>QTSX02002179.1:0-451561 GCA_014839935.2 Entomophthora muscae | reverse complement strand
GCCGCTCTCTTTGCATACCGCCTTAGCAAACATTGTGTCACTGGATACTCCCCTTTTGCTATGGTATATGGGCAAGAAGCCACTACCCCATTGCTCTTGGGGGTCCCCCTGATTACCTCTGATAAGGCCATGAATCCTGACAATCACATCAAGGATCTATTCAACCGCATAATTGATATATAGGACACTGCCTACACTTCTGCATAAAAGACTAAGATGCTTGAGCTCTCTCCTAATGATGCTGGACGCTCTCCCCTGCCTGAATTCAATGTTGGTGACCATGTACTTTACTACCAACACAGAGTAGGTGGTTGTGCACATAAGTTAGACTCTATGTGGATTGGCCCTTTAGAAGTGACCTTTAAGCAAGGGTCCAAATAGACTATAAAGCTCCTCTCCAGTGGCCGTCCTTTTTCTCAAGTGCATGCAAAGTTCCTTTGTAAATTCCACCCCCTAAGGCCAATCTAGGGGAGGGCTATGTTGTGAATCCCGCTATTCACCATATTTTGATTTCGCCTTTGATGGGCCATTTCAAAGACAAACCTCTTGCTTTTGCTTTTGCCTCTTGAAATGAGTCAATGGCTGGATTGGGAAATACAATTTTCAGGTTCTTGACTCTGCGCAACTCACTCGCCCCACTCATGCTTGTGGCAAGTGATCCTAACGTCCTGGTAGTGTTTTGTGGTATTGCCAACCACTATATATTCCATTTTCCTATCCATCAATAAAATTAAGTTCTATTCACATTTTTATCTCTGTGTCTTCTGTACTTCCACGCCTCTCTCTAGCCACAACTAGTAGAGATTATTCTTCCAGGGCCACAAGGTAAACACATAGCCTTCCCTGTCATCTAACCAAGACTTAGTACAAATCCAATCCTAAGGTTAGGATTCCCTGTTGTGTGTCTGTGCCGCGCCTCAGAACACAAAACCCACCAAAAGGAAAGGGGCAAACCTGACATTTACTGAATTGATTAACTCATTCATTTCCTGTACTACTTTATTAAGCTCAGAGTGGTCTTGTTTCAGATGGTCCACCTCATTAGCTAGAGCTATCAACTCTCTAGCACAATGAATGTGGGGGCTCCTGACAAGCCAAGGCAGCAATCATCTTCACCAACAACTCCAGGTGGACTAACAACAGACACCATTGCCTCATGCAAAGTAGCAAACTCTTGTAGTAAGTCAGCAACCTGAGTTGTTAGAGCAAGCACTTGAGGATCAGGCTAAGGGGCTTTGGGAGGGCAATCCTGACTGCAGGTGGATGCTCTTAGCTCTCAAATGGCATCCCAGAGCCTCTGTTCTCTATCTGCTAACTCATCAGATGGAGGAGAAGGCGGGGCATTTGATTTGGAGGTAGGCAGTTCTTTTACTTGAGTCTGGAGTTTGGCAATGGTAGCGGTGGTAGCAGCCCTTTCTTGATCAATTCCTTGCCCAGTTTATGAAGGCCCTTTGCAGCATGGACTGCTACTTGCTGTAATTGGTTGAAGGAGTAAGCACTGAACTTGTTGAGCTGCTGCACAATTTGTTCAGAATTGGTAAGATAGCATTCAGAGTGGAATCTACTTGGGCACACCAGGGCTTTTCCAACTGGTGGAACTCATAAAGACGCTCTCTGACATACTTGGAGATAGACTGGTGCATTTGTTCAATGGAGTTGACCAAGAAGGATTGGGAGGTGACAGAGTTGCGCTGATTGTTAGATAATAAGGAAAACAGGGAGTGGATCCACTGCTGGTAGGCTGCAAACTGATCCCAGTGATGAGTGATGGTGGCTTGCAGCAATGAAATCTCCTGAATGTGGAACCCTAATACCAGTTGATGATGGGCTAAGGCAGGTTGTACAAAGGAGGACAATAAGTGATCAGCAGAGCCAGCAGCTGAGAGGAGGTGCTGTGGAAATTGTGGAGCTATAATCAATTTGTAGTATCTGCTTTGCTGAACTGAAGCTGCAGGCAAGGGATGGCTCCATCATGGGCTATCCCAAGGGCTACTTTCATGACTTGTTCCAAGTCAGGGGTACCCAAAGGGTAGGCCACTAGGCAGGGACCACTCCCAAGGTTCAGCACAGTAGGGACAATAGGCGGGTTGGCAATGTCTTCCTCAATAGGAGGGCTGTTAATTTCAGGCAAAGTTGGCTCTTATATGAGAGAAGGCAAAGGTCCTAAAAAGGTTGTTGCAAAAGGGATAACCAAGGGGCTTACAGCCCCTGTAGTGAGCACCATTTTTTTCATGATCTGAGGCGCGGCACAGAGTCACAACAGGAAATCCTAGCCTTAAGATTGGATTTGTACTAAGTCTTGGTTAAAATAGCAGGGAAGACTATGTGATTACCTTGTGGTCCTGAATGAATAATATCTTCTAGACGTGGTTAGAGAGGCGCCAAAGTATGTAGAGACACAAGAAAAAATGTGAATAGAACTTAAATTTTATTGGGTATAGAAATTAGGATTATATACTGTGTAGCTTTACCACAAAACAGTACATGGACGGTAGGATCCTTTGCCACAAGCATGAGTGGGGCAAGTGAGTTGCACAGAATCAGGAAACCAAACAATTGTATTTCCCAATTTAGAGCCAGCCTCATTTTAAAGGGCAAAAATGAAAGAGAGGGATTTGTCTTCAAAATAACCCAACAAAGGCAAAATTGAAACATGGTGAATGGTGGCATTCACAACAGAGGAGGTAAAGATCATCTGAACCAGATACCATTTAAGCATTCATGTGATTAAATGATTGAGGGGCTCACATGTGTGCTCCCCCTTCTTGGCTGTTACCTTCTCCCAGCCCTTGGTGTTCAGGCGGGCCCTGCAACTCTAATCTGTACAGACAAAGTGCTTGCTCTTAGTTTGGCGCTTTTGATTATTACAGTTAAAGATGTAATTGTCAGCAACATAGCCAGGGCCACTCTTTATGGACATGGTGGGGAAAAACAGGGGAAGTGCTTGAGGATTTTGAACTCTCTGTCCACATTACAGACACTGTGGATGGCCAGTGGATCCCAAGCATGTGACCAGAAGCTTTGAACTTCTTGGAGTACTCCTCAGGCTCATCTTGGGGGTCACATGAGGGAGGGGGGAAGCCATCAGGAGGGGGAGGGGAAGGGTTCTTTGAGGCCTGCTTGGATGCCTCTTTTTTCTTATCAGAAGAAGAGGTGGGATCCTTAGCAGCATTTTCCTTATTGATATGGCACTCCTTAGTGGTCCCAGAGTTGGCCTCTAAGTGGTAAAAGGAGTGGTCAGTAAGATCACCATCAGATTTATTGGGGGAGGAATTTTTGGGGGAAGGTAAAGAGGATGTGAAAGATGAGGGTAGAGGGGGAAGAGTAGGAGGAGATGGAGTGGGAGGAGACAGGTTTGGAGACTTTGCCTTTGCAGACTTCTTGGCACGCTTGGGAGTGGAGGCAGTTTCTTTGGAGCCCTTGGAGGCTTGGCGCTTAAGCTGTTGGCTGTTCTTGCTTGATCTTGTCTAAAGAAAAGTTTAGTTTTGTAAATAAAACAGTGTGAAAGATATGAAACACAGAGGTAAAGCAAAGTAAAAGTTAAATGAAAAGTATGCAAATAAAGTTTTTTATCAAAAAAACATAACAAAAAAAATGAAAGCAAAATAGAAACCCAAAGTATAGATATAAAAGTTAAAACATAGAAAATAAGTGAATTTATGATAAAGCATCAAATATGTTAGGTTTAAAATAACATCTTAGTGCTAAATCAATGTGAAAGTATAATCAAAAATCAAAAAAGTATAAAAAATTATATGAGGAGTAGAAGGAAGAGCAGTTGATTTTAATTGCAAAAAAATTATTATGTGGGATTTTTTTGTTGAGAGTTAAAAAATAAAAACATAGTAAAATGTCAAGCTTGGCACTGCCAATAAGCTGGGAAAAGCTTAATTATCACTTTCAAGTTTCCCAGAGTCAAGCAGAAAATCAAATTTACTATGTTTTTTACATATAAAACTTGCTTAAATTTAAAACAGGTTCAAAAGTTAACCCAAAGCAAGGCAGTTTCATATGCTTGAAAATAAAAAATACAACATAAGTTAAAAAATAAATGAATGGGAAGGTGTTTATTAGTGGTTACGTTATACTGGGAGGAGCTGGGAGTGAATTACTTACCATAGTGTTGGTTACAATGTTAAGGAGCTCTCTGTACTAATCACCAAGTTAAATTGTTGAGTGGATGGGTGTTGAGTGGCGCTCATAGTGTGTCACTTATTAATTTTGCCTTAATTCTGAGCCTTTGATTATTTAAATCCAAAACCAATCAGGTGGCAAGTGGATAGAGTCAAATGGAGGGGGAGTCAAGTTTCTGTTTTTTTAAATAAATGTAAAATCTCTTAATAAATTGGGTTTAATTTATGTGGCACCACCTAATCCACAAACCTATAAATGACATAATGTAAAACAAGTCCAGTATTTGATTAATGTGACGGAAATTGTGGGATAATAAGAAGCTGTTTCTAAGTGGTGAGGAATTACCACCCAAATCCACATAGAGTTAATGATTAATCAACGTGGCTTCAGATACCAATTTTGTAAAATTTCCAATGGAGATATTAAGATTAAGTAAAACAATTAATCCTAAACAAAGTAGCCCAAGATAAATAGCCTGTGAAAGCATCAGAGTGTCTTCAGAATAAAATTCAGGACATTGAAATGCAGTCAATTTTCAGTTTCAAAGACAGGGGGTACAACTCCCTGATTGGCAGGCATGAAATTAACATTGGGTGGTGCCAACAACAAAGTTCCAACTGCAGGGCCCCATCTTCAAGTGATGATCCAGCTGAGAATCAGATTGTAGGGAATGTAGCGCAATAATTCAACTACAGGATACATTTTAAAAATTTAAGTTATACCAATAGATATATGATTTTTATTGAGTAAATTTTGGGAGGACTCAACTCTTAAGAGTTGAAACAGTGAAAATGATTCAATTGTCACAAAATCTTTGATTACTCTCTCTTGGGGAATTAATGCCCAGAGTAGATCACCAAATGGTTCACCGGCCAGTCAATAAACTGGTGGCACCATTATCAGTTAACCATCTATGACAGGGATCTCTCAATCCAGGTCCTAAATGGAACACAACTTGATTAAGCCTCATGACTCAAGAGAAACATTACTCAGATAAGCCCCATGACCCCCATGACAAACAGGGACAGTATGTGGCTTGTCATGATACTATATTTTATTCTATATTCATATTCAATAAAGTATCATTCTCTTCTTAAATCTTCCCCTTTTTCTTTTTATTATACTCCCCAGAAGTATAAACTTGACACAATATATATCAAAAATTGACTAAGCAATACCACCTGGATCCTGAGCTCCTATTCCTTCTACATTGTCAAGTGAGTATCTGGTCTAGGTTGCAAAGAACCCTTGGGTGACCAATTTCTGATGACCATGCTGATAAATAAGTTCATATCTGGTGACCCTTAAATTACATCAATTTATTAACCTCAACTTACAGGGGGGAATCAGATTTGACCGGCAAACTGGAGCAGTCTTAACCCATTTGCAATCAAACGTTTGATTCAAGTCTTTTAAATCAGTCAGGTTTGTTAAAGGTCTCATGGCTTTCTGAGCTTTCCTACTTGGCCAAACAATCCCTGGAATTATGTAAATTACTGTGACAATTAATGTCTATACCACTAAATCCAGTATAGTGATGCTTGGGAGCTTAATCAACAACTATGGACACTAATAATAAAAATATAATAGTAAATAATAAAATTTATATAAGCGCATATGTGTTTTATTAATAAAATTAGGATTTGGCTTAAAAAGTGTCAAACTGGCCACTTTTGCTTTTAGATTGTCAAACACAGGTTTTTTATTTTTATTAGTAAACTTACTTATAAATTGCCCCTTGAATTGGTCTTCTAGCTAACCAAATTATTAAATAGAGTTGAATTTGAGTAAATTTAATCTTGGTTTTTGGTTTCAACCCCTATATTACTAGTAAAATTAGCTTAAAATTAGTTAAGCCAAAAATACTAATAGATTCACATATGCGGCACTTGACTCCCTGGTACTTGACAAAGTGTTGAGTACCAGGGAGTCAATCATCAGGGAGTCAAATTTACCACAGTTGCCCCTATTGAGGATGTCATCAGTGGTAAAATCAACACTTTACCTTTTTCTTATCTGACAGGAACTTATGAACAACTTTACATAAGTGCAATGGTAAAATATTATATCCTCACCCTCACTATATCATTTTCAATAAAGAATTTAATAACTTTGATGACTTTTTACTTTTTTATATTTTAATTTTAATTTTATTATGTGAACAAAAACTCACCAAAAACAAATAATATTTTCTGGTTTGCTTAAATTTACTTAAGTGTACTATAAAAAACAGCAATTTTTTTTAAAAAAATGTCAATAGTGCCAATGCTGTTTTTATAATATCTACAATTTTCTTAATTTACAGTGGGAATTCAGCATATTTTTGCTAATTGTCTTTCATATTTTTTGGCTTTAAATTAAAAACTTCTCTTAAATTAATACTTTTGTATATTTTTAACTTTTAGCTTATTTTTTAAAACTTTAATAAAATAAAAGCTTCTACACCAGTTTTATATTTTTAAATTTCAACAAAAGCATATAAGTTAGAAGTTTATTTATTATTATTTATAGTTGTTGTGATTTGATTTTTAAATAAATTGCTTTATTTTAAACCCTTTTACTTATTATTTTAGGGCAAGAACACTTACAAGCATCAAAAGGGCACCAAGTGTCCCTCCAAGGCCCCCAAGACCCCAAAGCAAAGGCCAGTAACTATCAAGAAGGCTGCCTCCAAGCCTTTATCTCCCCTCCCCTGAGCCTTCCCCTGATCAGAGTCCAGCTCACTCCACTGGGGGAGAGTAATCTGATGGTTCATTTACAGAACACAGTTTCTATAACTCAGTTTGAGACAAGAAGCCTTCCAAGAAGCGCCATCAGGCCAAAAAGTCACCTCTAAAGAATAAGTCTCCCACACATGAGGAGCACCCCAATAAGCCCACTTCTTCTCCTCCCGCCAAGCTCTCCCCATTCTAGCTCATCTGGGGATGACTCCAAGCAGCAGCCCAACTACTTCCCTGGATTCTGACATGCTCCTGCTTGCCCCTGGGACCCTCTGTTGGCCCACAATATCTGCAATGACAATGGCAGGTTCAAGGTTCCTACCTCTCTTTTTTCAAATACTTCCCAATCATGAGTGTGAAAGGTGGTTCAGCCATGGTGGCCAATGGGTACATCTTTTCCTGCAACAATGCCAACTGAGGATTCAAGAGCTGTCATTACACCTGCAAGGACTGCTCCTTCCCAGTGCAGCTCAACACTGAGCGCTGGGACCTGGTACAAACCATCAAGGGCAAGCATACCTGCATCATGCCCAACACCACCATAGCCCACCTTCTCAAGTGGTATCTGGTACAGGTGATGCCCACCTCCAAAGATCTTTCTGCCACCCAGCTGGCTGTGCTTGCCTGTAAGCACCTCTCCCCCACCAATCTGAAGAGGGTTCCAACCCATACCCAGTTGGTTAAGTTTGTGAGTGATAGGCTCCAAGCCTCCAATCCCCTGGCCAAGAGTGCCACTACCATCAAAGACACGGTCCTCACAGATGGCCTCAAAAAAACTGAGGATGTAGAGATATTCCTGCTCCATGACAATGGGCATAAAATGGAAGTAGGATTATAGCCTACGCCACAATCCAAAAACCTGGTACAGCTCAACACTGCTACCACCTGGCTGTGTGACAGCACATTTGCAACCAGCCCTGCCATATTAAAGCAGATTTAGGTCCTTCACAGGCAGTTCAACACCCAGGTTATCCCCATTTTTCTTCTTCCTCCTTCCTGGTGCTAAGACTGAAGTCCACTGGAGCATTCAAGATTGTCCAGGATGCTTTAAGCTTCCCTCCTGTCAACAAGCTCCCCCCTCCCACCCGCACTACCAGAGCAAACCCTTCCTCTTCTGAGAAGGATGAGTCTGCCCTAGCCACAGGGCAGCTATCTCATGTGCGCTCACTTGGGACAAAGGTGATCATTGTGAACTTAGAGCTTGCTCAGTTCAGAGCCTTTGAGGCCACCTTCAATGAAGAAGTTCAGGGCTTCTCCTTCCATTTGAGGCAGGCCCTCCTCAAGTATCACAAGAGCAAGAAGGACTCTTTGACAATTATCTCAGCAATGTAAAGGGAAGTGCCACTTTGCCATGACCCAGTTTTCTGCTTTGGCTTTGAGGCCCTCCTGGAGTATGCTTATGTGAAGAAGCACTCCATCATTTTCAAGGGTTACCTTGAGTACTTTGAAAAGCAATGGGTAGGCAAGAAGGTGACTGCTCAGAGAGGAAAGAGAAAGGACACTGCCCCTTAGAATTGCCAGGACGCCTGCCTCAAGGAGGAGATTAAGACCACCTCCAGCCTTGAGGTTTGGCACAAGCACTTGAAGACCAAGTTTGGGTCCAACCCCAAATACAACAAGTTCTTTGCCAAGCTACAGGAGGAGCAGGCCAGAAATGTCTCCAAGGTTTGAAACTTGGCTAACTGGGTGGCCCCCAAGAAAAAGAAGAGTAAAGAGCAGGAGTACCAGGAGGCAGTGCAAAAGGTGGTGAAGAAGAATTATAAGGTGGCAGAAATCAAAAAATACCTTGAAGATGTCATAACTGCTCTTGCTGGTGGGTTTAATTAGCCTAATAAACTTTGCATTGCTTTGCCTGGATTTTTTTTACTTTTGGATTTTTATATTTTTTAATTTATTTATATAGTACTAATCTTTTTAGGTATAAATGGTAAGTTTCAGATATAGTTTCAATGTGGTTTTGTAAGAAATATCTTATATTTTTAATTTTTCTTTAAGGCATGATATTTTTTCAGTTGTGCTTATAAAAAGTATAATAAATAAAAAAATAGTTTCCTTATATTTTATAGTTGTTATAATATATTGAGTATCTTTATTTTTGGTTTATTATAATTTTATTTTTTATGGATATAAAAAATATTTTTATAGTAACTAGTGTAATTTTTCAGGGTGAATTAGAGTTAGATCTCGCTGTAATCAATAAAATGGGGAGTGTATACCCAAATTAGGATGAAACTACCAACAAGGAGGAGGCAGTGTGTGTTTACTTGGAAATAGCAACCCTTGAAGAGTGAATAAGGAAAGGTGCATCAAAAAATATGCACAGATACAACAAGAAGACCTTAATTTGAATCAGAGTCAAGAAATCAGCAGCATAGATAGGTTCACATTCAATTTTGCAGGTTTCAGGAATCATTTTGTCAGGAGGAGGAAGATTCCCAGGAAATTGCAGAGGCAAGAAGTCAGAATCTAGCAATCTGGTTATTACAAATCTGATTAAGAAATTTTGGAATAAGTGAATCATGAGGCAAGATATTTTATTTGGGAAAAATACTAAACTACTGATGAGGAGCAACTTTTGGGGAAGCTTCAAATATGGATTTAAGAAGAATAGAAGTATATTTATTGAATGATACTTTAGACTTATACGGCTTTTTCTGTGGCAGGGACTCAATTTGGATCAAATATGGGGGAGTTCATGTACAAGTTGGATTCAAGTTGCTGGATACATGGAAAAGTCATATGATATTAGTTTGTTACCATTTCTGGAATGTTGAACTGAATATTGGATTGGCACCAAACCAGGCAATGTCTGGATGTTATGTATGTTAGCAACAGCCAGAATATCAGTACATCCAGCTCCTTGATACTACTAAGGAAGTTTGGTGGGGACAATTGTTACTTAAGGCCTTTGGGTACATCTTGATGAGGTGGCCTCCTTGAACACAATATTTGGACAGCTTACAGATATCACCAATGTTGGTTCTGTAAGCTGTTACCTGACCTCCTTTGAGGTCAGGATTTGTTGACCAGCAGATCAAGGTAGGAAAAATTAGGTGTGGGGCATCCACATCCCACTTGGACCCAATTTTTTGTGCCACCAATCACTTGCATATGATTGTTAGATTTAAATATATGATTGCTGCAAGTAAGCGGGGCTTCAGGCCAGGTTTCCCCAGGCTGTTGCACTTTGGTCAAGCCACATCCGGGAAAACTATGGCTGTGACATAATTTTTGTAGTAAATCAAAAAAGAATTGCTTATATATACTTATTCTTATTGGCTATTATATGTTTTTTATTAATTTTTTTTAGCTCTCTGGAGTTATTTTAGTATAATATATTATTTTAAAAAAATTATGTTAATAATATTTAGGGTAAAACACTACATTAATTAAAAAAGTGTCAAAATCCAGAAGAAACATTATAAAAAAGCCAAATTCACACTTTACTATAGTGTTGTCATGGTCACTGTTGACTTGGGTGCTATTGCTGTGTAGCCTATCCTCTATTTTCCAGACACTCTGGAGACTAGTTATTGTAAACCCAAATCACAAAGAAAGAATCATATGAATGTTACTTTTTGGTTAAAGCCTAATATAAACTAAAATTATCACAGCTGTTTGCTCATCTATATGTTACAAAGAAACATTAATACTGTAAATTCAGAACCAAAACATAAAAACACAGGATTATCAAATCCTTGATCCAAATTTTAAATCACATTTGCAGGCAACTCAGCTGAGTGAAAAATAAAATATTTAATAAAATCAACCATTTATTTTGATTTTTTTGATTTATTTAAATTGGCAAATTTTGAATCCCTTGATCAGCCAACCCAACTAACTAAAGACAAAATACAGCAAGCAAATACAGGATAAATGAAGCAGAAATGCATGATTCTAATGTATGATTTGGTATTTCCTGTAAGTCTAACAAATCATAGACAACATGGAAAAATTAACAGATCTGAAATTGCAGAATTGTCAAATCTAAGAATCAGATTTCAAATAAAAAATGGGGTGAATTTGAAATAAATATAATTTATGGGTGTCTCAAAAAGGATGTCAAAGGATCTAGAGTGGATTTGTGCCAATCCTTTTAGGAATCATAGGCATTCTCAAAATCACCCTATTCCATTTTGGACGGCTAAAATTTAGATGCTTGGTTACAGTATATTTCTGAAAATGCTAATAATAAAATAAAATTATATATTACAATATATTTTTATCAAGTTTCCTTTTCCTTGGTATTTTGATAGTTCATTTGCTTTTGATAGTGTACTTTCATTTAATTGGATAGTTTCACCTCCGTTTGCCTTGGCAATAGGAAATCAAGTTGCCTCTGCAACCACAGCTGGCCTCAGGGAGGCAACTTGATTTCCTATTGCCAAGGCAACTGGAGGTGAAAATATCCAATTAAATGAAAGTACACTATCAAAAGCAAATGAACTATTAACACATCAAGGAAAAGAAAACTTGATAAAAATAGATTATAATTTATAATTCTATTTTATTATTAGTGTTGCAACATCTTCAATTACGCCCTCTTGGGGAATTAACACCCCAAGTAAATCACCAAATGGTTCACTGCCCAGTCAATAAACTGGTGGCACCATTATCAGTTAACCATCTATGATGGGGATCTCTCAATCCAGGTCCTAAATGAAACACAACTTGATTAAGCCTTGTGACTCAAGAGGAACATTACTCAGATAAGCCCTATGACCTCCATGACGTACATGGACAACATGTGGCTTATCATGATACTATATATTAAACTATATTTATATTCAATAAAGTATCATTCTCTTCTTAATCTTCCCCTTTATTTTGTTTATTATACTTCCCAGAAGTATAAACTTGACAGTGGTAGCACAGGTAGGTTATCCATACCTACCCAACTCAAAGGAGAAATTTATTCCAAGAAAAGAACCCAAGCAATGTCACTCCCTAACAGTTGGAGAGATTACAAAGTAGGACAAGACGTCCCCCCAGGCCTTGTCATCTACAATAATCTCCTTGTACCCATTGACCAGTACAACGCTCTTAAAACTTGCTGCAAGAACCTCAAGGATGTATTCCTAGAGGGAAAACGCGCAGCTCAGAAGTCTGACAATCTACACGCCTCCAACAAACACAAGGAAAACCCCGCTGTTAAGAGAGAGCCTCGCCCCAATAAACAAAACAACCAAGCCACCAGTACCCAACCTTGACACAGGAATTTCACTGTAAAAGCCAACCAGGCTAGCACCAAAGATACTAACAAGAAGGGAAAAGCTCAGGGGAGTGCTTAGGCAAGCCGTTCTCTCCCTCTTCACAAGACTTGTACAGAGAACAGGACGTGGACTCAATCACCATGATCCAGGTTCCCTCCAGCAATCCTCTACTGTTTGCCACCTAATCTGGAAATAAACTCCTTACCTATCCTTTCCATTTTTGCAGATACCAGGGCACAGCACTATTCAACACTGGAGCAGACCAATTGCTTATCAACAAGAGTTTTGCAGACCTCATGAAGTTACCTACCATTTGAAGTAACATCAAGAGAGTCATCATGGCAGACAACCGCAGCACACCAGTTACCCACGTGACCAGACCTTTCTGGGCCCAAATTGGAGATGTCCAAACGACAATTAGTGGCCTCATCATCCCAATCCCCAAATATGATGTCATACTTGGATTATATTGGATGCAAAAGACAAAGCCTCATATAGACTGGGACAGTGCCACCCTCACTATCCAGAGAGGAGAAGTCCATCATCACGTGTACCCAACACATCTCGACACCCTTATGAGGGACCACATATTTGTAAAGATCATGGAAACGGAGAAAGAAACTGACATCAGCAAAATCAATTGGAGCACATGTACATATGAAGTCATTCACTTCAAAAACACAGAAATCCAACACAAACAGAACCCAATTAGGGACCAGCTGGTCAATGAATTTCCCTCTGTATTCCAAGGGTCACTATCTGGGCTGCCCCCTGACTGGGGTATACAACATGAGATCAACCTGAAAGGTAGCGTGCCCAAAGCATGACCCATCTACTGACTCACACCACAAGAAGACAATGCCCTGAAAGCTTACCTTGACAAAGCACTTGAGAAAGGCCTCATCAGACCTTCAAAGTCACCCTTTGGTGCTGCTGTCTTCTTTGTAGCAAAGAAATATGGAGGCCTCTGCCTGGTCACAGAATACAGGGCCCTCAATGAGGTCACAATAAAGAACATGTATCCCCTGCCCCTAATTGATGACCTTTTTGATGCCCTGGGGGGGTCCCAAATCTTCACAAAAATTGATTTGACAGCAGGATATCACCAAATTTGTGTGAAACCTGAAGACATTCCAAAGACCGCATTTTGAACTAAATACAGGTCCTTTGAATGTGTTGTCCTCATTTTTGGCATGACAAACGCTCCCAGCACCTTTGTAACCTTCATGAACAAAGTATTCAAGGAACACATTGGGAAAAGAGCAATCATCTACCTGGACAACATCATCATTTACAGTCCCAACCTACAGCAACACTGGGAAGATGTCCGCGCAGTCCTCTGTACCCTGCAGGAAAACCAACTAATTGCCAAACTGTCCAAATGCAAGTTCTTCTTAACTGAACTCCCCTTCCTTGGTCATATCATTAGCAAAGACGGCATCAAGCCCAATCCAGACAAGATACGCGCCATAACAGAAATGCCAGCCCCAAGGAACAAGAGCAAACTCTGCACTTTCCTTGGAATGGTAGCTTATGTACGCAGGTTCATCCCTGACTGGGTGCCCTAACAGCTCCCCTATCAGCCATCACTGGGAAAACAACCAAGTTTGTCTGGACACCTTTACAATATCAACATTTCCGCCAACTGAAGGAACACATGGTCACTACCCCCATCTTACAATACCCAAACTGCAAAGGCATCTATGAGCTGGAAACCGACGCCTCTGATTATGCCATAGGAGGAGTCCTCCATATCCAAACAGCCCAGAAAGACTTTCTCCCCATGGTATATGAATCCAGGAAGCTATTGGATGGCAAACAAAGATACCCTATACACGACAAAGAGATGGTTGCCATCATACACTGCCTCATGAAATGGTGATGTTATCTAGAAGGAGCCCAGACGTTCAAGGTACTCACCAACCACAAATTGTTAGTATTCTTTAAAACACAATAACACCTGTCAAGAAGACAGGCTGAATGGATGAGTCTCATACAGAGATACCCCATGCAAATTGAATACAAGTCAGGCAGAGAGATGCTTACTGCAGACGCCCTATCAAGGCTATACAATAAACACATCCTCTGCACCAATGGCAACCCCAACTGGCCCATGTTAATCATGGGGAATCTCCAGGAAGGGTTCCCACCTGGCACACCAATGGAAATCCAAGAGAAAGTCCTCAAGAACAAACATCTGTTCAAAAACATATATGGTACCCTTCACCAAATCCTTCCAAATGGTGACACTGTACCCTATGTTCTGTCAACACAAAAGATTGACACAATCCTCCGTTATCACAGAGACTTGGGACACACCTGTAGCAGAAACTTGCATGAATATCTCAAGACCCGCTACTGGTGACCCAATATGATAGATGATATCAGAGAAGTACTTGAACAATGTGAGGTCTGTGAAAAGTACGCCCAAACCAAAGCTCCACCCAAGTCAGTAGTACCTGTATCCATCACACAGCCCTTCAAGGTATGGTTGTTAGATATTGTGGGACCTATGCCTGGTGAAAGCAAAGGCAAGAAGTACATCATTGCAGCCATTGTCTATGCAATCAGGTGGCCTGTGGCACAAGCCACAAAAGATCACAAAGGCAATGACGTGAGACAATTCATTGGTAAAGAAATCATTGCTAAGTTTGGAAAGCCTGACCTCTTAATCACAGACGGAGGCACTAAACTTAAAGCTATTGACACAAATATATATCTTGCCAAAAATGGGATAAAACACGTCACAGCCAGCCCATATCACCCACAAGCAAATGGACATGTAGAACAACTAAACAGCTCTCTAGTGAAAGCCCTCAGTAAGTTGTCTGCCAAAAATCCAAAAGCCTGGGTTGATATGCTACCAACTGCCCTTATGGTCTGCATAACATGAGTTAACCACAATATGGGCTAAAGTCCTTATAAACTTGTCTATGGTCAAAAACCTTCACTTGTCAGTACAACCACAGGACCACAACTGCCACTTCCAAAGAAGATACCAGACAGCAATGACCCAAAAATACTACAATCCAGAAAGGACCAAGAGACAATGGAACAACAAAGGGTTCAGCAAAAAAGCAATCCCATTACAACAAGAAAGGTTCCAAGTTGGAGACAAGATCTGGGTTGTCAATCACAACCAACACAAATTAGACCCAGGATTACGTGGACCAGGCATTGTCATGGAAGTGAAGCCCAATAACACCTACCTCATCAAAGGGATTGGAGCCCAACCCAAACTAAAATGTATGCATCATGATTGACTTTGTTTGTGTAAGGCAAGAGCAGCCCAAAAAAATTAAAGACTCCTTGTGCCTAACGCCAAACTGGATCAGTACCAAGCCCGTATACCAGACAACCTCAAAAATATTCCCAAGGCTCCGCCTTCCAGCACCCCAGGGGAGACGTTGCAACATCTTCAATTACGCCCTCTTGGGGAATTAACGCCCCAAGTAAATCACTGAGCAGCTCACCAAATGGTTCACTGGCCAGATAATAAACTGGTGGCACCATTATCAGTTAACCATCTATGATGGGGATCTCTCAATCCAGGTCCTAAATGGAACACAACTTGATTAAGCCTTGTGACTCAAGAGGAACATTACTCAGATAAGCCCCATGACCTCCATGACATACATGGACAACATGTGGCTTATCATGATACTATAAATTAACCTATATTCATATTCAATAAAGTACCATTCTCTTCTTAATCTTCCCCTTTATTTTGTTTATTATACTTCCCAGAAGTATAAACTTGACATTAGTATTTTCTAAAATCTACTTTAATCAAGCATTCTTAATATAATACATTAACACATAGTGTAGTAAACTGATGATTTTTCCTTTCCCACCTCTCTTTTCTTCCTCAAAAAAGTTTGTTTGCCCCCGGCATAGCCAGGGGCCAAAAAACTTTCAAAAAAAATTGTGTCATCAGGAGGATGGCTCATATATCATTATATGGTTTTGTGGTCTTTATATTAGTGATTTAGAGTGCATAATACTGCATCATTTCCATGTTTAGACAATTTTAAATTTCACTTAATTTTCATGTCTAAACATGGCTATCAAGATTAATTTTTTTATTTGATTTTATCCAGAGTGAAGCTTCTTGATTCAGGTTAGTGTTCCTAGTTTCTTACTGTACATTTGATTTGGATTCCAAATCCTGCAATTATTATTTGAGTTTACTAAAGGCATTCAATTATGATTTGAAATTTGGCTCTTGGATTTGACAATCCCACAATTCCAAAAACTATAGTAAACTTAATGAAAATGGTTGATGGATTTGAATGCTTCAAATCTGATTCCAGTTAATTAATTTTGTCATTGGAAATATGCAGTTCAACTTGAACTTTTAAATGTTTCTATGAGTTCCTGCATTTTTAAAAATTTAAATAAAAATACAAAGAATTCACTTTAATTAAAAAAGGCCATCCTGCAAAAGTGATTCAAAATTTGGACCAAGGATTTGACAATCCCGCATTTTTATGTTTAGGTTCTGAATTTACAGTAGTAAACCAAAAAGTTTAACCAAGCTTAAATAGTAAAATATTTCAGAAATTGTGCCATTCATGGTATTTTGATATGAACTTCAAATATTGATACTTGCAAAGACTTTGTTGGATTTGCTTTCAATTTTGGAGTTTTTTCACCTTCTGTTGCAAATGTGCTAACTAATGATGGATTTGATGGACATTAAGTTTGAGGTTAGATCCAGAATACAATTACACATTAGTCAATCACTCAACTTATTGATTGAGAACTAGTGGATATCAGGACATTCTGGTTTTTCTCAAATCTCCTCTGAAATTTTTCATTTCAAAGGTTGCAGATAGGTACAATCAACAAGGCATTTGATTCCAGAATTGGAGCCTTCACTTGGCACTTAAGTCCAGAAGACCAAATGAAAGTGGCATCAACAATCCAATTGCTCAATTGATCTCTACTTCTGGATGCAAAATCAATAGCTAATATTGATATTGATACTAATATTGGTATTGAAGCCAAGCCTGGCACTATTTCCCTGTTTCTCCATTCCCCCAATTTCCCTCTCCCAATTTCCCACCCCATTATATATACTTGCAATATACTAAAATAAAGAGAATTTTTTACCCCTATCTATTATTCACTCATATTTGATTTTACTACCCTGCTATCAGGTATAATAATTGAACAGTTACAAGGGCTGACTCTTGGCCAGTATACACTAATATTCTAAACATATGACACCTTCCTCAAATGAATTGACATCAATTTTCACCCATTCCAGATTACCCTACCTGCACCTGAATGAATCTGATACAAATTCAGCTTGGAATAACCTCATCAGTCACACGTCTACCTAGTGAACAATCTAATCTATCAGTCTACTATTTAAGTAGAATCATTTCTCCTAATAAAAACAAGTTTATCCACGTTTGTGTTGGTTTTATAAACTTCAAGCTTTTTCCTTTCTTTTTTCCCAAAGGAGCTCTTTGTTTATCCCAAGAAATTAAGGTACATGTCCTTAATTTTGCCCTGAAGGCTAACCCAAGGCTAGTTTTGAACCTCAAACCTTTTGTAATAAAGGTTTCCTGACATGTCCTCTTGGATGTTGTCCCCACAAGTCAAACACAACAAAATAAATTAGTTATGAGTATTGTTTAAATTAAAAAAATTATATATAAATAAGTATCTATATTTAATCCTATTTATAATATATGGTTACTACTTATTCAAAAGCTTATGCATACAACTTGTCGATATTTTGGGTTCCTGAATAGGAAGGATTGTTTTATTAGAGTATTTATAAATATTGATATTGGGGATCTGTATGGAGACAGATGTGCTTCCAATTAGTGTAGTGATGATTAAATCAACTGGCAGGGCTCCGTTGTTGCTGGAGCCAAATAATGGGAAGGTCCTGTGGTCAATAGATGTGACACTGGCAGCTTTGGGTAGAGGTGGGCTGACAGAATTATGAAAGTATCAATAATACACTCTTATTAGATACTTGAAACTACAACTATTTGGCTTAGTAGTAATATTGGTGATTATTATTTTTCTGCCTTCCAAGTGATCTTGAAAGGGCTTTTTATAGTGTAGTGGGCTGCGGCCAGACTAGTGTCTATCTGCGGTCAACTCTTAATAGCTAGCCTATCATCCCCAGTCTACTAGCTTCTACCCCCAGAGTTAGATTTTGAACCTGAATAATGGTTTTGGAACAAGGAAAAATCATATGCCTAATTTTACCTCTTCATCATAAGTTTCTCCTTGACTTAGTTGTGATCAACTAAGTTGACATCCATTGGGTGAGGTCCTGTCTTGTGCTTGGTCTAATAAACACTGTGCTTAGGCGGTCCTCTGTCCCATTTCTTGGTGAAACAGGATGTTGTAATATTCTATTTTATTATATCTGGCCAAGGTGTGTCTCTCTTATTAATCCCAAATGATCCAGACTTAATTATTGAGACTTCCTGATTAACCAATGACCTTTGACCCTGAATGTCTCAGGTATCTTCTAAATTGAGATGCTATAATTAGCTTGATATAGTTTTGCCATCAAACAGAATAGATGTCTCACTTTGGGTGATGGCCTGTCTAATGTTAGCCCTAGTAATGAGAATATAGATCAGTCAACCCTGATATATCAGGATTTCCTGACACAATTTAATTATTTCTCATTCACAGTAAATTCATATCAAAGAGAAATATCAAGAATGGTGTGTTTTTGTATTTAATTAATTCATCCCTTTTGTAGCTGATTGTTGCTTAAGATGCTTTGAAATTAAGAGCCCATAGTTTTGCCTATCAAATATAAATACTTGTTGAATTTCATTTTTTAATCAACAAATTTATAATCATAAAGATCTTTTTGAAATAAACTTCAATTTCAATATGTGCTGGGGATGTATCATCTTTGAGAAAATCTAAACTAAATAAATCACCAATTTATTGTTAAAGATTGTGTAATTTAGGCATATCCCACTTTGCAGCCTCGGGATAGATGGATTTTACAGAGCTGCAATTGTTAATATATAAACACTAGGTGGTTGCCCCTTCCAAGGACAGATATAAAGTTGAATTTAAAAATCAATTAAATATATTTCATTGAACTTTTAGGTGGGATTACTTATCATATGTTTCATTAAATTTCTATTTAAAATGCTTTGTTACAATTAATTTAAATTATATTTATTTAAAATTAAGATTGCATATTCAAGTATCAACAAAAAATAAATCTAAATCTAAATAACCGGAGTTATACTATTGAGTTTATTAAAGTTAAAATAACAATTTAAAATTTTTAATACTTGATTTTATAAATTTATTGAAATATAAAGCTGATCTGTAGCTTTAAAATAAGCTATTGGACATTAAGATTGACTTTGTATTCACAGAGATGTTGTTTCTAGTTTTTTATAACCAAGCTCTCTTCGTCGGTCAATTCGATCCTCAGCAGAGTTTTAACATCCAATCATATTTAAGTTACAAGTAAGCTGTTGCATTTCTTCCTATTTTAATCCAGACATTCTGGAGTTGAGCAATTTTTATAGATAAGCCACTTTACAATGCTTGTAATAGTTGAATCACAATTTAAAAATAAAAAAATCAAATTTATATTTATTAAAGGCTGAGTGGCTTATATTTTCAGTTCAACATAATTTTTTTAGAATTGATGAGCAAGCCAAAAGCTTGATTTGGTTCATCCTTACATGTAATTCCTTACATGCATCTTTGAAAGTGCAAAGGTTGAATTCAGTAGAGTGTGATCTAAATTAAATAAACATCGATTCAGTCAAATCCCTTACGACTTGAGCCCACTCGAGGAGACATCACATTCAGACAGACAGATAAACTCACTTTTATATATATCAATGCTGATGTCACTGAGGGTTAAAATTAAATATTATTAATTTTAGATAATTTAAATTGAACTAAAATTCTCAAACTATAGAAGTCCCTTTTTAGAAGCCGTTTATCGTTTAAGTAGAATTCAAGCCTGTGCTTTTAACCGATAAAAATCCGCAATGGATTGACTTTCAGTTGGAGCATCTTAAGCGCGGTAAGATCATCTTGCTTTTGTTTCAGCTGACAATTAACTTCCATCAATTCCGTTACCATCCTCCTGTCTGGAAACCAAAAGGTAATAAATTTTATTGAGAAATCTCTATTAAATCAAATCAAACCTATTTTTGTTTCTAGAGGAATGTGAAACGCAAGGTTAAAAAGAGTTGTGTAGATCACTTATCAACTAACTTGCGATGCCAGTTTCATGTTGACTATAAAATGACAGAAAATCAAAAAGAAAGAAACATCAACCAATTTTAAATTAAGATGCAATTCTCTAACACTCTTTTGAAGCTTGCTACCCTTGTCTCTGCCGTCATGGCGGAAGGTGAGCTCTGCAATGCAAACCACAGCGGGCCCAAGCAGCGCTGCACCATCCAATTCAAGAGTGACCAGAAATCCCTTGCAAAGTTCGAGGAGATTACTGGCCACTTGAAAAAGATGGAATGTTCTTGGATAAGCCCAAGTGATCTCACCTTCTCGGAATCTGGGCACATCACTTCCAACTTGCCTGCTGGATTTGTTGATACCGTCCTGGCCAAGATGCCCCAGTACCAACCTTATGTTGAAAGCAAGAACTGTAGCTAGAATACCTAATAAACTTTAATTTTTGATCAATTTGCTTGTTTAAAATTTAAAAATCATATCATTTAAATACCCCAAAGCCTCAGCTATGTTGAGGATATAATTCTTTGAAGTATATAAAACAATAATGGGGAAACTTAATAATATAGTACTTTATTTACTATAAACAAAAAACTTACATATTATCATGACAAGCCACATACTATACATGTAGTTGTTGCAACTGAACCAATGATAGTTCAGTATTTGATTGGGGAAGACAATAGTCCAATAGAAAGGACAATAATTAGAAGAATAATATAAGGTTTATTAATTGATATTGTGACTAATATATTATATGGGGAGAGCCACAAGGCCATCAGGGGGTGGCACAGTGGTGGGTTCCATGTAAGGTTTGAAGCCAAAGAATAACTTGTGCGGGGATCAGTGATGTCAAATTGGCAGCACTCCTAATTAAGAGATAGTGTCTGTAACTCAAGTCACCATCAGATTGATTCATGCTGTTAGATACACCATGGGTAACTCATTGAGTGCCTCATGTATTATGAGATAAGTTATCAGGCAAGAGGGGAATCTCAGTTGCAACATAGTCATGTCAGTATTGGGACTTCTCCAAGTATTGTTTCTCATATGATTTAAAATATTTGATCCTCATACAGTGTTGGAGTGTGGCAACAGTGCCACCTAATATTCAGTAGTTGGGTCGTTTCCTGGGGAAATGTATCACAGTAATAGAATTTATCTCTGATATTGATTACCCAAAGAAAAAGAAAGTTCAGCACCAGGAATAAGCAGACTTGCTAAAACATAGACAATTTGAGCCAGGTAATTGATTGTAAATGGGTTTTAGCTGTTGTTGCAGTTGAAGAAAAATTAGTTCATCTCCCCCTCTTTGCCTGGAAAATTATAGACTTCCTACATTAAGATATTTGTCCCCTATTATAAATGGTGTTTGGCCCACTGGCTACCAAAATTCACACATTAATGTTGTCATAATTGCCCTAAATTGAAGTTGTAAAATGTAGTGAAGATATTCCCCTTGGGCTAATCAGAATCCATCAAACTTCAACATGAAAACTGTCAAGGTTTCCTTAATTCCCACAGGAAATATTTTTCTTGATAGTTTTCTGTAAAGTTACTTCCCCCTTTAGCTCTGGACCAAGCCATTTTCCCTCACCAAACAAAGAAATCAATCCCAGAATCCCACCAAGTCTCTTAATGCTTTGAAGGATTTGGCACACACTATTGACATGATGTTTTTCCTGGAATATTTTTCCCTATCTCCTGAGGCTCCCTTGCCACCACCATCCCCAACCCTTGAGGAAATCCTTATTGTATTAGACTTCTTGCTAGCTTGGACCTGCCTCTACCTGAAAGCTATAAGATCTGTCCAATCATTGATTGCCATATTAGCACTCTCATCTAGGCCCAAATCTGAAAATTTTCCTGGACCAAATCACCAGTAATTACATGGCCAATCAGCTGCCATATTGAAAATTGGTTGTAAACCTTACAACTCCCTGGCAAAAACCAGAAAATTTATCCATGGCCCAATCAGAACTAGCTTCAACTCTTGTTCCATATAGCATGGTTTTAATACCTGAATTCATCTATTAAATTTTAAACAGGGCCCTTCAAGGCCCTTGCTTGCTGATTTTTATTTACAATTTAGTTTTGAATCTTAGGATCTTTGACAGGCTTTTACAATCCTTGGTTTTTCTTTTAAAAAAATTAAGCCTTTCCTCTTCCCAGCCATCCCTGCTGTGCTTACTGTTGTCTTCCCTAGATTCTATAGATAATATTAGTAGTTTCATACTGATTTATCTGCTTCTGGGTTTTAAATTGAGTCTTCTTTTGATTTAAGTAGGGTTTTATATAGATTTCTATTAAAATTAGTCAAAATCAACCACTTTGTTTGAATTTACCTATTTTTGCTCCCACTTTTGCTCCTGCTCTCATACCTATACAACTGAGGACCTCCAGGCTACCAGGCTCTAAATTTTCTCTGGTTCTCTTCTGGCTGCTTTTAAAAAATTCTACTTGCTAAAAAAACTGCTACTAGCTCCCCAAAACTCATACTTTTGAAGAGATCCCAAATATGTGAGCCTTTTTCCTCAAATTCATGGGTTTACTGTCCTTCCTTTCCTGTCTCTTCTCTGGTCTACCTCCCCAATTCTCTGGCAGGACTTTTTGCCCTATGTATCACTCTGAACCATGATCCCTATCAGATTTTTTATGACTTGGATAATCTCCCTTGTCAGGCCCACAATTTCTTTGTTACTAGCAGGCTCTTGATAGAGAAACCTGCTTCTTATGAGAAAACCCTTTGTTCATGTGCCTTTTTTTGGAACCTATTTGTTACAAATAAACAAATAATAGATAAGAATTTGATTGAGCAAGACAAAAGTCTAATAGAAAAGACAAAAAATAATAATAATATGTAGTTTATTGGAAAATATTGTAATTAATATACTACATCAAAAATCCACAAGTCTACCAGGGGATAGCACAGTGACAGGTTTAATATCAGGTTTGGGTTGGGAATATCTTGAGCAAGGGATCAGTGTATCAATTGACTTTACTCCTAATTTGAAGATAATGCTCACAGTGTGACATTGTCCAAAGGCCCCTCCATACAGTTAGTTAGATTATGGGGCATCCCTTCTAGTGCCCCCTGTGTATTGTGAGATACATTGGTGGGCAGGGGAGTAATCTCTGTTGCAACACATCCCTGATTTTTTCTCTGGATTACTTGAAGCCTCTAACTCCATCCCAAAAACCTAAGACTTTTCCTTTCTCCAAGGTCCCAGCTCCTCCTGAGAAATCTGTTTGGTTGGTCTTCTGGTCATGGGGCTGAATAATTTATTCCCCAGCCTCTCTTCCCCCTTGTCCTTTTGATTCTCCTGCAAGCAGTCATCCCAGCAGATCAATGGGTGACATTTTGGTGGCTTGTGCCTCTAGGATGAGAGCCAAACTTAAGTAGTTTAGCCCCTCTCTCTAACATTTTATTTCCCAAATAAAACTTGTTTGCTCAAAAAACATTACCTACTCTACTATGAAATTTCACTGAGAAATTTGGGACCCTGTTATGAATTTGGATTCTAAAGCTGCATGAAGTGAAAATTTACCTCTCTTCCTGATGACCCACAGTTGTTGTACCCTCTTTTTCCAGGGCTCTCAGTTTTTGCGCTCCTGTCTTCCTTTAATTTTGGAAATCTTGGCCTTGATCTTCCTTTCTCCAAAATTACCTCTCCTAAAAAAATTTTCTTCATTTTATCTCCAGTGTTATGTCCTAGCTTTGTTCTACTATTAAATTAGGCTTTATTATTTATAATATTGATTGTAATTTTAGTGACTCTAATTCCAGTCTGATAGAATGATTCCCCAAGAGGAAGTAATCAAAGATGCCACAAAACTCCTGGGGTATGAAAAGCAGAGCTTTAGGAATTTTCTTGGTTGTATCTGGGAGGTGTGCCTGGTATTGATCCAGTCTGGCCTTGGACATGGGTAATTATGAGTTTTTTTGGGATTTTCTGCATTATATAGGTGGGGTTTATCATGATACATGGACTTTAATCCTGTCCAAATGCAAATTTCTTTGATGAGATAAATAATTTTATATCTGAATTTCATGATGATTCCCATTTCTCTCAGTTCAAGATCCAGGTTTTTTAGCCATGGTTGGCTACACAGACTTTATATCCTGTTTGGAATCTCTCAACTTTAAGGGGTATATCATAACTTTTGATCTTTTCTTTTTCTTGTCCTCTTGGCCTTGGTTGCTTTTTATAAATTGAGGTTGTTGCAACTGAGATTCCCTCCTTGCCTGCTAACATATCTCACAATACACAGGGGGCACTTGATGAGTCATTGTATGACGTATCTAACGGTATGGATTAATCTGATGATGATGTCAAATTATGGGCACTATCTTCTAATTAGGAGTGATGCCAATTTGACCTGCTGATCCCGCACAAGTTATTTCTTGGCTCCAATCCTTACATGGAACCTGCTACTGTACCACCCCTGGTGGCTTTTTCCATATAGTATATTAGTCACAATACCAATTAATAAACCTTATCTTACTCTTCTTATTTATGTTTTTTCTATTGGACTGTTGTCTTCCCCAATCAAATACTGAACTATAATTGGTTCAGTTGCAACAGGGTTGTCTTTACCAGATATCTTTTTAGATATAAAAAGTGCTGCAAATGTGCCAATAAAAGGTGCATTTGATGGGCATTAAGTTCTAAGTCAGATCTGGACTCAATTACACACTAGGTAATCACACAATCAATGGAGCAAGAACATGTGAATACCAGAGCGTTCTGGATCCTACACAAATCTCCTCCAAAATTGGCTCATTAGAAGGTTCTAATTAAGGCGTAAACACTGGAGCATTTAATCAAAGAAGTAAAGCACACACCTGGTGCTTAAGTCCAGAAGACTAAATGGAGAGGGCATCAAAAATCTGATCACCCAATTGATTCTTACTTCCGGGTGTGTATTGATAGCTAATATTGATACTGAGGCCAATATTGATGTTGACACCAAGCTTGGCTCAAGTTCCCCATTTCTCCAATTCCCTTCCTCCCAATTTCCATCCCACTTTATATAGTTGATTATATTTAAAAAAATATAATTTTTACCCCAATCTATTGTTCATTCTCATTGGATTTTACTACCCTGCTTTCAGGTTAGTGATAGATCAATCACAAGAACTAATGCTTATTCCGCACATCTAAACAGTCTGAATCACAAAGTTTTGGCGCTCATGGCTATTTTCAAACCCTCAACTGTTATTTCTCACCCCCTCACCTCCTTCTTGGTGGAGGGAGGAATGCCTTGTGATAACCCTAATGCTAAGCCAGATATTCCTAGTGGCCTTGCTCAACTTTGATAATTCATGTATTACATCCCCTGCCCTTTACCACTTGATAACAGAAGCCCCTTGCTATTGACAGCGCCCACACTTGTCAGGGCTCAGATTGCCCTAGACAATCAGCTAGCCTATGTGGATTTAAAGCAACCAAAAACATGGAAAGCATTGCCAACTGCCTTCCTGGAAGAAACCCCCTTTCTGATAGTGAATGACCAGGGGTTTGCAAGGCCCACATGCTGCAAAACCCTGGCATTTAAATTAAACACAAAGTTGGTTCCATTTGCTATTGGTAAATGGTAAATCAGGAAAGAAATTGTTTGATTGCACAATTGGGCGCTGAATTGCTTGTGGGTTCTAATAATAGCTGTGGCACCTTGGCATGCTGCAGCCAAACCAATGTTCATGATATACCAGCCAATGACCTTTCATCCACAGGTCCCAGTGCACAATTCCCAAGCCATTTTGCAAGTATCACTGAAAATGATGCCACCAGGCCTCTGGTGGAACAAAAGGCTAAGTATTTCCCAGTAAGTATAAATAGTGAGGAGGAGAAGCCTTCCTCACTGTTGAAATCTTAAATAAACAACACTTTATGCCCAGGACTCATTATTTTCTTGCAGTAATTATCTATTTTTGCACCAATATAATCATTCTGTTTGCATCTATTTGTGAATCCATCACACAATACAGCCACACCTATCTGTTCCCTCCTGGTTCTGCTCCTGTCACTTTGGTTAAGCCATCTTTCACTATTGACTTGGAGTTCTTCCACACTCACCATCTGGATCTTCCTTCTAGCCACTCTAGAGTGCCAATTCCGCCTACCATGAAGGAGATCCCCTCCACTCCCCCTTGCCAAACATGCCTGCTGTCCAAGACTTCAGTAAGTTAAGTTTTGTATACATCCCTGTATTGGGGCTGTTCAACTAGGCTGTGCCCCATACTAAAAGTTGGTGTCCTTAGCCACTGCTGTGAACTACATTGTCAGGATTGCACCAATTGTGTACATGGCCTTTCATGCCCGGCCCACCTCCCCTGTGGGAGTCCAGTCAGACTCTGGTACAGGCTGTGACAATATCTATGAAAGTAGATGCCAAAGCTAGCCCTTCTGAGGAGGCTAACATTCAGACTATGGCCAGAATTGACAATGGAGAATACAACAACAGATAGCAATCTCAACTCTTAGCCATTAAAAACTGATCTGCCAAAACTTCCATGGAGAGATTCCTTAAAAGAATCTTGGTGAATCTTGACCAACTCTGCAAGGACCTCTGAACTGCCAAACACATGAAGGATTACATTCAAAACTTTGCACATCCAGCTATTTGCCACAACAGAGTGCACTTAGGATTCCTACAGAGCTTGATACAGGATCAAAGAACACTAGTGACAAATCTGCAATCATTTCTATAGCTTTTTTACAATGATCTGTATACCAACTTTGAATTGATAAACAACCAGCTTTTGAAGGTGTTGATGGTACAGAACATCATTATCCCCTGTTCTGAAGCTGTTGAACAGGTGTTTTAACTGTGCTGTTTTAGCAGAGTTACACAGGGGAAAATATTTAGAAGATAGATAATAATCTTTATTGTGCGATAGTGATTATATAGTTCATGTGAATCAAGGATAACAGGAACATAATTGGTGATCACACAGCTGGATGGAAGAAGGGGGTGACTTGATCCTGGTAATGGGCCAAGCACCAAAACAGGGTATCCACCAGGAGGGATCATCATCTGTTCATGCTGTTGGATTTGGTAATTTGAGTTGACTTCCTAGTCTGGCTTCAAGTGATCAGATAATTGGATTGCGGGTCACAAACCTGCTTGGTTGGAACCTTGCTGGCGGGTTAAGCCTGCAGTTTTGACACAGGGACTGAACTCCCTAGTTCCCAACCAAGTAATCCAGATTTTCTGTCACCAAGGGTTGGACTCCAAATTGGATTGCCACAGTGGCAGCGCACATCAAAGAGAGCAGACCAGTTATCTACAAGCTGGTCCAAGAGGTGGCTATCTTGAGTCAACACCTGGCAGCACTTCCCTTGGCGGGCACTAATTAACTGTGGTAGTTTACCCCTTCCCTGTCAAATGCAATGATGAACAATGATATCTTGGAACTTTAAAACCATTTATCCAAGCTTCAGCAAGAAGTGAAAGAAGCCAACATTGACCTGACATTCATCTATAGAGAGTTTAACAAAGTTAAGCACAAGGTTGTTGGTTTCTAAGCCAAAAAGACCACCATATCCAGCTGGTATCAAAACCAGGAAAAAAATCAGCACCAAGAAGATATCCAAACTTCAAGAGGCACTGATTAATCAGGAAAAGAAAATAGGCCTCCTGAAAGAGGATCCAGACGTCACTTGCCTAAAGAATTGAGCCTACACTAACAAACTGGAAAAACACTGGGCTCTGATGGCCTCCCTCCAAGACCAGTTGGAAAGAGTGAACAATAAACTGGCTTCATTGGAACATAAGGTGGATGGCCTCCCTGTCCTACACCATTCTATGGATATTGACCACCAGTACCAAGCTAGCTACAGGAACTCCTCTGTGCAAGAGGAGTACCACATCCTGGATAGCAAGGAAGATACCAATTGAAGGCTTCCCCACTCTATCTGAGTATTTTAAGTGGTGACTCAGAATTGTGGACCATCAGTGGTCATCATTGAAGAGAATATACAAGATCTGGAAGTACAACAGGAAGAGGCTTGCAAGGCAGCGTCCAAAGCATGCTTTTCGGCCTCCAAGGTCAACTGCAACAGACCTGTCTCCCCTAGTTGGCAGACTGCCCCAGTTGCAACTTCTCCCCATAACACTTCACCCTTTTTCAAACCTGCCAACCTCCCCAGGTTTGACAGAAAGATTAATGTTGCCATGTTTCTCTGGCTATACCAAAACTCAATTTATGGAGCAGACAAGGCTATGACAGATGCCATTATAATCAAATTTCTGGACACCAACACACAGATGTTGATACTATCCTGTCTTCCAGAAAGCAACTGGACTTATGCCAAAATCTCCCAGGCACTGACAAAATATTTTGGTAGCCAGAAATCTCTTCTAGGACAGGAGATGAACTTTGCGGATACCAAGCTCAAGGTGGGAAAAACCTTGGAGGACTTCACCTCCAGATTCTACTTGAAAGGGCAGACCTTGGCTTCCATGAAGGTGTTAAAATTCATTGATGTAAATTCAGCACTCCTCAATGCAGTATGGGTCAACAGGGAACTATCTCTGGCCCTTAAATCTGGTATATATATACTGCCCAGACAGTCCATGACCTGATCCAACTGTTACAAACCTACAAGTAAGAGTTCAATGTATCCCTACCTAAAGTAACACCCAAGCTTTTTACTGAGATCAGACCCAGAAACTTCAGCACTGAAGGCTCAAAGACTTTTGAGTCTAATTCTGGTAGCTTGAATAACTAATCTTGCCTTTGCTTTAAGTGCAACAAGTCTGGTATTGGAAATTGCATCATTAATGCTATTTTGATATGGCCTTTGAATAATGATATGTGCAAAGATTTGGTCAGTCTTGCTTTTGAATTTGGGATTTCCTTGCCTTCCATAAATGGGTTGACATCAACATCCACCCATTCTGTAATATCTTACCTGTCTTCAATTGATCCTGGTAAGAGTTCAACCTAACAAAATCCCCTCTGTCACTCTATCTACCTATTGAGTGATCATTGACCCTTGTCTGCTATTTAAGTAGAATCACTTCTCCTAATAAAGACAAGTTTATCTACATTTTTTTGGCTTCTGTATTCTTCAAGCTTTTTATTTTCCTTTTTTTCAAAAGATAAGCATCTTCTTCCATCCCAGAAAATTAAGTTAAGTGCCCTTAATTGTGCTCTGAAGGCTAACCCAAGGCTAGCTTTGAACCTCAAATCTTATGTTATAAAGATTTCCTGCTATGTCTTTCTGTATGTTGTCCCCAGGAGCCAAATACAACATTTCTCCAGACTCAAATTCATTCCTGACTTGAGCCCAAAAACATGGGCAGTTGAGCAGCTGGGCCTGTGGGCTGGCAGCCCGCAGGGGTTCAGGGTTCAAATCCTGGGAATGGGGTCCAGCCTTGCTAATTGAGAGTAGATATCTGTCACTCTTGACATCTGCAGTAAGTAGCTCCTTATATGGTTTATATTCAATTATAATTAGATACCTTTGAATGAAGATCATCCATTCAGCTTGTCATCTAGATAGTTATATTTGTGTTTTAAAGAATACCAGTGATTGGTGGTTGGTTAACAGTTTGAATATCTGTGCACCTTCCAGATAGCACCGCCGCATTATTAAGCAGTGGACAATGGCTATCAGCTCCTTGTTGTGTATTATATATCTTTGTTCACCTTTGAACAGTTTTCTTGGTTCATACACCACAGGGAGGAAGTCCTTTTATTCAGTTTGAATTCTAAGCACTCCTCTAATTGTGTAGTTGGAAGAAATTGTCTCCAGTTCATAAACCCCTTCACAGTTAGGGTACTGTAGTGTCAGGGATCCACTTGAGAGGGAAAAAGTCCCCAATCATGTGAGCTAAAGCCCCTAGGTTAAGCCCTGCAATAATAAAACCAATAGGAACCGTAACCATAGAAAGGTGACCAAAGTGTCCCAGGAATGCAAGCCCTCCCATCATTGAACCAGATCTTCCCAGTAAATAGTATCCAACCAGGTAGGTTAACAGTTAAAAGGATGTTTTAGGTCTAACCAAAGAAGGTTCAGCTGGTGGAGGTGGAGTGGTATAGCAACCATAATGGAACTTTCTTCTCCAGTGACCTGAGGGATATTTGAACCAACTGTTAGCCAGGGACTCCTTCTAGTGGGAGTCATCAGGAGAAGAATTATTCCAGTCAGTGGTGAGAGTTGGGTTTTCAATTGCCAATACCACAGAAAGGAAAGGAACTAGAAACCAGAACATGAAATGACTTCCTTCCATGACTTCAAAAGGGATTGCAAGAGATAAGTGTAGACAAACTTAATATAGATAAATATATTTATTGTTGGAACAATTGAAAATAATGAAAAGAGCTTTCTTAAATACCCTGGTATTTAGCCACAAACATTTGAGAGAGAATTTAGAAATGAGAGGATTTAAGTTCAAGTTTCATGGAATGAGTGGCTGGAGATATTATTCTTACCGTGGTTATTTGTATATACAACTTAATTATTTGATATATATCTAAGTGCATTGAGAGGTTAACCATATACACCACCAAAACAAGCACAATTAAGCGGTGATTATTCTTGATATTAATCTTGAACAAGTACAGAGCCTGGTACAGATGTAGAGCGGGTGGTTTAAAGAGCAACCAGTTTATTTTGAATAGCCAATCATTGTTTGAGCGGTAAGTGATGCTGCCTGGCCAAATACTAACATTTTCAAATCCAGGAACCAAAGCAAAAGCTAAAATTGAGAGAATCAAATCCTCATAAATAGGTAATATAAAATGGATAGAGTTGTTTAAACTAACATTTGGCTTGCTTTTAAGGTCCCAGGTTTGATCCCTGTCTGGCTCAAGGCCAGAGTTCCAACTGGTGTTTGAAACTTTTTTGTAGGTTTGATTTTGTAGATGTTTGTAAATATGGAGTGTGAACCCATAGAGTAGTCAGGTAAGAAATCCCTGACATGTAGGATGAGGAAAGTAACGATTTGGTATTTTAGTTGTTGCAAACACTGCTCTCTTAGTTGTGTCCACACATATTTTGTTGTTTTACTTGTTATTGCAGACAGGATGGTAGTCAAGGATCTCCAATTGAGGATCAACCTTCTGATGTACATTATCATTCCCAAGAACTTCCAAAGTTTTCTCTTGTTATGTGGTCCTAGCATATCTTTAGTGGCTCTTACCTTTTCTGGGTCAGGTTTAATCATGTCCTTACTAATGATGTGAGCCAGTAATTGAATTTTGATTGAGAAGAATTCACACTTGGAAGGTTTGGCTACTAGTTGATTGTCTTTGAGTGTGTAGAGTATCATGAAAGTTGTTTTTGTGTTATTTTTTGTTGGGGCTGTAGATGATGATTTCATCTAGGTAAATAATGACTATTTTTTAATGTGGTCCTTGAACATTTTGTTCATAAAGGTCACAAAGGTACTTGGGGAATTTTCCATGCCAATATTGAGGATAACACATTCAAATGAGCTGTACTTAGTTTGAAACACTGTTTTGGTGATGTCTTCTGATTTAATACAGATTTGGTGGTATCCTGCTGTCAAATCAATCTTTGGGAAGAAAAGTGACCCTCCTAAAGCATCAAAGAGGTTGTCAATCAGAGGAAGGGAATACTTGCTCTTAATTGTGACTCCACTGAGTGCTCTGTAATTGGTGAAAATGTGTATGTCTCTATCTTCCTTAGCTAAAAATAAGACTATTGCACCAAAGGGAGACTTTGATGATTTGATGAGCCCTTTTTCCAGGGATTCATCCAAGTACTTTTTTAATGTGTTGTCTTCTTGTGGTATCAATCAGTAGATGGGATGTGCCTTGAGCACACTCCCCTTTAGGTTAATTTTGTGTTGAATACCTCTGTCAGGTGGTAAGCCTGGCAGTTTCTCCTGAAATACCAAAGGGAACTCTTGGACAAGTTTTTGACGTTTTGGGTCCTGTTTGAGTGAGACTTACACATTTTTGAAATGTATTATCTTGTATGTGCAGGTGTTCCAGTCAATCTTACTAGCGTCCTTTTCTTCTCCTGTTTCAGTAATATTTACAAATATGTGATCTCTTATGAGTGTGCCAAGGTGAGTTGGGTACACATGGTGATGTACTTCTCCTTGTTGTATGATAAGTGTAGCACTATACCAGTCAATGTGAGGATTTGTCTTTCTTATTCATGATAAACCAATCAATACATTGTATTTAGATATTGGAATAATGGGGGCCCAAGGGTTGTTTGTACATCCCCTATTTGTTCGAAAAAATGTTTTGCCTCTTGGTGACTGGTTTCTCCTGTTGTCTGCCATGATAACTCTATTGACGTTACTTTTAGTTGCAGGTAGGTTCATGAGGTTCACAATTTTCTTGTCAACAATAGACTGGTCCGCTCTAGCGTCAAATAGTACAATGCCTTGGTATCTGCAAAAGAATAAAGGATAAATGAGGTGTTTCTTTCCAGTTTGGGAAGCAACTAGTATGATATGGCTGGAGGGTACTTGAATCATGGTAATTGAATCCAAATCTTGGTCCCTGTACAAGTCTTTGGAGTTGGGGAAGGGCGGCTTGCCTAAGCACTCCCCTGAGCTTTTCCCTCCTTGTTGGTATCTTTAGTACTTGCTTGGTTGGCTTGGGCAGTACAATTACCAGTTTGAGGGTGGGTGTTGTTGGCCCAGTTGTTTTGTTTATTGGGTCAAGTATCCTTCTTTTCTGAAGGATTCTCTTTTTGCTTGTAGGTTGCATACAGATCATCATGCTTATGAGCAGCTTGCTTTCCTTCCAAGAATACATCTTGGAGATTCTTGCAGTGGCTCATATCAAACTGTTTTCTGATGTTTTTGGGGGAACTGTTGTAGAAGTCCAGCTTTAGTCTTGCCTAATTAAAGTTGATAGTTTCAGGAGCTTGATCATGTATGTCTTTGTATGCTGCAATATAATTCTCAATTATACCTGTCATTTGAAAGGTTCTGAGCTCTGTCATGTTCACAAAATCAGAGACTTTTATGGAAAATTTTCCAATAAGGAATCTTGAACATGTACTAGTCTTTGTTATGATTAGGGGTGTTATTTGAACCAGTTGATTACAAAGCAGGATGCAGCCCTGGTAATTTGTAAGGCAATTTAAATTACATAGAGTCTTTGGGAATAGCCCACTTGTGTGAACTTGTTCTGTGTACTTTTAATCCAGAGGTTGGTGTTCTCACAGTGTAATCCCAAGAAGGTCCTGATTTTAGAAGGACTGACATGTTGAAACACTATAGATGTTGCCTTAGGGGTGGCTGCTGTTGCAGAATGATTCAGGATTTTTTATTGCGGATGAAGTTAAAATTTACAATGGGTATGATTATGCTATTGAAGATGATATAACCCATGATATGTTTTGTCCCTCCTTCTAGGCTCTTCAGCTGGTAGTGAGTGCCATCTTATGGGCTCCTTTCTTTTGAGGAATTTTTCTTAGGTAATTTAGGCATAGATAAATGGCTTATGATACCATGGTTGATTATATACTTATTATAAGTATATAAAACAAATAAAGTGGAAAGTTATAAAAATAGAATTATACTTTATTTTATTTGAAAAAATAAGTTATATAGTATCATGGCAAGCCACATAGTATCCATGTATTTATGGCAGTCATGGGTTTATCTATATATTGTTCATCATAGCATTTTAAATGCTAGATTATTGTACAATGTGGGATTCTGGCAATATTGCCATATAATATTTGGCAGTCAAGTCATTTCTTGGGGAACCAATTTCTCAGGAGGGAGTGATCAAAGATGTTACAACAATAGTTATAAAAAACCCCATATAGAATGATGGAATTTATATCTTCTTGGATGTTAATACTTTCTCACAAAACACATATACAGTAGTTTTTAATGCTGTGGTAATAAGCAAAATCAACTTTTCTGTAAGTGAAATTAACTCAGCTATAAAAAACAACTGATATTTTCAAGTATATACTTCTGGGAAGTATAATAAATGAGATAAAGGGGAAAAGTAAGAAGAGAATGATACTTGATTTGATATGAGTTCAGGATATTATATAATATTATGGGAAGCCACATGTTATTCATGTACATCATGATAGTCATGGGGCTTGTCCAGGTAATGTTTCATTTAGGTTATGAGGCTTGTCTGAGTGTTGCTCTATTTAGGACTCAAAAGGTTTGATCCCATAATAGATGGGCAGTTGATAAGAGCACCATCAACTTAATGATGAGTCAGGGAATCCCTTGGGGAATTACTTTCCCTAGAGGAAGTAATCAAAGGTGTTGTGACAATATCAAAAAGTAGCAGAAGGTAATCCAAATATATTTTTAATTGGTATAAATGTATTTGTTTTAGTTTTGTTCTGAGTGGAGTTGATTTAGTTTGCAGCTGAGTTGGTTTTGTTTATTGCCACATTAAACTTCTAACAGTCCTGGGTGATAACTAATACAGTTATTATTGACACATCTTTGAATACTACTGTAGTTATTTTTAATTTGAAAACTTTCACTTGTAATATTTTACCAACATTAAAAGCTACAATCTTAATTTTTTATAATGAATTTTTTGAAAAATTTCATTTCCGCCAAAAATCAACTATAACTTTTGATTTTGATCTTAAAGTTTTTCGAATAAGCAGAAAATAATAATACAATAAAAGTATAAACTATATGATCTGTTGCTTGGGCATAATAAAATAATGACTCAATATTTTGAATTTTTTACTTTTAATCTAATTATTATTACAACAGTTTTTGACTCAATAGCAAGGATAAGAAAAATTAAAAAAGTCTTGATACAGAAAACCTTTACTTATTTTTGTCATGCTTTATATGCTTGGTTTTTGGAATAATTTTGCTTTTAAAATTAAATCAAATTTAAATAGTGCCTAAACTAAATTTAAGAGAAAAAAACACTTATGATTTTTGAGCAGATTGATATTTGATAAGATGTATTTGGCCAACTAAGGATTAGTTTCTCTATCGTGAAAGTGGCCATGGCATTCGCATTGACGCATAATATTTCAAAGCCACCTTGTCGACAAGGAAATTACCTCTTATTTTTGGGACTGTACGATCCAGTGTATCAACTTTTGGCTTAAAGGTGATTGACGCTGTCAACAGTATAAATTCGACTTTAAGTTGTTGAACTGGATGTATTAGCTTGATTCGACAACTTATCAAGCGTAAAAGAATTCGAAATAAAGAAGTCTTATTTTTTAGCAGGTATTTTAGCCACCGTTATTAACCGAAAAAAATCCGCAGTGGATTGACTTTCAGTTGGGGCATCTTAAGCGCGGTAAGATCATCTTGCTTTTGTTTCAGCTGACAAATAACTTCCATCAATTCCGTTACCATCCTCATGCCTGGAAACCAAACGGTTAAAAAAATTTTAAGAAGTCTCTATGAAATCAAATCAAACCTATTTTTGTTTCTAGAGGAATGTGAAACGCAAGGTTAAAAAGAGTTGTGTAGATCACTTATCAACTAACTTGCGATGCCAGTTTCATGTTGACTATAAAATGACAGAAAATCAAAAAGAAAGAAACATCAACCAATTTTAAATTAAGATGCAATTCTCTAACACTCTTTTGAAGCTTGCTACCCTTGTCTCTGCCGTCATGGCGGAAGGTGAGCTCTGCAATGCAAACCACAGCGGGCCCAAGCAGCGCTGCACCATCCAATTCAAGGGTGACCAGAAATCCCTTGGAAAGTACGAGGAGATTAAAGGCAACCTGAAAAAGATGGAATGCTCTTGGATAAGCCCAAGCGATCTCACCTTCTCGGAATCTGGGCACATCACTTCCAACTTGCCTGCTGGATTTGTTGATACCGTCCTGGCCAAGATGCCCCAGTACCAACCTTATGTTGAAAGCAAGAACTGTAGCTAGAATACCTAATAAACTTTACTTTGATCTAAGTATTTTTAATTATTATTTACGGAACTACCATTTTAAAGTTATTCAGGCTTTTAATCAACTATTATTAAGTCAAGATTCATGGCAAAAAGCGTTCAATAAACAAATATATCAGCAACTTTTCAATTGAATTAAAGCTTGACGGAAAATGCTAAAATTACATGTATACCAATGTTCCCCCTTTTATATAGCTTTGTATAAAACTAACTTTTAATTTGATTTTAAGTTCATCAACACCACCAAGAAATTTGGATTGTTTTCAGGACTTTTTCTTTTACTTCAATCATAAAGTATTGGTGAACTATAAAAATACCAAAAGCAAAAGGAACTGGATAAAAGACAATTATTCTGGGTGAACCAGATTCACCTTTAAATTTAACTGATAGTGTTATCAGAAATACTCAAATCCACCAATACGGTAATAGCACTATCAAACTCCCCTGTTAAACTAAGTGTCGAAGCAACGGGGTCAGCCCCCCAGCAAGGTTCCAATCAAGCGGGTTCTTGACCCGTGGCCAAATGCAGAAGTTGACTCAAATTTCCAAATCCAGCAATATGACCAAATGATAATCCCTACACTGTGGATGTCTCAATTCAGCGCTTAACTTTTTACAAGGAACAAGCCACCCCCTATCAATCCAACCAAGTGATTACCATAATCATGCCCCTACTAGCTGATTCACAATGACTATATAACATTGATATCCCAATAAAGAACATTATTTAATCTCCAACTATTTTCCCCCTTGTAACTCTGCCAAAACAGTACAGTTACAGCAAGTAGTTATATGTAAACCATGTATTTCAGAACAAGTATATATTGTGAAGTGGATTATATTTATTAGAATATCTAGTGTACATTTATATATTACAAATTCAATCCTTGTGTAGCTCTACAATCAAGGGAAAATAATAAACCACACGTTCAAAGAACCAGCCAATCAGAATTGGCATTAATTTTGTGCTATTCTTGATGACTGGCTCAGAAAAGACCTGCCTTTGTTATTATGCCCATTTTAACTTAGTAAATTAAGCATGTTAGCAAAAAACTGTCTGTGTTTGCCACTTGTGATGAAAATTGCTGATAATATGAAGCTGTTTCTAAGTGGTGAGATATAAACACCCAAATCCAAATAAAGTTGACAATTAACCACCAATGTGGCTTCAGATACTGTTTGGTAAATTTTCCAAAGAAAACACTAGGATTTAATAGGAATATTAAAGCTAGAAGAGTAAACCTAAGTATATTGCCTGGAACAAGATTATGGAGTCCTTGGGATAAAACTCTGGACATTGAGAGTTAACAATAGTCTCAGCTTTTATTTCCACAGTAAAGACTTCAACATTGGGAGGCATCAGAGTAACATTGGGAGGACCAAAATTTCACAGTAGTTTCCATAATGTCTGGTATTACCTGTCCTAGTTGCAAAGCTCAGAAGACAGGCAAACAGTCAACCAAGTTAACTGATTTGACAGATTTAAACCAAACTGTTGATCAGAAATGGGTCACTGCTGCTTCAGTTTGTCAGCTTGATTTGATCACCCCGTGCAAGTTGACACTGATGAATAGGTGTAATCTGAGAGTCACTTGATACAACCTCATTTATCATAATGGTCAACATAAATTAATCACTCAAGGGTTTTTGCATACTGCAAGAGGTACTCTTTAGATGCTGTAGACAGAATAGGAGCCATGTATCCAGGTGATAATGCTTAGTCAAAGTTTGGTACATATTGTAAAATATTCACTGTTCAACTCTTAAGAGTTGAGCCCTCCCTAAATTACTCAATAAACCAAATGTTATCCTGGTCTAGCTTTATTTTAACAATTCATCCAGTAGTTGGTCTACTCTGCTACATCATGTATAACTTGATCTTAAGTCAAATTATTACTGGAAGATGGGGCCCAGCTTTGGGTGCTTTATTGTTAGCGCCCCCTAACGTTACTCCAATGCCTCAGAATCTTGGTGTCTTTTCTTCTGAATCTGAAACCAAGACAGTTACACCTTCTCAGTGTCCAGAGTTCTATGATGAAGACACTTTAATCCTTTTTCAGGCCATAAATCTAGTACTCATTTGTGTCAGGAATGACAATTTGGATGCTCCTAAATCTCAAAATATGAAACCAGAGTTGAACCCTGGACAAAAACCTTCCCAGACCACCAGACCCATAGTTGTTACCAGCCTTCCAGGACCCAACCCCTTAGCTGTCCCGCAGGATTCCGCAATCAAACTGCCAGTGCAAGACGCTGGGAATTTCCCCAAGGTGCCAATGCCTGACACTGGCAGTTTGCCCAGTAAAATGCACAAGTTTCTCAATGAGAGTTATTCCAAACTTCCCCAAAGTCCCGGAGGAGGTACTGAACCTGAAGAGGCACCCAATACCCAAATCAAAAAACAGAAGGATTTGAAGTCTTCTTGTCCCAAAGCATCCAGTGATAAACTGCCAGTGCCAAGCGCCAAGCTGCCATCTAAGACCCCTGATGCCAACCCGCCCAAGCCCAGAAAACCTAACCAGGAAGTGAAGCCTGGCAGTGTGGTATAAATACCCGCCAGGCCAAGAGCAACCCACATTGTCATTTTTAAATAAAGGTTATGAGATATTGGTTTCCCCAATCATTGCCGTATTTTATTCTTGCCATCTGCCAGTTAACTCAAAAATCATCTGACCCTTCTGCCAGCCCGCCCGCTACGTACCGCCCGCCAGGTGCTCCCTTTGGTCCTGTCCATTTCACAGAGTACCCCTTAAAGCCTGAGTACAAGGACTACACTGCCAACAACATACTAGCCCAGGATCCCTTGGCCAGAACTACAGAGTTAACCAGATACAACTGAGAAGGCCCTTGGTACATTACCAAACCCTGCCTTTTCAGAGATAAATACAACTTTCTCCCTGCCTACCAAATGGACATGGAACCACCTTTCACCCCCAAACCCATGCCTGCTGCTGCCACTGAGCTCTTGCTGGACTATACCAACAAACTTTTTGGAATTGTATATATTACTCTCACAGGATTAATAGATATTATAATCCCTGCTGCCGGTCTGTGGTTGTGAGTAGGCAAGTCAATGTCCTACCTCATTAAGTTAGTGCCAATCCTTTGGTGGGCCCTGCCCATCCAATCTGCAACCTGCCAGTTCCCAAACGCTAGCAAGCTGGCATATTAGGGTTGGTTCCCTGACAATTTGGTTGGGTTTAATCATTTTGTTGAGCCCCAGTCTTTCTTTTGGAAATTTTACCAAACAGTATTTGAAGCTTTGGTGGTGGTCAATCATCAACTATATGTGGATTTGGGTGGTTATTCCCCACCACATAGAGACCTCTTCTTAATATATCTCAATTTCTGTCACACCAAAGAAGAAGCATTAGGAACTGGACCCCATCTTCCAGTGACAATACAATTTATAATCAGGTTGTAGGGAATATATTAGAGCAGCCCAGCCACTGAGTGTATTGTATATGTTCAAATCAAATAGATAATTTTTAGGCTTGTTGAGAATTTTTGGATGACTAAACTCTTAAGAGTTGAACAAGGGGAAATTTTCAATATTTACTAAGTTTATTGACTCAGCAATACCACCTGAATCTATGGCACCTAGCCTTTCTCATATTTTGCAACGTGTATCTAGTCCAGGAAGTGAACCCCTTTGAATGATTAATTTTTTATGAGCATTCTGATAAATAAAGTTGTATCAGGTGATCCTAATATTGCATCTATTTATCAGTGTCAACTTGTTAGGGATAATTGGATCCTAATGATTAACTGGGGATGCTGTAAACCACTTTTGATTTACAGTTTGATTCAAGTCATTTAATCCTGTTAACTTTGTCAATGTTTTCAAGATTTTTTGCCTTCCAACTGGGATAATTTATTCCCAGAATTATGTTAACTACTGTGATACCAATTGGCACGCCAATTTGTGGTCAGTCTAGCACATAATCACTGGCTTCTCTGGTGCTAGATTGACCACAAGTTGGTGTGCTAATTTGCAAACAAAGACATGTATTATTTTCAACAGGCTTATTTCCTTAAGTTAGACTGGGTGCAATAACTGAGGCATGTCTGGTCTGAGCCAAACACAAAGACAGCACAGATGTACACTCATTCCAATTGGCTGATATGTATCACTCGTAGTTTTTAGATTTTTTTTGAAGTAGTGCTTTGAAAATATTAAAGTTATAATAGAAAACAATAGAACCAATACATATTAAAGCAGCCAAATTTAACTTGTGGTATGATAAAAATCAATTATCACTTTAGTTAAATGTAAAATATATATTATAGCAATAAAAAATATGTACAAGTTAAACCAATGTATATTATAAAATAAAAATTATTGGGGGCAGTTTTATTGGACAAAATGGATTGGTCAGGGCAAACTAGTTGGTGGGCTGGATTGTGGGAGGAGGACTTGATTGGCTTGGGGTGGGTTCCAAATAACTGGATTGGTTGGCTGGGGACTAGGGCAGCTGGAGAACCCAGTGACAATTAAGTGCCTTGAGTGGCTGGAAGGAATCAGTGATACATGACATCATATTCAGACTTGGAGAGAATGATGATTGGCTTGTACACCAGGTAATCATGATGTGGCAGCTGGTGATCCTTTGGTGATTGGTTGCTGCTGTGAGCATTCAGGGTCATCTTCTTAAACATGTCAGCAACCTTCTGATGGGAGAAAAGCACAGTGTGGTCATTGGCCACACTAACCCCCTTGCTGAAGGTTATGGGGTTGCGCTCACAGATTGTGTCCCCAATGTTTAAGAACAGCACATCCCCCAAGTGAAGATTGGCATGACCAGCAGAAAAAACAAAGATGCTGTGGCTGCCTGCTTTAATATTCTTGGATACCACTTCAGTGCACTCCATTTGGTGGCTCAGGAAATTTTGGAATCTTGAATTGGCTGAGCTCCAGGTGATAAGAAGGTCAGAGAGGAATTTCCTGTACCAGTACCCATTGGTGTAACTAGTTGTAGCCTGGTAAAATACAGTCCCTTTTGGGGAAGCTGCAAGGAACACGCCAATCACAATCCCCTCTGGTTCCTTCTTTTTACCCTTAGGACATTGTTTTTTTTTCAAGGAACCATAATCATGGGCTTGTAATTATAATTTATAATAAGATATAAATATGAAATTGTTTGAAATTGAGGACAGGCAGCAGGTAATGGTGGCATCACTAACAAGGCCATAGGGAAAATCAAAGCCATCATGCAACTCATTGGCCAGCCAATTGATCAGAATCAGAACACTGACTACAATCCCATGCACCCAAGGTGCGCAGTGCGGCTGGCAATGAAAATGCCCTAGAGTCCAAGTAGGCGGCATACCTCAGTCATTCAGAGGTAGGGGTCCCGCTGGAGAAGGCCAAGCATGATAGGATTAGCATCCTTGATAAGGGAATCTATCTGCATCTTTGCTTCTTGGTCAGCTTTGCACTGCCTCTCTTCAAGAGGGCTTAGAATTCATGTCTTACCACTGCCTTGGTGAATTGTAGGCGGGTGACAATTCCTGTAAATGCCATGCTGCTTTGGTTGAGTCTCATCATTTCCTTGACTATCTCATTGGTTATTTGGCGCCACTTGGGGGTCCATTTACCATGCTGGTATCCAGATTAATCAGGGCTTGGTTTGATTGGCTCAAATTTTCAAGCAATAGTTGAATTGATATGGAGGGGCACAGTTGCCCAGGCTTCAAAGTGTGGTACAGGCTCAGGTTAGGCTTGGTCTTGGGGGTCAACATATTTGCTATCAGAAAATCCACCCATGGATGGGCCTGGTGACACATACAACTTGGCCTCCTCACAACTTGAGTTGAGTTAGGTATAGATGGGGCCATAATATTTGTAATCCCTTGCTCAGAAATCTGGTCTTGTAGTTGCTTTTGGTACTTCTCCTCAATAATATTAAAGTTCTTTTCACTTAGAAAAACCATCTTAAACAAAAAAACAGTAAAATTCTTATAAAAACAGAAAAGCAAAATATTTCCAGAGTATTAATTTTATTTAAGTGTGGTCTCCTATTTGAGACATTCTCTCATACATAAATGGCCAAATTTAAAGGCATATAAATTGAAAATAATGCTGTAGCTCCCTGAATAGATTTTGGTTTCACTAAAAAAATCCACTATTTCTATTTTGAGCCCCATAAATAATCAAGGTTGTCAAAAATAAGTTTTGAGTTTGAAAATATCCCTTTTGTGGCAAAACCAAATTTTTTCTCTGTTTGTATTAATTTTGTTACATGATTGCTTCAGAATGTGACTGGATCATGTTTGTTTTGAATATTTAGTACATTTTTTAGTGCCTTGTTTTCAGGATTTGGTTTTTGAATTTAATTTTGTTGTGTGGTTAACTACTTTTGTAATATAGTGTAGCATAACAGTCTTGAACCAGAATTTCAGTTCAATAACTTTCCCTGAAATCCCCACTTCACTGTCATGCACCAGATTCATGGCTAACACCCAACTACCCCATATTCCCCAATTTTGTGTGTTGGCATACAGTATTCATTCTGTCCATATATTCATTAAATCAACATAGGTATATTTCACAAACTCCCATTTCAGACTTTATAATTGCCTTGAGCATACTTCATAACTTTAAATGAAAATCCATCCAGACCAGCCCAAACCAGAAGATCTCTACCTCTCTCTTTTGAAACCCACATGACTTTTAAAGGCCCACTTTCTATGTGTAATCTTACACCGGACCTAGATAAATGAAACTTTTATTGAGCAAGTTGACCGTCAACTGGTTCCAGCTGAAATTTGTTGTGTGGATGAACCAATTTGTTCTGAACTATCTTTGTTTATCTCAATAGGTTTGAGATCTACTGTACTGGTATCACCTTGCTCATGCTGGTAGGTTAAATGGTCACCCATCTTACAGTCAAGCTAATATCTAGGCTCAGATCCTTTATATTTCTTTAAATTTTCTAATGTATAGTTAAAAATCCCATGTATATTCTTGAATGTTTGGAAGGATAATGGGTAGGAAACATCATTTTAAAAAACGCCATCTCAAAATACACCATTTCAAATTATGCTATCTTAAATTTATGATATCTCAAAATTACTGTAAATTCAGAACCTAAACATAAAAATGTGGGATTGTCAAATCCTTGGTCCAAATTTTGAATCACTTTTGCGGGATAGCCATTTTATTAATTAAATTGAATTCTTTGTATTTTTATTTGAATTTTTAAAAATGAAGGAACTCATAGACACTTTGAAAATTTCAAGACAAACTGCATATTTCCAATGGACAATGAATTAACTGGAATCAGATTTGAAGCATTCAAATCCATCAACCATTTTCATTAAGTTTACTATGTTTTTTGAAATTGCGGGATTGTCAAATCCAAGAACCAAATTTCAAATCACTTTTGAATGCCACTAGTAAACTCAAATATTAATTGCAGGAACTGGAATATAAATTGAATGTACAGTAATAAACTAGGCAAATCAGTCCAACCAAGAAGCTCCACTACAACTAAAATCAAATTAAAAATTCAATCTTGATAGCCATGTTTAGACATGAAATTAAGTGAAATTTAAAATTGTCTAAACTGAAAATGATGCAATATTTTTCACTCTAAATCACTAATATTGGGCCACAAAACCATATAATGCTATATGAGCCACCCTCCTGATGACGCAAAAAAAATTTGAAAGTTTTTTGGCCCCTGGCTACGCCAGGGGCAAACAAACTTCTTTTGAGGAAGAAAGAGAGGCAGGAAAGGAAAAATCATCAGTTTGCTACACTATGTGTTAATGTATTGTATTAAGGATGCTTGATTACAGTAGATTTTAGAAAACACTAATAATAAAATATAATTATATGTTACAATCTATTTTTATCAAGCTACCTTTTCCTTAGTGTTTAATAGTTCATTTGCTGTTGATAATGTACCTTCATTTAATTGGATATTTTCACCTCCAGTTGCCTTGGCAATAGGAAATCAAGTTGCCTCTGCAAGACCAGCTGTGGTTACAGAGGCAGCTTGATTTCCTATTGCCTTGGAGACTGGAGGTGAAACTATCCAATTAAATGAAGGTACATTATCAACATAAAATGCACTATCAACACACTAAGGAAAAGGTAGCTTGATAAAAATAGATTGTAGCATATAATTATATTTTACTATTAGCATCTTCTAAAATCTACTTTAATCAAGCATCTAAATTTTAGCCATCCTAAAATAGAACAGGGTGATTTTTGATAATGCCTATGATTCTTAAAAGAATTAGCACAAATCCACTCTAGATCCTTTGACTTCCTGTTTGAGATGCCCATAAATTATATTTATTTCAAATTCACCTCATTTTTTATTTGAAATTCGGTTCTTGGATTTGATAATCCCACAATTTTAGATTTGTTAATTTTTACATGTTGTCTAATATTTGTGAGACATACAGGAAATCTCAAGCCGTACATTAGAATCATGTATTTCTGATTCATATATCCTGCATTTGCTTGTTGTATTTTGTCTTTAGTTAGTTGATTTATCTTCTCAAGGGACTCAAAATTTGCCAATTTAAATAAATCAAAAGGGTCAAGCTAAATAGTTGATTTTATTAAATATTTTAATTTTCACTCAGCTGAGTTGCCCGCAAAAGTGACTTAAAATTTGGACCAAGGATTTAACCATCCCACATTTTTATGTTTAGGTTCTGAATTTACAGTATAGTAAAGATTGCCATTTCAATTTACGGCATTGCAACTATGAAAAACAGGTTTTAAAACTTTAGTTTTTTTGTACTCCAAAAAACCTAAAAAAATCCCAAAAATAAATTTAAAAAAAACATTTCTAGGCTTAAAAAGGCCTCAGAATTCCAAATCCGCAATAAAAAATGGTGCTGATTTGAAGCAACAAGGCTGCGTAAAGCCCAAAAGTTAAAAGGTACCCAAAAATAACCATTTCAATCTATTATAACCATAATTCATACTTTAAAATAAGCATATAATTGTACCAAATACAGTAGTTTTAAAATCTATGGCAAAAAGCAAAAAAATCCAGATTTAAACAAATTAAAAAGAAATGAATTTATATTGATTTACAATAGTTTTGGGTTCATTTCAGTTTTGCTTAAATCTGAATTCATTTCATTTAAATCTGAGTTAATTTTGTTTGTTGTCATAGATTTTAAAACTACTGTACTAAAAAAAGTCAAAAATAATAATTTTAAAAGAAAGAAGAAAGAAGATAAAGAAGAGCTTATTGAGGAAGGCTCATACATTGGTTGACAGTGATACTGAGATGACCTGAAGATGCTCAAGCTTTCTATCCTTGGGATAGTAGGCAAGGACTACATTGCTAATCTCTGTGTACTTTTTCACTGCCTTAGTTTACTTGGGGATCACCCTTAGTCTTCATGCCAGTCTTGAATAGGCAGGCAGAGATGGCTTGTTGGGTCTTGAGATGCACCATGATCTTGTTGAACTTAGGCTTCTGGACCCTGACTCTTGTAGCAAACTGGCTATGCCACCCTTCAAGGGAAGAAGTGTTCTTGATTAACCTGTCTTTGACTTGCTTATAGAAGTTCCAGGTGATTGATTCACTGTCTTTTCTGATACGGCATGCTCCTTGGAAAACTCCAACCCATTGAGTTTCAAAATACTCAATTAAAGGAGCAAAGGCTGCCTAGTTGGCAAGGATATATAGGTGATGGAGGAGGACATTGTAGGAGGCTTTGGTCTCCTCCTTTATTACTAAGGCAAGAGCAGCAAATCAATTGAATACTCTTTGGCCTCTTTTGAGCCTTCTGCATTGACAAGCTCATGAAGATCTGAGCATTTTTGAAGGCAGCGGCAGAGTGCCTGCCAAAAGTGAAAGTAGCATCCCTGGGGGAGGCTTTTGAAGACTTTTATGAAGGCATTTGCCTGGGCCTGTTCAAAATACACTATCAGATATTAATGGTAGGGAAAGCTTTCTGGCTGCCCCTTGGGGGTGTGAGCATCTTCTTTTTGGGAGACGGTCTTCTTATTGCGCCCTCTAGTCTCCTTTGGCTCCTCTTCAATGGTTGGGAGGATCTCGTCCAACTTGGCCTTCAAAATCAAAAGAGCACAGACATAAGTTTACTTCTTCTTATTTGGGAGGAAAAAGAAGACCAGGGAAAGAACCATATTTCCAACCTGCTCATGGATATTCCAAAGCTGGCTGAAGAGCTTTGGGAAGGTTGAGAAAGTTCCATCTGCAATACAGGTCTTGCACTTGAGGAGGTGGTGCAGATCCTGGCTTGTTGTAAAGCAGATGATACACTCTGGGGCATGTTGACCATCATCATGAAGAAGGAATCTCTCCTCATGGCAATATAGTTTCTGCTCCTCAGTTAGAATCAACTGGTCAATCAATGTAGCACTGATGCCTTCAGTGCTCAGAGCATACCTCTGATTGGTGAGGTATCTCTGCAATTTAGTGATGTCACCAACAGCTGTAAGTTGGGAGTTGTTCAAATTGAGGAGGGCATCATTAACTATCTCAGTAGAGGTTTGATCCTTGGTGGTTGGGATGATATGGAAAAGAAACAAGTGGATCAGTTGGTACAAGGGGTCAAAAGGCTTGGCGCAGTCAGGGCTTTGAATCTGGTGAATTCATGAGTGGTGAGCCTTGCAGGGCACCCAGCGTTATCACATTTGTAGTGATGTTGACGGATTAGTTTCTTCTCACTGTTACAGCTGAAGTTGTAGCCCTTGTAAACAAAGCCAACATCCCCCTTCTTGGTCATTATGGGGTAGCTGGTAGGGTATGTGGTGAGCACAGCAAAGGTTTCATTTTGATTGCAGATATTGTGGACAGTGTTAAGATCCCAGAGCTCAATTTGGTCATATACTGGTGCACCAGGCTCAGGTTCTTGATCATTTTCCTCCTCAGGCTCTGGTGTAGGATTAGAGTGGTGATTGAACTCAAAAAGCTTCTCTTGGGGGTCTGAGAAGGAGTATACAGAGGAAGAGTGGGGAGGGGTTGGCTGGTTTCCCCTGGGTCAGGTGATGATGTGGGGGTCTTGGGAGGAGCTTTAGCCTTAGCAGGCTTCTTCTTGGGGGTAGTCTTGGCCTTTTTGGCACTATGAAGGTTGACCTTTCCCTTGGAGGCCTTGGGCGTAGCTTTGGGGTTGGGCTTGGGAGGCATCTAAAAGTAAATTAGTAACAAAATATGGGCATTTGGGGGGGGAATTTTTCAAAGAAAAAATGGGAATGTTTATAATAAAAAATAGTAACTATTTTTGCATAGAATTGTAGAGAAATCCTGAAAATATATACTATCAAAATTCAAAAAAAATTACTCTGTAAAAACTATTTTTTATTAGCAGCGCAAGTAGGTAAAACTTTGAGTTTTGACTGAAAACTTGTGGTTGAAATGGCGTTTTTGAGATGTCGTAATTTAGATGCTGTAGCTCAAAATCATAGTGATTTTGACCATTTTTATATTAAATTAAGAAATTTATGGTGAAGCTACCTCAACCAAGTCAAAGAGTAAAACTTGAATATATTAAAAAAATAGCTTATACAACTGGGGTTAAAAAGTACCCAGTTGTTTAGAGAAGGCCAAAAAATACATATTTGCAAAGTTTCATAAGTTTTCTTACATTTTTTATTACTATGGTTTTTAACGTAAAAAGGTACTTTTTAAAAGTAGAAAGCAAGAATCACAATAGGGGAATTGATATAGAGTACTGTGGCGTCATATATAATTTCCCCTTATTTTCCCCTATCCATTGTGCGCATCAAATCAATTGGGTGATATGAAACCCTGTAGAATTTGAAGTGACGTAAATTGAAATGGTGTAATCACCACCTTGTATATTAAAATCACTAATAAAATATTTTATTAAGGAAACTCCTATCAAGGTATCTTTATATAGATACATTATAAATTATATATAGCAAAAGTGGTGTTTTTACCCAGCAATGACAATCACTAGTAGGATTACCATAGTGGCGTTATTTTAAGTTGTTCTTAGTATAAGTGTCTTAGATTAATACTATAGGAACATATTCTTATTGCACACAACAGGCTTTGATTTAGTGCGGGAATAAGCTTATTTTTAATTTAAGATGAATAGCTTGATTTGAAATGACATAAAGTTGAGATGGCATAAACACACTCCACACTAAGTGATTTCATATGTAAATAAAGTTAGTGAAATAAGATTTAATTAATCTGACTCAAAGTGACAGAATTGAGATAGCGTACTTTTGAGATGCTATATTATAAAATTATAAGTGATTTTTAACTATTTTACTATTTATTTTAATTTTCTTCATGATTCAACGCCACTAATGCAAAAAATGTCATCTTGAATTAAATTTGAGATGGTGTTTTTGAGATGGTGTGTCCTACCGGATAATGAGCTTGATTTTAGTAGCGAGCAGGTGATTGCGGATTCCAGAAGGATCTGTAGGGATTTCTGGTTGAGGAATTAAATGAATGTATGGTTTATTAATCACAAGTCTTGCTGGCAACGTAGGGCTGGTATTGGGGAAGCTTGGCAAGCACCGCGTCAACGAACCCGGCAGGAAGGTTGGTGGCAATGTGCATCGCGGGCTTGTGGAACCGGAGGTCCTCGTCACTGATCCATGAGCACTCCATCTTCTTCAAGTGGTCGGCGACCTCGTCAAACTTGTCCATTGATCGGGCGTCGTGCTTGAATTGCACTGAGCAGCGCTGCTTGGCCCCGCTGTGGTCCAAGTTACACAGCTCACTCTCGGCCAAGACAAAGGTGATAAGTACGGTGATCTTCAGCATGGCATTGGTGAATTGCATTTCTAATTAAACAGGAGATATTGGCTTCCTTCCCGTCCAAATTGGTCTTTTTATAGAGACTAGGGAGCGTAAAAGCATGATCTTCACATCCGTTTAAGCTTGCTCCTCTGGAAATAGAGACCCTCCGATTTTGATTTTAAATGTCCCTGAATTTGACGCTCGTAAGTTTTCAACGGAACAACCTCTAAAGGTCAGGAGCCGATCTCACCCTGCACTGGAACAGTGTCGGAAATTCCGAAGCACCAGAAAATCCCAGTGAGTATCTACATTTTCTAGAATCAAGAAGATACCATTCAACGCAATCCAATAAAATAACAATGCTTGCATCCATTAACATGTAGTATAGCTACATAGATGGCTAACACCCGTTAAGAAAACATTTGATATCTTTAGCCATGAAAAATAAACGAATCCCTTTTTAATCAGCTCCTGCCAATCATCATCTGGATGCAAAACTACCAAATGCTATGAAATAAATCCACTACTTAATTATCATGCTTATATTCCCTAAAAAGTCATTTTCCTAGCCACTATAAGAATCTGCTCCATTTTTCATAAAACTAGAAATATATTCTTAATGATCCATGAATCAAACTCATTTCACACAAGTTTACTATAACCTCACTTAAATCCAAAAAAATTCACAATTCCTTACCCCAAGGCATGCCTGTTTCAAAACAATCCAAGCTCAACTTTATTGACTCAAACTAGGGATGATATGCAATATGTCTTATCTATCATAAATCTCGAAATACATCCAATAACTAAAACCTAAATAACATGCCTGTAAAAAGTTTCTCTTGTGTTAGTTCATGATAAATATTATTGAAACCCTATAAGGATGAAAGTTAAAATCAACCCACCTTCTTTTAAATACCATTTTTAAACTCTTTTCTTAAAATCTCTTGGCCAGCATCACCCAAAAGGCAAATCAACCCCAGTAAAGTACCATCCCATACAAAGTTCAAACCCCTTGAATATCTGTCAACCGGTACATCAATTAACCACCCGTGTTCAATATCGATCCACAAGAAACTTTCATTTGATCCACCCTCCCACTTGGGCGATACCAGCTTGCATATCTAATTTGTGGAGCTTCATGCTATCTGACCATTTAATAGCCCTCACCAAAGATTTTATTGGCAAATTTATTTTTTTATCACGTTCCACCATACCTATGCTTTAACCTAGATATTGTACAAGTTGAATTAGCCTCCCAGCATACATTCCATCTTATAGCCAAACTGCTTTCATCTTTACCAGTACTTATAATACCTTCCCCAACCTATATATTTACTCAATATCCTGCTTTAAAGGGATCCACTTCAACACATTCAATCATCCTATATCTTGAAATACCTACCTACAGCTTTTTATTTCTACCCATTCTCCGGCTTTTGATCAACCCAAACTTCTTAGGTCCTGCTCAGCAGGATTCTTTAGATGGGAGAGTTAACCTTATTCTTACCATCATCTATGGGATGAGAAGCTGATCCCCAGCCATCCTTTTGCTTTGAAGTAAGTTGAGCCAATTGCTGTCCCTGCAATGTAATAGCAGAGTTACAGGGTGGGAATTTTTGAGAACTAGATAGTTTATCTCTATCAATACATTGGGATTGTATTGTTGTAGCAACTGCTTAAGTGAACAAGGTTTTTGTGGATCAACTGTTTGGATGCCAAGAGAGTTGACTTGTTCCTAATAGTGAGTGAAGCGCCAAATCAAGTTACCACCAGGTTGATATTATCATTGGTCCCTGTTTTCTTGTTTGGGAATTCAGGTCAACTTCAACATTCAGCTCTGAGTAGTGGGGGAGTCTGTTTGAGCAGCACAGAGTCTATCATGCAGCACTTTGTCAGAGGCCAACCCTGTTGTTTTTAAAAAGCCCCAAAAGGATCCCAGACCACCCAAAAAAAAGTTCCCAAAGTCTCTGAAAAGGGTTAAAGTCAATATCCTAACAAAAAAATGCCAAATTGCCCCAGAGAAGCATAAGGCAAAGGGGAAGACCCAGACCCTGGAAGTGAAGAGCCCTTTCCTGCCCTTGTCTATTCTCCATGCTGGTATGAATCAGACAGAGATGAGGCACTACTAGACAAGCAGGGAAGAAAGAAGATATCCAAGGATCCAAAACCCAGCCAAGCCCTGATGAACCAAGCCTATCTCAGCCCAAGTGTCAGGATACAAAGAGTACCGTGGAGCTCCAGCAGGTGAGGGAGGAGTTAAGCAGGTACTGGCATGGCCCACCAGATGATGGAACCTAACTGTACCAGGTAGGAAAGGGCCTTCCCAGCCACAGCCCAAGGCCCAGCCGCTGACAAGGCAGAGTCAATCAATCTTGTGAGCGCCAGGTAAAGCACTCCCAGGAATTGACTACTCTGGCCAGTGGCATCAGAGGTGGTTGGGGTTAAGATGGTTGGTTTGGATGTCAGGGGTGGTTCCATGGGGACCAGGTAAGCAGCAGAATTGTTGCACTTCCTGTTGAAGATCAAAGGGTATATGGTGATTGCTTTGCCGTCAGACAATTTGGTAGGGTTCCTGGGGTGCATTTGGGAGGGTGTACCACTGCAAGTCTTCCAAGGTCCAAGGTTTATGGTCAGGATTTGGGGGATACTCAGTGAAATGAACAGGGCCAAATGGTGTGTTGGGTGGACAGTAGTAGTCAAAGGCTTTGGTTTTGTCAACTGGAGTCTGGCTATCTATCTCAGTGGATGGGTACTGATGCTTGGGTGTATGCAGATGGAAGAGTATCAAAAATAGGTATGGAAGCAGATTGGTGAACCAAAGGTTCAAAACAGCTTTATTTGGTAAGGATGACAATAAAAAACTTTTTCAAGTGCTTCTGATCTATATACTTACTCACATGCAGGTGCCTCTGGGCATTCTTCTGATGCTATCTGTGTTGCAAGGCTTGGCATCTCAGGTTCTGCTGTTTGTTTGGCTGCTTCATGGTCATTTTTGGGGTTTTCAGGAACAGTTGTTTAGATTTTTGGTGGTCCATCTTGGCTTGGCTGGCCATTGGTTCTGGTAGGTTTGGATTCTGGGGTTATGGGGGTTTTCCCAATTTGATCACCATTTTTGGACTGGATTGACAGGCTTTCCTGAGCCCAAGGAACTTGATTAAAAAAGGGGTCCCCAATTTGGGACCGCAAATTACTTAATGGAGGGTGGGCTTGAACTGGGTTTACTGGGCAGCTAAAAATAGCCTGCCCAGGCCCAGTTAAACCCACCAAGGCTTGGGCATAGCTTTTGGGGCCCATAACAGGCCCCTCAGCTGCCACCAGGGCAGGAATGATTCCTGAACCTGGATTTGCTTTAAAAAGCAAAATCCAAATGTGGGTGAATCTCCCTGTCTGCTAGCCCCGCCTGGTGGCTAGGAGCGGGTTTGATTCCTGCCCGGGGCCTCAAAGATGTTACTTTTGTAACAATATCCCCTTCTAAACCAGACTTGTCTATCTTCTTCTCCCAATACTGGCAAACAGCATCAGCTGCATTGGTCAGGTTGTCATCTGGTTCCCAGATGTTTTCCTTGGGCAGGTATCCTAGCCATTTGACGTAGTACTGTGGCTTAGGGTTGTGGGTACAATTGTTGTGTATAAACTCTACTTTGTGTTTAAGAGATCTCCCTACCTATTACAGTAGAAACCCAAATGGAAGGAATAGTACAGCCCTATCATGGCCTGGGTGACTCCCAGGGGAACCTTTGGTCAAGGGGAAGGGTTGAGCCTGGAAGGCCCAGTAAATGACAGGGGCCATCCACATCACATAATTGGCAGCAGTAGCCCAAGGACGCCACACTCCCATGTGGGGTATCACTTGCTCAGTGAGCCCCAGCATGGTCAAATAGGCAAATCCAAGCTTACTGTAGTCATATGATGAAGCAGAAGGAATGAGAGGAAGTTCTCCTGTGGCAGCGCTCATGGTCAGGCTTGGCTGGGCAAGTTGTTGGAGCAGAGGAACACCAGGAAAGGAGGGGCGCGGTGTCAAAGCAGGAATTATTTCTTGGTCCAGCACTCTAGGAGATGGGGTAAAGGCTGGTGGTGGTTGGTTGGAGGCAGCTAGAAGTTGCTCTGTTTCCCAGCGCTGGCGTTGGTACTGGAGGTACTCTCTGTTTGAAAGCACCAGCAGTATAAAATTTGTAATAATGTAATAAACCCCTGCAAAGTATAAATGCTCAGTGTGCATTAACCAACAAAGTTTATTAGATGAAGATGTCAACAAAGAAAGGGGATGCCAGTGTTCCCAGCTATATCCTGCTGGGAAACTGCAATTGGACTTACTGGCAACTTCTTATTGGTTGTCAATGGGCTATTCTCAAGCTGGGCCCCATTGGTGACTCCTGATTTGTCAGTTAGATGAATCCTTTCATTATTTTTGCCCTGGGGAAGCTGGTAGGGGGATTTTGGTCCATTTGGCAACCCAAGTCCCCAATTCTGGGTTTCAGAGGGTGTGGGCCAATTAAAATCTTTTTTGCTTGGCTTTAGGACAGTTTCCAATTGCCCCCAGGCTTGGCCTTGACCAGGGTTTGATTCCCCACTTGGAATTAAAGTTTCCTTTGGGTAAATCTGTGTAATTGACAACACAATTAATTGGTTGCGTGATTGCTCAATTGCAGGCGTTGAACCTATGTAACATAGGGTTTTGTCTGGCCCATTCTGGGCCCTGACATCATCCCCCACCATAGTTGAGCTCTTACAGCTTAACTCTGGATGCCTGGTCTTGTACGTAGTCAGGAGGACACTAGCATTGGCAAGGTTATCTTCAGGTTCCCAGGTATTCTCTTTGGGTGGGTAACCTTTCCATTTGATCAAGTAGTGTAGTCATCAATATCTCATCTTGTGGTCTAGAATCTGTTCAACCTCATGCTCTAGAAAGCTTCCTACTTTGAGCGGGGAAGGGGCAGTGCAAACAACTTGATGAGGGTGTGAGGTACCTTTCTTCTTGGACAATAGTGATTGGTGAAAGACGTCATGGATCTTCCAGTTAGACAGGAGCTCTAATCTGTAAGCTACTTCTCCTATGTGTTGCAAAACTTTGTATGGTCCTGTTTTCCTAGGGCTGAGGCTTGCACATGGCGCTGTAGTCTTGATATTCCTGGCGCTGAGGTAAACCATGTCCCCAACTTCTATCAATGGTCCAGGGCTTCTCCTCTTGTTGGCAAAGTCTTTGTAGGTCTGTACGGCTTGCTTCAGGTTTTGGGCACACTCTTCTTGGGTGGTATGGATGGTAGCCACCCAATCTTGTCCCTCGGGGTTGCTGGACTCTTCTGTGGGAAGGTGGTCCCAAGTAGGGTCAAATCTGTAGTTGGCCTTGAATGGAGACATTCCTGTAGAACTGTGGTCTTGATTATTGTATGCAAATTGCACCATGGGTAAGTGTTTGGTCCAGTTGTCTTGTTCTGCATTAACGTAGCATCGGAGGTACTGTTCCAATACTTGGTTAACTCTTTCAGTTTTTCTGTTGCTTTGGGGGTGGTACGCTGTGGATAGTGATCTCTTGATTCCCAGGTCTTGTAAGATTTGGGCCCAGAACTTGGATGTAAACTGGGGGCCACGGTCAGAGATAACTTCCTTGGGTAAGCCATGATTCATGAAAATGTGGTCCCTAAAGAGGGTGGCGGTCTCCTTGGCTGTCACGTGAGTGGTGGTAGGAATAAAGTAACCCATCTTTGTGAATCTGTCAACAATCACAAGTATGGTGTTGTAGCCTTTTGACTCTGGGAGCTCTACTATATAGTCCATAGATACTGACTTCCAAGGGCCTACTGCAATTTGGAGGGGTTGGAGCAAGCCTTCAGGTTTTCCTTTCTTGGGTTTAGAGCAGCCACATGTTTCACAACCATTAATGTATGTCTCTATCTCCAGCTTCATTCTTGGCCACATGTACGCTCTTTGGATACCCTTTAAGGTCTTGGTGCAGCCTGGGTGTCCAGCCATGGGGGAGTTGTGGTACTCCTTCAGAATCTCCAATCTCAGTGAACCTTCAGGTATGTAGGTTTGTCCATTTAGTTTTAGGAATCTTCTGTGTAGTGAATAACCTGCTCTGTAATATTTGCTGTCAATGTTCTCAGCTAAGTCTTTCATGACGGTAATACAGTGCTTGTCCAGGGTCTGAGCATGTTGGATTTCTTCTTTCCTACTAGCCAGGCCTAGGAATAAGAGCATGGGTTCCAGCATGTGTGGAGATAATAGTGATTGGGTGTTGAACTCCTCTATCTCTTTGGAACTGGGGAAGAAATCAGCTCTTTGACTCAAGGCGTTGGGTACAATGTTTATCTTCCCAGGCTTGTAATTGATCTTCAGGTTGTAGTTGGCTAGGAATAGTGCCCATCTGGCCTGACGTTGGTTGAGTTGTTATGGTTTGAAGAAGTAAGTCAGATTCTTGTGGTCTGTCATGATTTTCACTGGGTGGGCAGCGTCACAAAGGTATCTTCTCCAATGTTTCAGGGATTGGATAATTGCCAGCATCTCTTTGTTTCATATTGGGTAGTTCAGTTCTGGTGCAGTGAACTTCCTGGAGTAGTAAGCTACAGGGTGAAGCTTACTATCATGCCCCTCCTGAAGCAACACCCCCCAAGGCAAAGTCTGAGGCATCAGTTTCTACCACAAAGGGTTTAGCGTAGTTGGGCATAGCAAGGACCGGTGCAGAAACAAAGGCTTCCTTGAGTGTATTGAAGGCTGTGCGTGCTGTATTGTCCCACACAAAGGCGTGCTTTTTAGAGGTCAGGCGGGTCAAAGGAAGGCAGATGGAAGAAAAATTTTGGACAAATTCTCTGCAAAAGTTTGCCAGACCCAAGAAGCTCCGTACTTCCTTATGGTTAGTGGGCTCTGGCCATGATGTGACAGCCTCAATTTTGTCTGGTGACATGGCAAAACCTCCTTTCAGGACATGGTAGCCAAGGAATTCTACTTTGTCTTGAAAGAATTCACACTTGGGTAGCTTTACAAATAATCCATGATCCTGGAGTCTCTGCATTACCATTTGTAGGTGTTTTGTGTGTTCCTCAGGAGTTTGGCTATAGATGAGGATGTTGTCTAGGTAGGCTACACAGCACTGGTCCTTGAGATCACCAAGCACTACGTCTACCATGGTTTGGAAGGTGCTGGGAGCATTGCAGAGGCCAAATGGCATAACCAAGTATTCAAATAGCCCTTGTCTTGTTTTGAAAGCCGTTTTCCATTTGTCTCCAGGCTTGATACGTATCTGATTGAAGGCGTCCCTTAAGTCAACTTTGGAAAAGATGTTTGCTTCAGAGAGCTGATCTGAAAGGTCTTCAGCGTTTGGAACAGGATAGCGGTTCTTTACAGTAATCTTGTTGAGATTTTGGTAGTTTACACAAGGCCTCAATTCTCCGCCCTTTTTCTTGACAAACAGCAGGGGAGACAAACAAGGGGATTTGGATACGCGGATGTAGCCTTTCTTCAACATGGTGTCTAGGTATTCCCTGAGAGCCCCCTGCTCTTTCATGTTGCATCCATATACAGGGCCATGTTTGGGCTGGGTTCCAGGGATCAAGTCAATAGCATGGTCAAACCTGGTGTGCTTGGGGAGAGCTGTGGCCATGGTCTCAGAGAACACTGATTTCCATCTCTCTAAGCAGGCAGGTATTTCTCCTTTGCAAGGCGCCACCACCATGCTGTTCAATAGGGGAGATGTTTGGGTGGTCACATAGGGTAGCTTCCAGGTTGTACCTGCATGTACAAATTGCACCTGTTGGCTGGCATAGTCAATATTAAACTCATGCTCTACCCACCAATCAAACCCCAACACCACAGGTTGGGGCAACTTGTCCATTACCAAGAATTTGACCTTGATCTGGGCAAGACCCAGCTTCATAATAACACTTCCTTTACTCTCAAAGGAGGTGTCAGTAGACTTATTTCCTAGGGTGACCAGGGTGGGTTTATCTTCCAATTCTAGTCCCAATTTTTCAGCTAAGCCTCGTTCAATATAATTGTGGGTGGCTCCACTGTCCATGAGAGCTGGTATCTTCAACTCCTGGTCTGAATACAACAAGGTGGCTTGGATAATAGGGTAAGACTGAGAAGAGCTGTTTATTGCAGAAATAGTGGGGTTCTGGGCAGTGGAGCTTCTTGTAGGGCAGTCTTTGGACAGGTGGCCATTCTGATGGCAGTAGAAACATAAGCCTGCTTGTACATGGCGCTGGTATTCTTCCGGGGCCATGTTCAGGCAAGGGCGTGCAGCAGTTTGGTTTCCTTGTGGCTGGTAGTTTCTAGGGGGGCCCATACTGTTGGGGCTGGCTGAAATCCATCCTGTGGGCAATGGCTAGGAGTTTGTCCTTGGGGAGGTTGCAGCGGTGATGGTGCATCAGGTTGGCGTGGTGGTTATTCAGGCCATTTCTGAAGTGCAGGCCAGAGATGTTGTCAGGTACTTCAGCAGCTGCAGCAAAGTCTCAAGAATCTCTGGATGTAAGCTTCCAGGTCATCTCTACCTTGGCTCAGGCAAAGAAGGCCCATATATGCTTGTACTTTTGCTCCTGAGGGGGTGGTGGCGCTATTCATATGTTCCAGGAAGGCCTCATACAACAAGATCAAGTTGGGGTCCTCCTCCAGCAAGTTGAGGAAAACCTCTCTGGCGTCATCTTTCAACTGTGCTGCCACCATCATCACCTTTTGGGCGTTGTCACAATAGTTCTCAGGGTGGGCCCTGAACAGGGCGTTAATCATGACCATGCCTTTCTTGAAGCTGGCTAGGTCCATCTTGGGTAAGTCAGGGAAGCTGGTGGGTGCGTAGGCGTTCTGGTTTGAGGTAGATATGTTGATGTTCTGTACTTGTGCAGTACTTGGGTGGGATTCAGGTCTAGGTTTGTTGTGAGCAATTGTGCAGCGGGTGCAAAACTGGTAGGTGTAGTAAGCTGCAATCATAAAAACAAACATACAAAGTGCCCCTATTATCAATTGAATATAGGGGCTCAGGCTTACAAGTTTGGATAAGGTTGACATACTGTCATGGCCTGGGTGACTCCCAGGGGAACCTTTGGTCAAGGGGAAGGGTTGAGCCTGGAAGGCCCAGTAAATGACAGGGGCCATCTGCATCACATAATTGGCAGCAGTAGCCCAAGGACACCACACTCCCATGTGGGGTATCACTTGCTCAGTGAGCCCCAGCATGGTCAAATAGGCAAATCCAAGCTTACTGTAGTCATATGATGAAGCAGAAGGAATAAGAGGAAGTTCTCCTGTGGCGGCGCTCATGGTCAGGCTTGGCTGGGCAAGTTGTTGGAGCAGAGGAACACCAGGAAAGGAGGGGTGCAGTGTGGAAGCAGGAATTATTTCTTGGTCCAGCACTCTAGGAGATGGGGTAAAGGCTGGTGGTGGTTGGTTGGAGGCAGCTAGAAGTTGCTCTGTTTCCCAGCGCTGGTGTTGGTACTGGAGGTACTCTCTGTTTGAAAGCACCAGCAGTATAAAATTTGTAATAATGTAATAAACCCCTGCAAAGTATAAATGCTCAGTGTGCATTAACCAACAAAGTTTATTAGATGAAGATGTCAACAAAGAAAGGGGATGCCAGTGTTCCCAGCTATATCCTTCTGGGAAACTGCAATTGGACTTACTGGCAACTTCTTATTGGTTGTCAATGGGCTATTCTCAAGCTGGGCCCCATTGGTGACTCCTGATTTGTCAGTTAGATGGATCCTTTCATTATTTTTGCCCTGGGGAAGCTGGTAGGGGGATTTTGGTCCATTTGGCAACCCAAGTCCCCAATTCTGGGTTTTAGAGGGTGTGGGCCAATTAAAATCTTTTTTACTTGGCTTTAGGACGGTTTCCAATTGCCCCCAGGCTTGGCCTTGACCAGGGTTCAATTCCCCACTTGGAATTAAAGTTTTCTTTGGGTAAATCTGTGTAATTGACAACACAATCAATCAGTTGCACAATTGCTCAATTGCAGGCATTGAACCTATGTAACATAGGGGTTTTTCTGGCCCATTCTGGGCCCTGACAGGCCCCGTAAGACCCAAAACCAACAAAGAACCGCTGCCAAACCCTTAAGAGAAATTGATAACTTAAATGCTGTAATTGACAAAAAAAATGGGTCAAAGCTAGGGTTGCTCAAATAGCCCTGGAAAATCTGGACCTACCATATTTTTTATCCAAATAACTATGATAAGAAAATCACATGTTATACGTTATTTGGTGATGGAAGCGCTCAACCTTCTGGTTGCCAGTATTTTTTAAATTATGACACCATTGACATAAATTCCAACACAGGACCTACAACTGCTGAAAATATTTGTAACAACCAATCAGAAGCCATGGAATCTCCTCCCCCCATCCTGAACTACCTTAAGACTTTCCCCATTCTCCTCTAGAAACTTGTTTCTAGATATCTTACTCACCTTGGAATAAAAAAAAGAAAGTTAACCTCATGTTTGCGTATTTGGGCCTGTTGGCCCCTGTCTTTGACAATATGGCCGGGGCAGTGGTTCAGTTGGCTTTGGACTCATTTGCTGTCACTTGGCCTGCCTTTTTACTTCACCTTGTCTTCTCGTCATTATTCTAATTTTCCTCTGAAAATGATCTTCTTGACCTCAATCTTGATCTCCATTTTATGCTCCACAGGTTGCGGTTCCAGAATGATCAAGCCCTCCTCTCAATTTGGCTTACTGCTACTCAAACAATTAGCTCTGTGTTTATTATATCCACATAACTTTTCTTTGGATAATGCAGCTTGTCATCTAGTTCTAACACTACCAGGATGGGCGGAGGGGCAGTCTTCAGTTTCTGGTGGGGTAGGGAAGTTCTGTCCTTTTTGAACAGCAAGGACTGGTGGAATATGTCATGTATTTTACAGGTGTCAGGTAACTTCAGACAGAAAGCTACTTTGCCTACTTGGCCTGTGATCTGGTAGGGACTGCTTCTTTGACGAGCTAACTTCTGGCATGGGACATTTAGGGGTATGTTCCTTGAGTCTAGATAGACCTCATCCCCAATCTCTAGTGGCTTTCCAGGGGTGTGCTTTCTATCAGCAAAGGCTTTGTAAGTCTGTACTGTGTGGGTTAGGTTTTGGGAGAAGGTCATCTGGGTTTTGTGGATGTGTTTCATCCAGGCTCTACCTGCTTTTTTAGACTCCTAGTTTCCAATCTTGGGGTCCCACGTGGGGTCAAATCCGTAATTGGCTTTGAAGGGAGATATCCCAGTGGACATGTGATCTTTGCTATTGTACCTGTATTGGGCTGTGGATAATAGGTCTGCCCAGTTGTCTTGATTGGCGTTTGAGTAGCATCATAGGTACTATTCCAAAATCTGGTTTACCTGTTTAGTTTGGCCATTGGTCTGGGGGTGATACAAAGTGGACACACATCTTTTGATTCCTAGGTCTTTCATTGCTTGTGCCCAATAATGAGAAGTGAACTGTGGTCCTTGGTCTGACACTATTTCTTCTGGGGTACTGTGTTGGGTGAGTATTTGGTCATGAAAATGTTGGACAGTTTCAGTGGCAGTGCAATGGGTAGTGGTGGGGACAAAGTAGGCCATTTTGGTGAAACGGTCAACCATCACTAGAATTGTGTTATAGTCTTTGGAGGGTGGGAGTTCAACTATGTGATCCATGGATACCAATTTCCAGGGGCCTGAAGGGATGTCCAGGGGGCAGAGGAGGCCTTCTGGCTTAGAGCGTTTTGTTTTAGTGCGCCTGCATGTCTCACATCCCTCAATGTAGTTGATAACATCTGTGTTTATATTGGGCCACACATAATTCCTTTTGATACTTTGAAAGGTTTTGTGGCGGCCCAGGTGGCCAACTAGTTCTGAGTTGTGGTAGTCCTTTAGTACAGGAATCCGAGCTAATTCTTCTGGTACATAGATTCTCCCTCAGAACAGTAGGGTGTTTCCTTTTAGTGAGTAACCTCTTTTTTACAGGGGGCTGTCTAGTTATGTTGAGAGTTCTGAAACCATGGTCTTGGCAGCAGGGTCCTTTGTCTTATCTTCTAATACATCTGATTTCTTAGCAAAAATTTTCAGGTAGTTTAGCTATATTCTTCCACTGGTTGCATCCAACAGGGTATGGGTGTTGTGATCTCTCAACTTGGTGGAGGACGGGATCAGGTTGGCTCTTCTACTTAGGGCATCTGGGACAATGTTTACTTTGCCGGGTTTATAGTCAATTTCTAGTACGTAGTCTGCCAGTTCTAGAGCCCATCTTGCTTGTTGTTGGTTAAGCTGACGTGGTTTGAAGAAGTAAACCAAGTTTTTGTGATATGTTGGGACCTTCACTGGGTGCTCAGCGCTGCATAGATATCTGTGCCAGTGCTTCAAGGTCTTCATTATAGCTAGCATTTCCTTATTGTATATAGGATAATTTCCTTTGGCAGGGATCATCTTTTTAGAGTAATATGCTACAAGATGTAGCATACCATCCCCTCCTTCCTGAAAAAGCACCCCTCCCAGGGCAAAGTTGGAAGTGTCAGGTTCCAGGATGAACGGCTTTGTGTGGTCAGGCATGGCCAACACGGGCGCAGAGGTAAAGGCTAACTTCAGGGCTTCAAAGGCAACAACACAGCCGGGGGTCCACTCAAACTGGACTTTGTCTGAGCAAAGGCAGGTCAGGGGCAGAGTAATCTGAGAAAAAGAATTATGAAATCTCTACAGTAGTTTGCTAACCCCAAGAAACTCCTAACGTCTTTCCAACAGGTGGGGGTGGGCCAAGCTGTGACTGCGTCCACTTTATCTTGGGTCATGGCAAATCTACCAGTTTGTACTACATAGCCCAAGAGTTCCACCTCAGGTTGGAAGAACTTGCACTTCTTGAGTTTGACGTGTAGGTTGGCTGCTGCTAGTCTCTCTAATATGAGGTCCAGGTGGCGGAGGTGGTCTTCATGTGTTTTGCTATATATCAGGATGTTGTCAAGGTATGCCACGCAGAATTGGTCCAGGTATTCTCCAAGGACAGATTTAATCATCCTCTGGAAAGTGCTGGGGCGTTGCATAGCCCAAAAGGCATGACCAGGTATTCATAGAGTCCATATTGAGTTTTGAAAGCCTTTTTGTATTCATTGCCTTCTTTGGTTTGGATTTGGTTAAAAGCGTCTTGGAGGTCAATCTTAGAGTATACTTGTGCCCCAGTCAAGACAACACATAGGTCATCAGCATTAGGTATGGGATATTGGTTTTTTACTGTGATTTTGTTCAGCTTCTGGTAGTTTATACAAGGTCTCATTCCCCCATCTTTCTTCCCAAAAAATAGTAAGGGAGAAGAACATGGGGCCTTTGAGACTTGGATAAATCCTTTCTTGGTCATATCTTCAATGTACGCTTTCAAGTCCACTTGTTCTTTGTGGTTACAACTATAGATGGGTCCGTGGCTGGATTGTGTATCAGGAAGTAAGTCAATGGCGTGGTTGTAGATAGAGTGCTCAGGTAGTTGAGTTGCCACCTCTTCACTGAAGACACTGGCCCATTTCTCAAGGGCTGATGGCAGCTTCCCTGAGCAAGGGTCCAATAGCAAGGTCATGAGTTTGGTGGGGGTTACTATGTGTGGGCTCGGCTGGATGGGTACAGTGTTGGGGTTAGGTCCCTTTCCCAGGGTTACAGTTTGATCACAATAGTTCAGGATTGCACCATGCTTGCCATCCCAGGAGTCTCCAAGTATCAATGGGTGTGGTAATCCTTTCAACAAGATAACGGATGAGGGGTAAGTGTTTAATAATCTTCAGCTTGAGGTGTTGGTTGAATTCTTGGCCAATGTCAGTTGAATCATTTCCCATAGTGACTTGGAATTGAGTATCTGAGGGGTGAGTCCTAGCTTGGATGCCAATGTGGGGTCAATGAAACTTTCATCAGCCCCTGTGTCTAATAAAGTCTTTGTGTGAAATACTTTATCTCCTACTTCTAGGATCACTATGATATACTTATAAGACTTAGAGGTAGTGTTTAATTGGGCAAGGGAGCCTGAAGTTTGGTTTCTTCTGGGGAAGACCCTGGCCTGGTACCCTGCTTCATGGCAGTGGAAACACAACCCATCTCTGTAATTTCATTGCAACTCCTTGAGTGTCATGGCTGATCTGGCCGCAGTGGGGCTTCTGGCCACCCGGGGTCCATGGGGGGCGGCGCCGTGGGTTTCTTGGTTTAAGCTTAGTCATTGGCAGAGCACAATCAGTTCTTCTAACCCAATTGTGGGGTGCTTGAAGAGGTCCTTTAACCCTGGGTTCACGCCTTTTCTGAATAGGATGGCAGCCAATTTGTTGTCCAGCATAGCACGGGTCTGTAGTTTGATGAACTCTTCTACATAGGTCTGAAGTGGGTGGCCGTTTTGCTTGAATTCCAACAGGGTCATGAAGGCAAAGTGACAGGCATTCTGGTCCTCTCCTGTGGCCATTAGTTCAGCCTCAAATCGAGCATAGTCTAAGAAAAACTCTATGTTGTTGGCAGTAGCCTTGTTGAACCAGTCTAGGGCGTCCCCTGTTAGCATGGATGCTACTTCCAAAACTTTGACTGTGTTGTTGGGATAGGCGGTGGCATTGGCTAGTAAGTGTAGTTTTAGTACCTGCATGGCTCTTCTAGCTTCCTCTAGGCTGAGCTTGCCCATCTGGGGCATGGTCACATGGAGGTGGTTTGGTTCACAATGACATTCTGTACTTGGAAGGAGGTTGCTGCAGTCAGTTCTTTGCTCTCTAGAGCATCCTTGGAATTGTCCAAGGTCTGGGTTGTTCTCTTCCACATGTAGGAGATTTTGTATGATAGCCAAAAATAACAGTAATAAGTGATAATCATAAAAACAAACATACAAGTAGCCCCAAGTGCTAATAACATCTTGGGGCCCAGGTCACCAAGTTTGGGATGGATTGTCATAATGTCAGGATACCAAGAGTATCGTGGAGCTCCAGCAGGTGAGGGAGGAGTCAAGGAAGGTACTGGCATGGCCCACCAGATGATGGGACCTAACTTTACCAGGTAGGAAAGGGCCTTCCCAGCCACAGCCCAAGGCCCAGTTGCAAGAAAGGCAGAGTCAATCAATCCTGTGAGCGCCAGGTAAAGCACTCCCAGGAATTGACTACTCTGGCCAGTGGCATCAGAGGTGGTTGGGGTTAAGATGGTTGGTTTGGGTGTCAGGGGTGGTTCCATGGGGACCAGGTAAGCAGCAGGATTGTTGCACTTCCTGTTGAAGATTAAAAGGTATATGGTGATTGCTTTGCCGTAACAGACAATTTGGTAGGGTTCCTGGGGTGCATTTGGGAGGGTGTACCACTGCAAGTCTTCCAAGGTCCAGGGTTTGTGGTCAGGATTTGGGGGATACTCAGTGAAATGCACAGGGCCAAATGGTGTGTTAGTTGGACAGTAGTAGTCAATGGCTTCAGTTTTATCAATTGGAGTCTGGCTATATATCCCAGTGGGTGGGTACTGACGGTTGGGTGTATGCAGATGGAAGAGTATCAAAAAAATGTATGGAAACAAATTGGTGAACCAAAGGTTCATAACAACTTTGTTTGGTAAAGATGACAATACAGAACTTTTTCAAGTGCTTCTGATTTATATACTTACTCACATTCAGGTGTCTCTGGGCATTCTTCTGGTGCTATCTGTGTGACAAGGCTTGGCATCTCAGGTTCTGCTGTTTGGTTGGCTGCTTCATGGTCATTTTTGGGGTTTTCAGGAACAGTTGTTTAGATTTTTGGTGGTCCATCTTGGCTTGGCTGGCCATTGGTTCTGGTGGCTTTGGCTTCTGGGATTATGGGGGTTTTCCCAATTTGATCACCATTTTTGGACTGGCTTGACTGGCTTTCCTGAGCCCAAGGAACTTGATTAAAAAAGAGGTCCCCAATTGGGGACCCCAAATTACTTAATGGAGGGTGGGCTTGATCTGGGTTTACTGGGAAGCTAAAAATAGCCTGCCCAGGCCCAGTCAAACCCACCAAGACTTGGGTGTAGCTTTTGGGGCCCAGAACGGGCCCCTCAGCTGCCACCAGGGCAGGAATGATTCCCGCACCTGGATTTGCTTTGAAAAGCAAAAATCCAGATGCAGGTGAATCTCCCCTGCCTGCTAGCCCCGCCTGGTGGCTAGGAGCGGGTTCAATTCCCGCCTGGGGCCTCAAAGCTGTTACTTTTGTAACACCAAGAAGCGCATGGGCCCAACTCCAGATATTTTCCCTCCACCGCTCAATGGATCTGCACCCCATCCTCCTCCTTGAGTATCAATAAAGAGGATCCTGATGATTACCTGTCTGAATATATTCAAGCTCTTATTGGGCCATTAGATCCCCTTAAGGTGAACAACATATTTAAATTCATAGGAGAGTTTAAGCTCCCAAAGAAGTTCCTTTGGTATCCCTCTCTGATGTCTGTCAAAAGAGTTGCAAATATATTCTGCAGTGACTAAAATTTCAGTTGCAAGAACCAGAGAAGAGCCAGAAAAAGCAAACATTATTTATGTGAGAATAGAAGCAGCGCTGCAGGGATCAACATAGAAGAATGAGATAAAGTTACTAGTGATTAAGGAGAGCACACTTGCAATGCTCTGATCAATCTTGTTGAAAAGCTTCTAAAGCAGTACCACTACCAAATGGCTCTGGTCTCCAATGATATCAAGGCTCCTGATCTGGTGATCAAGGCCACCAAACACCCAAGTAACCAGAGCCTGGAGCTCATCTTCAACTTTGACCGGTCAGTGAAATACATGTGTGGCAAAGGCTATGATCTATCCCCCTGTAAGAGATCTGCCATGGTCCAAGGAGTATTAGTCTTGACAGAGGAGTTAAAGGTGTTTAATGGTGATGAGGTATTCCTTTTACATGATGATGGGCCTACAGCAGAGGCAATAATTATATGCTATGCTACACACAGAACCTGGAGCAGTTAAGAGATTCAGAGACCTGGTTATGTGACGGTACCTTTTCAGTATGCCCCCGCCTTTTTTACCAACTATGGGTTGTACATTCCCTTATTGAAGGCAAGGTGTTCCCATTTACCTGCTTCCTGGGACAACAGAAGTGATCTATATGAGAGCTTTTAAGATCCTTAAGGAGAGCATCAAAGCCCTACCCAGTAATAAAAAAAGTCCCTTGGCTATAACACTAGAGCCAATCCAGATGATGATGAAAAGGATGAAGCCACCCTTGCTGCAGAACAAGAAGCTCATGATAAAGCACTTGGTCTCTCAACTTTAATCATGGACTATGAAGCTGTCCAGTATAACGCTTTTGTAAATACCTTTGATGGAGAGGTCCAGGGGTGTTTTTTTATTATCAACAGGCTGTCAACAGGCAGCCAAAGGGTCTATCTGAGCTCAGCAAGCTCCACTGTCTAGATACCTCAGGAACATGCCAGCTTTTAGTCCAAAAATTTGTAGCACTGGTCCTCATAAAGCCTGAACCTATAGGGCAAGTCTTTTAACTTTGATGCCAGGATCCATATACCAAGAAGCATGAGGATGCAGTTTACCCTTTCATTGGATATTACAAGCCACAATGGTTTGGACATAAGGTCACTAAGCACTGGAGCAATTCCAGAGCTAAAGCCAACTGGAACTGCTACCAGGAAGCTAGAAAAGATGAGACAAAAACTACTTTATCTTTGGAGGGCTGGCATAAACATATCAAGTCCTCCTTTGGAATCAAGCCCAGATACAACACCTACAAGCACCTCAAAGTCTAACAGGGGAAGACTGTTGCATCCATCAGATATATTAAGAGCTGTCCATCCAAGAAGAAGAGAGCCATCAAAGAGAAGCAATACCAGGAAAAGATCAAGGACGTTGTTAAGGCTAAATACAGGTAGACAGATCTTGAGGAATATAGCAAGAAGATTCTCAAGGTTCTTAATGGCAACCAGGTGATTGCATTCTAGTTTTTAAATAAGCTTATTGTGCATTGTCTAATATTGTACATAGCTCTAATTTGTTTAGTATGATAATTTATATAAATACTTAGTCTAAGTAATTTATAAGTTCTTTATAAAAATCTTTTCACAAATAAGGAATTCTTTATCAACAGGCAAATGCCTTAAGCTGCATTATATGGCCCATGCTGGCATTTTACTAGCAGAGCATATGTACTTTTTAGTTTTCAGTTTAGAAAGGGATTTACATTGGAGTTCCTGACTATCATGTTTCTTTGCAACACATGGACTTTTATGCAGAGCTTCTTTTCACACCAGGCTTTCTTGTTTTTCACAAGTGGGAAAAATGTTTCATGGTAAGGATAGCTAGCTTCATGGTAAATGAGATAAAGGTAGATCTTTACTAGCTCTTTTGGCTGCCAGGCATCATTTTTATAGGCCTTTTGAAACCTAAATAGCCATTCTACACCAAAAGTTATTTTAGAGCTTAAATTTCAATCAAGTTTAAACTGTTCAGGAAACAGGTTTCTGCTTATCAAAAAAGCCTTGGTGTTTAGTTGTCTGCGCTGTTAAAAGCTTGATTCTGACTTTTCAACACTGTTGGCATTGGAGTGGCTCTAAATCCAACTGCTGGCATACATTAATCCAACTTGCATAATGAGTTAATTCAGGTTGTTCCCCAGCCAAGGGGGGTCAGGGATCAGCGTACAAGCCAACCCTGCCCACTGCGGCATGGGAATCTGCGCCTGAACCACCCTCAGGCCAATGCATCCCAGACAACCCAGGTTACGCAAGGCCAGGCAGGTACAGGGATTCTCACCTACTGTTTTCCAAGGCCAAACTGGATGAAACCCAGCACACCTTCCAGATACTCTCAAGAAATTATCTGAGGCTTTGCCTTACAAGACCCTGGGGATGCTGCACCATCTTTGATTGCTCTCTATCACAGCCCATACCAGAGTCCAGCTGGACTCCCACAGGAGAGGCGGGCTGGACCTGGAAGGCCATGTACACAATAGGCGCAATTCTGATCAGGTAGTTGACTACAGTAGCTAGGGGACGCCAACTCCCAGTATGGGGCACAACCTGGTTAGCCAGCCCCAATACTGTGATATAAATGTACCCCAACTTACTGAAGTCCTAAGCAGGAGGCGCGTTGGGCAGGGGGGGAGTAGTAGGAATCTCCTTCATATCAGGTGGGATGATCTCTCTAGCACAACCAGGAGGGGGATCCAGATGATGGGGGTGAAAATACTCCAAGTTAAGAGCACAGGGTGGATTGACTGAGGTAGCAGGAGTATAGCCAGGAGGGTAGGGATATGCAAGTTTATATTGAGTAGTAGATTCACAAATAGATGCAAACTGAATAATTAAATTTGAGCAAAAATAGACAATTTCTGCAAGGAGATACTGATTTCTGGGCATAAACTTGTTTATTTTAAGATGTTAGCAGTGAGGAGGGCTTTTCTTCCTCACTAATTATACTTACTGGTAATTTTGTGGCCTTTTGTGCCACCAGAGATATGATGGCATCAAGTTCAGTTAAACTTACAATTTTGACCAGAATTTGCGTACTTGGGCCTGGAGATGGATGGTCATTGGTTGGTATAACAGGAACCTTGCTTGGGCTGCAGCAAGCCAAGGTGTCACTGCTATTTATAGAACCCACAAGCAATCAAGCGCCCAATTGCTCTTCTGATGTATCATTTTCCGATAATTAAGAGGGCCAAAATTGTTAAAGGAATCAAAGCCAGGGATTTGAGGCTTGTGTGCCTCTCAAATCTTGGGCCATTTGTTAATTAAAAAGGGGGTTTCTTGCTCTGGGAGACAATTGGTGAAGGTTTCTAGGCTGCGGGTAGTTTGACCTCTAAGAAGGCCAGCTGGTTGTCCAGGGCATTCTGGGCCCTGACATTCTCTCAGGAAATTGGTCCTTGGAGAGATGGCTCAGCTGCCAAGTAAGGATGGCCCCACTGCAAAGGCCAGAGGCTGCACAGGACCCAATGGTGGGGTTTAGGAGACCCAGATCTTTTGGATCCCCATGGCAGCTGCAGTGCACTGGGATGCTGTGGGGCTTATATTCAGCCATACTGCCCCTCAGATATCCAATACCAGTATCTTTCAGACCTTAAGCTCCTATCTACATGGTATGGCATACTCCCCAGCAACACGTACCTGATGATTGGCTGCTTGCCTCCCCACTACTCCAGAAGCTTCAGCCCATCCTGCTACCTATACCAGGGCTGGACAGCAAAGGTATTTACTCCTGGCCGCTCTTTATCAACCCATCCTAGCCCCCGCCTGTCTGCAGGGGCTTGCCAAGCTGCTGTGCTTCCTGCCTTCTGGGCCAGGGTTAAACCAGCATGCCGTCAGCCAGGGTCCCAGGTACAGGGTGTTGTGTCTGGCCTGAATCTTGCATCCAGCACGCGGGGTCAGGTTGGTTTGAGGTGGTGTATGGTGGGCACATCCTGGCTGGGGATCCGGCTGGGGTTGGGGGAGAGTCTGAAGCTATGGGATACCTTACAGCTGTGCTAGCCGGCTGATGGTACAGGGTCTACTGGCTCTGTGTAGAGGGGGGCAGAGAAGCAGTGGGGGCTGAGTAGGTCATTTTCTTTCCAGGTGCCAAGTGTAAGGTCTAAAGGCTTGGGGGTAAATTATTGTATACTAAAGCCTTTAAACCAAGGATGCTTATACTTGTTAAATATATAAAAGTAGGTAAGGTTTGTAACAATAACTGGACAAAAGCTCCTAAAAGCTTATATGAAGTAAAGTAAGAGCTAAGGCGGTTTATTAATCCTAGGAAAACAAAATAAAGACCCATCTTAATGACCAATGATTTAGTTAAAAAGGCAATTTCTAAGCCTGGAAAATGATCATCACTAGCTGGTGGATCAAAACTGTCCACAATCAAAGAGTGAGTCCCACTATAAAAATTTCCTAACTGTTGAAAAATGTAATCAAATGGAATCATGGAGCTAAGATGGGAAAACGCAAAAGTGAAGAAATAAAACACAAGTCACAAAACCTAACAAGTACCTTTTTGGGGTGCAAGTCAAACAATCTCAACTTAAGTTGAGACTGAGTGAACTCAGGCTCTTTAATAGAAGTTTGGTTATTGAGGTGAATTAAAGGGAGAAAACAACTAACCAAAGGTAGCTAGATGCTGAAAACAACCACAAGCACATTTTCTTGGTAACTTAACTTTAAAAAGTTAAACAAAAGGTAAAGAAGATAGCAAGGGAACGGCATCTGCTTGAAAAAACATAGGATTGGGCAAGAGAGCAAGCAAGAAGACGGAAAACCAGATTCAAAGCTGCTGGTGTAAGTCAAAGCAAAAAGCAAAAGGTAAGCGGGTTTGGACCAATTTAAATTAACTTAAACGTTAAGTCCCAGGTTTGAGAATTGTCTGGGGTTAAAAAGGTAACTTCAGACTCAAATTTTAACCATTTAAAATAGAGAAAATTGACTGGTGGGCAAGGGGATGAAAGGAAAGTTGCTAAGTGAATAGATTTGATGTAAATGTTGAGGCTTGAAATAAAAAAGGTGATGAGGGGGATACTAAGAATGCTAGCAGCTGAATTTCAGAAAAGGGAATCCTGACACCATGCCCCTGGCAGCTGCAACCTTCCCCAGGGAGGGTGGCTGTTGGGATGTCAGTGGCTCCCTGTACTGCTGCCCCCTCTGCCCAGGTTGCTTGTACACTTCCTGGCAGCTACTCATGCAAGGATTCTGGCCTTGCTGGCTATGCTCATCAGTCAGGTGTCCTAAATCCCATCATCCCAACTGGTCTTCCCATGATGTCTATTGCAGTCCAGGCCCTGCTTAAGCTCTCTGTTGAGCTGGCCCCCTAGTTCTGCTGGCAGGCCGGTCCTTTGTGCCATCTGATGGCACTGGAGCATCTTTCTGGGTTCAGAGCTCTCCTGTGATCTAGTGGGTAACTGTGCTGTACTAGCAGAGTTACGCAGGGGGTGTTTAGGGGCTAGACAATGCCTTTTTTCAGGATACCGGGGTTGTATGACTGCCGTATTTGTAGCAGTATAGGGTGCTATTTTATGCGGTTAGTAAGTCAGTAATCCTCACTCTTATTACTATACCTTTGGCTGGTATAGTGACAGTCCTAGTGTAGACAGAAGAATAAAAGATATAAAGACAAAACTGGTATTTATTTAGATAGTGCTGCAGTTATATAGTAAGAGGCGGGAGATTTCCACCAGGGGAAAGGAGGCACAGACAGAAGGGCTTTCCAAAAGGAGGAGAGTGGGAAGGCTCAGCAGAAAGAGCTGCGCGAGAAAACAACTGGTTCCACGTGCCTTGCCTAATGGAGGCAAGTGGCAATTATTTCACCAGTTTATTTATAACCTCAGAAGTAAAGCCCCCTGGATGCACAATTTGAATACACTTCAAACACCCGTTTTCTAGGTGTTTTAAACATAATTAACCTTTATAAAACTGTGCTGCAATAGGGTGATCATGTGATTGTTTTGTCGCTTGAACCCTAAATGGACAGAACTTTGTCAAATCCATTCAGGATCTGTGACAATGGTTGAGGTGGATCATCTTAGGGGGGACATGGTTGTGCTGATTGGCCATTTGGGTTTGGCAAGAGGGTAGCTTGACTTGCTGATGAGTGAAGCGCTGAATCGGGTTAACACCGGGTCAAGGCTGCTATTGGTTCCAGCTCCCGTGTTTGGCAAGCCAAGTGGCCCTCTACATTTGGCTTTGAGTGCCAGGGAAGCTAAGCTGGGCGGCGTGTGGCCGCTTGTGCGGAGCCTTGCTGGTGTGCTGGAGGTTACAGGATATTATGAAGCTGTGCCCAAGCGGTGAGGGATAGCTGTCCAGATCCACACCGAGGTGATGACTAACCACCACCCTGGCTTCAGGCACTGTTTGGTGAAATTCCCAAAGGAACTGCTGGGATTTAATAGGGAGGTTGGAGCTAGCCAGAGTAAACCTAAATAGATTGGCTGGGGCACGATCAGCAGGCCTTTGGGATAAAGCTCTGGACATTGAGGGTTACCAGTTGTATCAGCTTCTACTTCCACAGTAAAGATGGTATCCTTGGGAGGCATAGGAGGAACATTGGGCAGACTGGAAGTAGTGGAACTTGGGACCGGACCTTATCTTCCCCTGCCAGTACGGTTTAGAATCGAACCGTAACGGATGTATTGGAGCAGGCCGGCCACCAGACGCACCGGTATATGTTGAAATCAAATGTATAGATTTTTAGGTTTATTGAGAACTTTAGGGGGGCCCGACTCTTGGGAGTTGAACAATGGGGATTTCAGCATGTACAAAAATTACTGACTCAGCAATGCCGCCTGAATCTATGGCCCCCAACCCGTTTCATCACTGCAGCGCGTAACTAGTCCAGCAAGTGAACCTCCTTGGATGACTAATTTCGGATGACCTTTCTGATAATCGCGGTTGTAGCGGGTGACCCCCAGACTATGTCTATCTAGCCGTGTCAGTTTGGTAGGGATAGCTGGATCCTGCTGGTTAGCTGCAACCTAAGTTTGATCGATGGTTTGATCCAAGTCCTTTAATTCTGCCAACTTCATCAGTGGTTTCCGGGATCTTCTTGTCTTTTGGTTGGGGTGGCTTATTCCGGGCATTGTAGGAACTACTGTGACGGCCAGGGGGTCGGCCCTGCTGTTTCGACACAAACACATCCCCTCTGGACTGGAAATGCAAAACTTGGGCCTGGCGTTCTCGGTTTGCGATCTGATCCCTATCTACCCTGATCCGGGCCGGGATCGTACATCGAAGCATGTGGAGGCTGTACACCCTTACTGACCAGAGCTCACAAGGTTTGAAAGTTGGTATGCTAGATATGTTTGCACTACTTGAGTTGAGGTCTGCGAGTTTCGGTTGGAGTTCAAGTGGCGGTACTGGTCTATTTGGCTAGGTATCTCAGATATGCATGGGTACAGTATTAAGGGATAGAGGTGTGGGGGTTGATATGGTTAGCTTGAGGGTCTAGGCTTCCCCTATGGACTGGGTCGCCGGAGCGGTGCCCTGGGGATATATGGGTTAGGAACCAGGTCTATTGGGAATATATTGGTTGGATGCTATACGGCACCGGGAAGTGGTCCTTTATTTGTGGGCTGGCTTAAAAAACTAATCATTGCGTGGAGTTTTAGTGGTTGAGGTCCGGCCACTCTGAGGATCGAGTAGGGGAAGATCTTTTTAGAAAGCAATGGGTTGGCAAAAAGGCTGGGGTCAAGGGATAGTTTGGTTTTTTAAATGATTTGATGTTCTAAGGAGTTGGACGATGGAAGCTTCGGAATCAATGGTTTGTTTGATTGCGGATATTGTTTTGGTTAAATAAACAGCAGCCTTGTTTGAAAGGATGTAGATGTTCAGTGTGCTTGATTGGTCATTATAGTGTGTTTAAATATAATAAAAGGATTGATTGGAAATTGACTGGAACTAAAGTAATAAAAAGGTTCAGGATGTAAATTTAATTGAAACTATAAACGTAGGAGTTTTTTTACAAGTTATTGGGTTTAAGGAAGCTATAGCTGAGAAGACAAAAGTATACCTCTGTTAATATTTTCTTTGGTTGGGATTTATGAAGCCACCAGGTCCAGCATTACCCCCGTATGCTGGGGGGGCGTTGTAGCCCTGCTGGGGACCACCAGGGAATCCTCCCATAAGAGGCCCAGATGGATTGACCGGGGGCGCTCCGTAGCCTGGTTGAGGGGCACCGGGAAAACTACCCATGGGTGGTCCAGAAAAGTTGGCTGGGGGCGCTCCATAACCGACGGCGGGTGGGGCATTCATATAGTTTCCTTGGGCGTAGTTAGGGGCACCGTAGTTGGGCTGGTTGTTATAGGAGTTAAACTGGGGTGGAGGAGCGTTATATCCTCCCTGCTGACCGTAGCCGGTGGGAGGGGCACCATTATACTGGAACTTGGCGTCCGCTGGTGCTTGTTGATCAACAAGCTGCATGGCGTTGGCAGCAGCTTCAGCAGCAACAGCTTCACGGGCCGAGTCCACATCTCGGTGACCACCAAGACCCATAAAGCTTCCATTGCTGCGATGCTTGTTGAACATCTTAACTGCCTGAGCCATGGCAATAGCTGCTACCATCTTTTTCAGAAAGGCGTGATTGACCTGTTTGCCTTGCTGCTTCTGATGCTTCTGGTAGTAGCTCATGGCAGCCCACCCTGCAGCACCAGCAACAAGCTTAGTTGTCAAGCTAGTTCCACCACCCTATTAATGCTCAGTTAAAAATAATGAAATAGAGTTACCCTTGAGGTTGTATTGGCCTGTTCATACATGCTTCGTGAAGAAACCTCGTCGATCTTCACGTTCATATTTTGAGCCTAAAGTATAAATAGAGGGTCAAGCAGCTTCTTTACCTGGGTAAATGCACGATGCATATCGTAGTTCGAGCCGATATCTCTATCGCCACCCGACAGTTGCTGGGCGATCTCCCAAGGTTCAGCGTTGGGGTTGATGCAGTTGAGGTCAAAGTCCAAGGAATCGTTACCCTCGCCATAGGAGCTAGCAGCGTAATTGTTTCCGTTGGGCGGGGCGTACTGGTTAGCGGTGGCAAAGCCGCCGGGGTTGTGAAAGTTATTGTAGCTCATGATAATAAGTTGTGGTAAGAGTTGGCACTCCCTGCTTATAAACACCACACTACTTGCACCAGCCCACCTTGATTCTTCTCAAGTCGGAACATTTGATCTCAAGCAAGCTTTGGAAGGGCGTTGGGATCTCACAGCTGATTGGTGGATGATTTCGAGCTCTATCTAGCTATTGTGGTGCTGGATCTAAAAATGATTTTAAATCAAGGTTTGATATGAAATCCATGCAATGCCCCACCATCACGTGTCTTCCAAACTTGCATCCAAGCCCAGTCTGCCAAGGATGGATTCTCAAGCCTCCTACCATCCTTCTATATAGAAGCAGCAATTCTAATGATTTCATGCCAAGGAAGCGCTTAAAATAAAGTCCAAGGGTTAAACTTATCAACAAAGCGTCTTGGCACTAGATCCGAACATGCAACCGTCACAAAAGTTAATCAAACTTGCAATCCACAAAACCCTTGCCCCAACGAATGCCATTTTCACCCATGGTTTTCTTAGTGACGCCTAACGAAAGATGGCTTGAGTTGATATTATTTCCAATCTGGCGATGATGAACAGAACAAGGTTGAAAATTTGGACCCCATGTAGTATTAAGCTCCATTAAAACTCAATCAGCCAAGCTCTATAGAAGCTGTATCGCCCCATATAAATTACCCATTGATATATATATATGTGAGTCGGTAAGGTCAGCTTGAATCTGCTCGATGTGTAAGAAGTTGAATCAACTTTTCCATATTATTTTATATTTAAAGTCAATAGCCAAAAGCTTGGATTGTTTCGTCCTTACAAACACCTTTGAAAGCATATGGGCGAACCCATTGTTTGTGGCCTAAATTATGTATAAATGAAAATATATACTTCTCAGATTTAAATAAATTTATATTCAACTGTTTGATGTTTGAACAGTGGTCCAGCCCCTGCAAATATGCCTATCTGTATAGATTACCCCACACCAGAATGTGTGGATTAAAGTTGGAAGAGAAGCAACAGATGATTAAAGATACTTTTATATGAATGGACTGCTAAGCTTGTGCTGAGGATTGAATTGCCCAAAGAAACAAGAGCTTGGATAGATTAAAGTGATAAATTATAAATATAACCATCAGTTTAAGTACAGGATGGCTGGCTTGGAAATTTCGAATCTATCTATTCCAAAGTGAAATAATATTCCATTTGGATGCATCGCCTGGTCCGAGAATGCAGATTGTTTCTGAGTTGACCTTGCCAACCCTCCAGCATCCTAATTGGGATGCCAGCAGAGTAAACTAGCAATAATAATGTTAAGGCTCGACAAAATAATTCCCATGAGATTTGGAGTTTCTAGATTGTTTTTCAGATACTCCCAATCAAAGTAGTACCAACCATGATGGCTCTAGCTCCCCTAGATGCTGAGATACAGAGTGACGTGCTGAAACCAGCCTTGCATCACAATCAGATATCAAGGCTTAACTTGGTCCATCCAAATGGGCATGTCCCTTAGGTCAAAGTTCCTTAAGTCAAAAGTACATAGATAAAAATGTGCCCCCAAAAAAGCACAAAAATTGAATCACTATGTAGGCTGCAAAAACCAAAAATACCCAAGATCAAAGGGCAAAGATTGATTTTCTGGAAGCTGACTTTTAAGCCAAAAAGCATACACTTTAAAGATAAAAATATAAGTTTTAAACCATCTGCTCAACCAGATAGATCCCAGGAAATTCATCCCTGCAATAAAAAATGTAAGGTTCTTTTAATAAAAAGTGCTTAAGCTAGCTGCTCTTTGAACAACTTCCCTTGACTTTTAAAAGCAAAATGTCACTACAACTGTACGCAAATCTATCCAATAAAACATGTGATATAAAAATTTGAGCAGAAACTACCCCAGAACACATTTATTAAGCAAATCACTTCATTGCCAAAACAAAAACATAAGAAAGTTAAACGCAGCCAAGAATTTATTTGGAATACTGTAGGACTTTTGCAATATTTTCACAATGGGTAAGCCAGCTGGAAGGGCTATCAGGTCCACAGAAGTTTGCTGTGACTATATCAGAGCTGTTGGTGCCCTTGGTGCTCCAGGAAACACTTTGGCACCCACCTAGAACCTTCTGGTAGAGAGCTTCATCCATTGCTCGCTCAAATTTAAACTTTTCCATCAGGTCATCAAACCTGGGCTTCTCCATCCCAACACAGTTGGCAAACTTTTTGCGCCTGCTTCCTAACAAGGGACCAGTCTCCATGGTCTCATTCTCAACAAGCTTGGACAGATCTCATCTAATTATGTTCCTCTTTCAGCCACAGTGTCCACCCTCAATTTAGCCAGCCCATTGCCATTCAAGCCAATCAACAGATGACACTAATACAGCTGCATTGCCCCCAATTTTTGGGCTCTTTTAACCCTCATAGATCTCATTGGAGCCCTCCTGTATTGCCAAGGCAATCATAGAAAGGGAGTTGTGGGCCACCTTGGGCTCTCAGGCAGTAAATTGGGCCACCAATCTATTCAGCTTAGATAAGCTCAGAAGCTCCCTTTCCAGGCATTGTCTAAAGCAAAAGAAGCAGCCATAAGGCTCACCATTAAATACCCCTTTGAAGGTGTTTTCTCAAGCAGGCTCAGATTCACCCAGGGGTTGGGTATGCTACGGCTCTGATATCTCCTCAGCATTGGTCTGGTTTAGGGGTTCAACCCCTTCCGCTTGGGGGTAGAGATGGGGCATTGGTGGGAGGGGATATGATCCAACCCCCTTTAGTATGTCCAAGGCATGAGTATAACCATCCTCATCTCCCCGGGCATCAGATAGTTCAGCACTGGAAGAGCCTTGATGCCATACTTCCCATGGATGCACCCGGGTTGAGAGAATATCTTGGGGTAGGCCGGGCTTTGGGTGTTGCTGGGGTGCATTTCTTCGGGAGTGTTGCGTGTATACTTCTGGGAAGTATAGTAAACAAAATAAAGGGGAACTAAGCCGAGAATGATGCTTTATTGATATGGGTTTAGAGTATTATATGATATAATGAGAAGCCACATGCTGTCCATGTACGTCATGGCAGTCATGGGGCTTGTCCAGGTAGTGTTCCAATTAGGACTTGAAATGGTTGGTCCTCATATAAGATGGCTGTGTGATAAGAGTGTCACCCATCAATTATCAGCTGGAAATTGTTCAGTGAATCACTTTCCCAAGAGGGAATGACTGTAGATGTTGCAAAATCCCCCTGGGGTGCTGGCAGGTGTAAATTCACTCCCCTCTTTAGCCTTGGATAGGACAATCTTCCCGCGCCGCTCAAAGAAATCTGCTCAGAAGCCGGCCAAGCCCCTTAATTCCCTTGAGGATTTAGCCCATACAATTGATGAGAGATTTGTGTTGGCATACCCTTCCCAGGTGGTAAATACCAATGTGATGAACTTGGTTCCCACTTGGGAGAAATCTCTGATTAATTTGGACTACTTTTTGGCTTGGGCCCGTCCACACTTGAAATTAATTAAGTTGAACCATTCAGGCCGCGCTACTGTCAATTCTTTAAATGCCAACCCATCTGTATTGAATGGTGAGCTGCCCCATTCATCTGACCCCAGCCAATCAGAGTTGTGGTTGGAAATTGGTTAAAATCCTCCAGCTTGCTGGATCTGCCTGGCAAAATTTCTCTTGCAGCCAATCAAACCCCCGCCCTGGGTCAGGTGACCCTGAATTTTGAATACCACCCTTAAAGCAAGACAGGGGACTTTTGGTCTCCTGCTTGCTCATTCTTTAATCATTAAAAGTTTATACTTTCAAACTAAGTTTATTGAACTTTTGGGTCCTTTTTCTTGGCCCATTATTGTTTCTGACCTTGTTAGTATTTACTTTATATTCCTTACCTTCCTGGTCTTCCCCTGGTTCCCGGCGTTCTTTTTGAAGCCTCTATAGTTAACAGGGACAAGCCCTACTGCTGCTGACCCCAGATCTTAAAACTGAGATAAATGTTGGTGCCTCTCATCAAGTTTGTTGTTTACACCTTAGCACCAGCACTGGTGTTGATATGGTGTACTACCCCAGACCTGTGGGGGTGTATTTCCCATCATATTCATCATGTTGGTGCCAATCTGGATCAGTACATGCACTTGCTAGAGAACATCCCCAGACGCGCCCAGGATATCTTTGCCACCAGTGAGAATGTTGTAAGAAGCTTGACATGTGACAACCTCAAGCTCTCTGCCCTCAATTCCTTTCCACCCATGACTCCTAGCCCGGCCTCATTTCCTTCTCCTCTCTTAGAGACCCCAGTCTTGCAGACCCCAGAAGAGGGCTTGGGTGGGCAAGAGTTGGCCCCCAAGCGTGCTCCCTGGTTGCTTGGTGGGATGTTATTGATGGGTTTGGATTCATACTTTCCCCGTCTATCCGCCACGTCCTCCCTATGGACGCCCCTTGGAGCGGCCATCCCAGTCTTGCACTGGGTGGTGTCTTGGTGGGTTCTTTCCCCGGGATGGGAGCCAAGCCTGGTTAGTTTAGCCCCCTCTCTCACAGCAGGTGCAGCTTTAGAAACTTTTTTGGGAGTGCTGGGGATTCCAGCATGGTATCAGTCCAGCTTTCCATTGGGGACTGGAAGCCAAGAGTCATGTTGTGCTGTTTTTCTTTGCACAGGCAGAGCCAGCCATGATGCACGCCTTTGAGTTCTGCACCAGCGCTGACTCCCCTAACAAGGTAAGTGCTGTTTGGTTCAACTTCCATGGCCATTTCTGGTCCTTGTAACCCTGGCTCCAGCTTATGCAGATTGTGGTTGATAGCTCAGACCTCATCTCAGACTTGAAATTGTTCCTGCTGTTTGGAAATCACTTCTATATCTACTCTTTTCTTCTCTTTGGATCCCTGATCTCTTCTAGCATGTTGTACCTCAGGGTCATTGTCACTTGGTATATTCTTAGGTAAAGATAACCAGGGCTCTAACTTCATACTGACAATGAAAGGCTTGTGCCCATAGAGAAGTTCATACAGACTTTTCCCTGGATTGTGATTGACTGATGCTTGGCATATCATTAACACTGTAGGGAGCATATAAGCCCAGAGCCGGGGGTCATTGGTAGATAGTTTACTGAGGAACTACATCAGGGCAACATTCAATCTTTTAACTCTCATCTTAGCTTGTGGGTGATAGGGGCTGGTGACAGTATGGTTTATTTCATCCTTGGCAAGGTAGACGTTGGTGTTGATGGCAGTAATTTCTGCCCCTCCACCTGTAATTAGGGGTTCAGGGGCTCTGAACTTGGCTATGGCTTTTTTGCCAATAAACCATCTCACATCCTTTCCTTTATGCTCCTTTGTAGCTTGTGCCACAAGCCACCTTGTTGGCTAGTCAATGGATGTGATGATGTGTTCTTTGTTTTTTATCTCCTGCCATGGCCTGCAATGTCCAATGCCCATACCTTTAATGGTTGGGTGGTTGACACTGGCATCCAGACTTGGGGGTTGCCTTAGAGTGCACATAATTTCCCCATGCCTTGCATTTTTTCAGCACCTCTTTGATGCTGTCTAACAAGTTGGGCCACCAGTAGTGGATCTCTAACCATTTGTGTAGATTTCTACTACAGGTGTGTCCTAAGTCCCTATAATAACAAAGGGTTGTATCAATCTTTTGTGTTGATGGGACGTATGGTACTGTGTCCCCACTTGACAGCATGTGGTAAAGAGTACTGTAAACAAATTTGAACAGATGTTTGTTCTTAAGGACCTTTTTTGTAAGTCTATTGATGTACAGATGGGAAACCCTCTTGGAGATTTCCCATGATTAACATGGGCTAATTGGGGTCCTTTCTGTTAGTGCAGAGTAGATGCTTACAGTATAGCCTTGATAGAGTGTCTGCTGTAAGTAGCTATTTTCTGGTTTATATTTGATGGTCATGTGATATCCTTGGATAAGGTTCATCCATTCATCTTGTCTTCTTGATAGATGTTACTACGTCTTAAAAGTACCAATAACTTGTGATTGTTAGCACTTTGAATATTTGTCTGCCTTCCAGATAACAACATCATTTAATTAAACAATGGACAATAGCTATCAGTTCCTTGTCATGAATAGTGTATCTCTTCTCATCATCAGGCAATTTCCTTGATTCATACACAACAGGGAGGAACTTTTTCTGTTTTAATGAATTCTGAGTACTTCTTTAATTGCATAACCTGAAGCATATGTTTCTAGTTTGTAGACCTCTTCTTTGTTGGGATATTGTATGATAAGTGCTGTGACCATTTGATCTTTTAATTTTTGGAAGTGTTGTTCTCTCAGTGGGGTCCATACAAGTTTAGTTGTTTTGCTAAAGACTGCAGATAGTGGGGCAGTCAGAGCTCACCAATCAGGAATAAATCTTCTGGTGTATGCAATCATTCCCAAGAAGGTACAGATTTTGCTCTTTTTGTGTGGCACTGGCATGTCAGTTATGAACCTTACCTTTTCAAGGTCTGGTTTGATTTCATTCTTGCTAATGATGTGTCCCAAAAAAGATAGTTATGTGGAGAAAAATTCACACTTGGGTGGTTTGGCTACCAGTTGATTGTCCTGGAAGATGTTAAGTACTATACAAACATCATTTCAGTGCTGCTCTTTGTTGAGGCTATAGATGATTATATCATCTAGATAGACTATGGCTCTTTTCTCAATGTTTTCCTTGAACACTTTGTTCATGAAGGTCACAAAGGTACTGGGGGCATTTTTCATATCAAAATTAATAAATACACATTCAAATGACCTGTATTTGCTTCTGAATGCTGTACTTGGAATATTTTCAGGCTTAACACAGATTTGATGGTATCCTGCAGTTAAGTCAATCTTTGTGAAGAACTGTGATTCTCCTAAAGCGTCAAAGAGACCGTCAATCAGGGGCAGGGAATACCTTTTTCTTAATTGTGACTTCATTGAGCACTCTGTAGTTGGTGACAAGGCACAACCCTCCATCTTTCTTTGCCACAAAGAAGACAGCTGCACCAAAGGGGGTTTTGGAAGGTTAAATGAGCCCTTTTTCAGGACCTCATTCATGTATTCCTTCAACATATCATTCTCTTGTGGTGTTAACCGGTGGATAGGGCGTGCTTTTGGTACATTTTATTTAAGGTTGATTTTGTGTTGAATACCTCTGTCAGGTGTTAAGCCTGACAGTTTCTCCTGGAATACTAAATGTAATTCTTGGACGGGTTGTTGGTGTGTGAGGTCCTGTTCATGTGAGGCGTCCACATGTTTGAAATGTATGATTTAATATATACAGGTGTTCCAGTCAACCTTACTGGCTTCCTTTTCCTCTTCTGTTTGGTGATCTTCACAAACATGTGATCTCTCATGAGAGTTTCAAGGTGAGTTGAATATACATGATGATGTACTTCTCCTGGTTGTATAGTGAGGGTGGCACTGTCTCAGTCAATGTGAGGTTCTTTCTTTTTCATCTAATATAGACCTAGTACTATATTGTACTTTGGTATTGAAATGATGGATGTCAAGAAGACAGGCATAGGTAGAGGCATTAGGCAGCTTGGGACAGGGTGCGGCCAAGATGGCGGGTAAAGCCTATCATAGAATGGGTGCTAACTTGATAATGTAAGATACAGATTGCCCAAGTAAGGACCAGGGTCCAGAGTTAGGGACCATAGAATCCACCAATCCTGTCAAAGTAATATAGAGCACTCCAAACAGTTGGGTAAAAGTGGTCTCTGCTGCTGCGGTAAGTTTCATTTGGCGGTCTGGTCTTGGGGTTAAGGGCAGAGTCATGGGGACTAAGTAGGCAGATAGGTAATTGTACTTGTCTTTGAACAATCTTGGCAGCCTTTTGTACCACTTTCCTTCATGTCCTATGTATTCAGTTTCTCTAGTTCTTGCCAAGGAGTCAGCAATGAGGATGGTCTTCAAGTCGTACTCTGCGTAGGCAGGGTTGGGCAGGTATTTGGTAAAATACACAGGTCCAAAGGGGGCTCCTGGGGGACGGTATAATGCCTGGGGAGGGTTGGCAGGTTGGTCTCCAGAGGGGGCGGCTGCCTGATGGTCTACTTGGCTGGATTTAAGATAGAAGATCACTAATACTAGATAAGGTAAGATTTGTTCAAACCAAAGGTTCATAAAACTTTATTATCAAAAATGAAAATATGATCATCACCATACTACCAGCGTTCTTATACCATGTGGTTTTGCTGCTTTGCTTTTTGCAGGCTGCAGGTCCATGGGCGGTTTGCCGGTGGGGCATGGATCTTGGCTTAGGGTCTGGAGAGTATCTGGTCCTGGTTGGGTACACTCTGGCGACTAGAAGTGACAATGCTTAATTTTGCCGCTTTGGTTCACCATGTCACCTGAGCGGGCTAATTTCATTCCCCTTTCCAGACGGGGGACTAGCAACAGTTGGTGCTTATTGGCAGGGCTAGTAGAGGGCCTCGCCCAAGCCATGGCTTCTGCGTAGGTCTGGGCCCTCAGTGCACCGGTTTGGCAGGTTTTGGCTGGACTGGCTCTGGGAAACAGAAGTGGTGATGATTTGTTTTGCCACCATTGTTCACCATGTCACCTGAGCTGGCCAATTGCAATACTTTTTCTGGACTGGAGACTGGCAGCAGCTAGGGTTTGTTGGCAGGGCTAGTAGTAGGTACTTTCCCAACCTTCTTTAGGCAGACCCCATCTTCTGCGTAGGTATGGATCTTCAGTGGCACTGGTTCAGCGGCAATCTGGCAACCATTCAGGGAATTCTCAGTAGTAGGCCGGCGGGTCGCAAAGTAATTTAACAATTTGAGTCTGTGGCTTAACGGATTGGCAGGTCCTGCACCGTCCTGGGGGGTCAATCTGCCTTCAGGGAACTGGGTTTCAACTCTTGGGTTTTCAATACAAGTATTGAAATGTCATTCATGACAGTGAAGCAGGGAAGATAGGGTTATTTTATACCCTTTCCAGGATCCTTCTGGATCTTTCTTGACTCTTGTAGATACTTCTTGGTAGAAAAATTGCTTGAAATATAGAACACCTCATGACCAGTTTCACTCATATTCTAATTGAGAAGGTTTGGCTTTGCATGGACCTTTAATTCATGGTCTAGAACCCGTACTATTGAATTTCCCTTGTCAATAGCTTTTCATTGAGTGTTTGGACATTTGAATTGGTTCAGTTGTTGATGATTTATGCTTGGCTTAATCTGGGTGCTCAGCTGACTAATCTTCAAACCTCTTTTGGCTGGGATTGGCAAAACCTTCAGGGCAAACCTAATTGAAAGATATTCCACCTTTACATGGATCTTAAATTCATAGTCTAAAACTAGTGCAATTGGATTATCTTCTTCAGTGGCTTTCCAACGAGCATCTGGCCATTCTAATTGATTCAGGCATTGTGGATTTATGCTTGGATTTATTCGCGGCGTTTGTTGACCAGTTCTATGATCCTTATCAGTTTGGATTCAGCATGTTTTGGCAATCAGATTGATTATTGTCCATAAGTCAGGGTCTAGAACAGCTAGGAACAAGATCAATACACCATTTTGAAGGTGTGAATTCAGGCTATTTCCTCAAAATATAAAGTAGCTAAACCTTATAATAAAATTGTCAGGCCAGGCCCTGACACCTTGTGTGCTGAGCAAGTTGTACTGTCCGGTTGGTATGGGGATATCATTGAAGACAGTGTATCTCATGAGAATGTCCTGACCTTCTTTGTATCCTCTCCAGCTGATGAGTAGTGGCATCTGCTGGGTCTTTTCTTTGGAGGGATTTTTCCTTTAAGTTGTATAGGTGTGGATAACCTACCTGTGATACCACTGTTGTGTATATGCTTCTGAGAAGTATATAAAATGAAATAAATGAGAAAATTGAAAAGAGAATGATTCTTTATTGATATGAATTTGGAGGATTATATAGTATCATGGGAAGCCACACAGTGCTTGTATGTCATGGTAGTCATGTGATTGTCCAGGTAATGTTCCGCTTAGGACTCAAAAGGGTTGATCCCTGTATAGGATAGGCAGCTGATAAGAGTGCCATCATCCTAATGATTAGTTGGGGAATCACTCAGGGAATTACTTTTCTGAGAGGGAGTAGTTGTAGATGTTGCAACAATAGTCATATTTGGAATAGCTTACAAGTTTATTGGGTGTAGAGATGACTTAACCCTATAAAGGCTGATTCACAATGGTACTGGTGTGCTAAGAACACTAATTTGTAGATATCATGTGGTGGTTACCAGTGTCGAGGAGCTGGATCTACTGATATTCTGGTCGTCGCCGACACACTTAACATCCAGTAATCGCCTGGTTTGATGCCAATCCAATACAGTTCAACATACCAGAAATGGCAACAAACCAATATCACATGACTTGTCCAGGTATCCAGCAACTCGAATCCATTCTGCACATGACCATTCTTATCTTTGATCTGACTTAAATCCCCACCACAGCGCAAGCTATATAAGTCTAATGTATTATCCAATAAAATATACTTCTCTCCTTTATTCTATATTTGAAGCTTCCCCAAAAGTCGCTCCTTATCACCAGCTAGGGGATTTGAAATAAAGATGCTATCAATAGTGAGGGATTACATTTCTATTGGAGCCTAAAGATCATCCCTTGGGACAGCAAGCTTAGGGGCTCTGGCAGGCTGATATCTGAAGAAGGGAACAGGTTCTGATTTATGCATAGGATCATCAGTAAAAACTGCAGTGCGACAAGAACTTAGGTCCTTATCAAGTATCCCCTCCTTGATTAGATAACCACACATTTTAGAAGCGGCATCCTCTTTAGATTCCTGGATAGTTTCAAGAAAACCACTATTTTCTACTTTTTGAGAGATGATGGATGGAAGAGCGAGATGTGCTTGAAAGCATGAGTTGCCTTCAAGGATTTGATAGTTGGGGAGTAAACCAGGGGAGAGTGTGTGGCAGACCTTATCAATCAAGCGACATGCTGACGCATCGGTAAGCCCTGCACCGGCTAGGGTTGTCGCCAGTGGAGAACTAGGGCTTGTGACCTGTGGATGATATACCTTGAAGTAGGAGGTGACTTTCCCAAATGATTTTTCAAACTTAGCAATCATTTGGGTGTTTTCATTATCACAAGCTAAGATGTAGATTGCTGACACGGAGCCTGACAGTTTAACATCAAGAAGTTGCCAAAGTGGGGGCGAAAAGTCAAAGAAGACTAGCTGAGAATCGTTTTGGCTAAGTATCAGGGAGAGACATTCAGGGGTTGTTACTAAAACCTCAACAACACCATCCGAATAGCTAAGAAATGCTTCATCTATGCTTGATAAAGGCCCAATATGTTTTGTGGGCGCGCAACAGCGACATCAGTAAGAAAGTCAGAACCTACCAAGAAACCCCTCAGAACTTGTTCCAGATAGATAGCCAAAAGAGGACAGCTTGCCAGGATAATTCCTCGAAATCTTTGCCGGGAAGCCGGGCATTTTAATAACTCAACCAGAGCCTTCACTTTATTGCTGACTGATATGCCTACTAAACCTGGAGCTTTTATAATAACTGTACTGGCAAACATAAGGCAGTGGGTAAGTTTCTTATCGCTTAAAACACTGCATCTGTGACCTTGAGTTGCCAAGTGATCAAGCACATGGGAGAAATACAGTTCAGATGCCCAAACACCCAGCTCCTTTAAGAGCAAAGTGCCATAACCATAGATGTCTATGGTAGAGAAAGTGCTCTGAAATAACTTGAGCGATGCTAAGGTGTCTTGGCGTAATAGATAGCTTTCTTTGCCTGGATCCAAAGAATATACATCGCATTTGGGGGTTGAGTCATACTCTGGGGGGAATGTATATGTTTTAGGGAATGTATGATTTGGTTTGATGTATTCATTCAAAACATTTCCCAGGCTTGAAGCACAAGCTTCTGCAGTGATAATCGTTGCTATCTAGAGGCTGGATTAGTTTATCTCTAAAGCTAGAATTAAAATTGGATTTATATTTACCCTTTCAATTCGCAGAATACAATCCCTAAAAGCCAACCTCAATGATTTCTAATCCACAAAGATGATACCACCATTATCGAGGATAAGGGTTAGTTTGCAATCCATCTTTTTCTCTTCTAGCATGTCTTGAGTTAAAATGGCAGCAGTAGAATTGTTTGTGTAAAAAGCTTGAAAAGCTTGTAGAGATTCAGCTTCTAGTTGGCTGTAGTAGAAGTGAAGGTTCTTTGAGCCCTAAAATCAATCTCTCAGTACAAATAAGGATATAGCTATAGAGTTATAAGCATATACTGAGTTTATCTGTTGAAGTACATGCTTATGGATAGCCAAGTAAGCTTTGATATTGAAAATACTAGCTTGCCAGATTGCCAAAATAAAAATAAAAAGGGGCAGCCTGGAATAGAATAAGTTTAAAGGCAGTTTGGCGGTTGATTTCAGGGATACCAATCTGATTAAACTTACCTTTGGATGCATTACAAATAGGTTTCCAAACTATATACAATACTTAGAGCACCATAAACCTCTTGAGTGAAAATGTTTAGACTAGACAGCTTTTTTGTAATGATTTTCTCTAAACTTGAACGTAGCTTTGTGACTCAACTTTTGGATTCTTTATCTTTAAGTTTTGAAAGAATAATTGCCGGATGGTTAAGGCAAAGCAGATTTAAAGCCTTTCGGCTTTGTTTTTAGAAAAAAATAAAGATGAGGTGTGTTTTGTAAATAAATCGAAGGATTGCATACTTTGTAAAGAGATCAAGCAAGATTCAGCATACTCTGTATTGCAAATGACCAGACCTCTTTAACAAAGGTACAGCCAAGTGTGAGCACCAATACGTTCAACAAGAAATAATGGAGGCAAGTGGTAAACAATACTCATAAGGAAAGATAAAATTAAAGAAAAACAGTATTTATCAGTGCCTCTTGACTTCCCGATATTGGCGAGAGATGGGATTTAGATAACAAATCGTGCACCGCTCGCACTGCATTAAGATTGCTTATTTCCCCCCAAGATACTGGATTTAAGAAAACGTGAACCTTACTCTTTTCTAACCACCCGTTAATGATAAGCCTATGGTAGCGTGCTGCTGGGTTAGTCGCTATATCGAGTGTAGGATAAATTTTTTTTTGACTTTTTTAGCCTCCTCATTGGGCTGCGCTTATGACTTAAAAGACTAGAGTTATTATATTTTCAACCGTTTATTAGCTGATACGTCTTGAAAAACAAACCAAGGGCTAGCTCGATGTCAGACCACCTCTTCCCACTGGCTCAACTAAAAACAACTCACTTGATTAGGCTCCCCAGATTAGAATCAAACCAAACTAGAATATGAGGTTAACATGGAATTTATATTCGATAGTAACTTTGGTTTTTAAAATGGAATTTATATTCGATAGGTTAAAAACAGGAAGCCAGTCTTAAACTCGAATCCAATCGAGCTAAACCTTGTAGCGATTTAGGCAAATAAATCTGGATACGCCAGCGTTCAAAGCACACAAACAAGTCAAATTGAAAAATGGACCGTTAATTTCAGAAATGTCCAGCCATCAATTAAATAAAAAATCTTATGCACCATTTTCTATCACGCAGCCATTATATGAAAGCGTAGATTCACCAACTTATTAGGAATTCAAACCTATACCCCACTTTCTGAATATAAAGTGAAGCTTTCCAGGTGCCATGATATTGTAAGTGTGCTTTGAGCAACAGCTACAGGGAAGAAGGATGAAATAAAACCGAGAAAAGAGGTGAAGTTTATTGGGAAATTAGTAGGGGTTGCATACCATTAAGAGGATCAGGCTATCTATAGTGTTGACAATAAGGAAGACACATTCATTGTCAGATAGAGTTGTCTTATCCAAATTGTTCTGAATGGATGTAAATAATCAATGGTGTCAAAACAATGGGGTCAACCCCCCAGCAAGGTTCTGACTAAACGGGGTTGAGACCCGCAATCCAACTTTCCAGTGACCTGAAGCCAAATGCAGAAGTTGACTCAAATTTCTAAATCTAGTAACATGACCAAATAACAATCTCTGGACAGTGGATATTTTGATTTAGCGCTTGACTCTCTACAAGGATCAAGCCACCCCCTTAACCATCCAACTGAGTGATCACCATAATCATGTTCCCAATATCCAGATCCACAGTGACTATATAGCAAATATCTCTCAATAAATAATATTATCTATTCTCCAATTATTTTCCCCCTTTGTAACTCTTTTAAAACAGCACAGTTACGATATTGATAGCACAAGTAGATTCTCCATCCTACTGTCAGGAATATTCCTGACATAAACCAGATTTCTACTGAGATACCATGCTGGGAAAAAATAGGAAATTCCATTGTCAAGAATTCACAATTTTGATAAGGAGCACCTTTTGGGAAAGCTTCAAGTATGGAATTAGGAAAGAAGAGAAGTATGTTTTATTGGATAATACTTTAGACTTATATAGACTTGACTGTGACAGGGATTTAGTTGGATTGAACCTAGGGGTTGGTCATGTGTGGGATGGATTTGAGCCACTGGATACTTGGACAGTCATGTGATATTGCTTGGTTACCATTCTTGGTATGTCAAACAGTATATTGGAAGGGCACCAAATCAGGCAATGGCTGGATGCTAAGTAGGTTGGTGGTAGCCAGAATGCTTGTACATCCAGACCCTTGACAATTTGATGTGGATTTCCCTCCATTAATTGGGGGAAATAAAAATAAAATAAAAGTCAAAACAGAACTTGGCCACATCAGATTAATTTATCATCTGGGCAGGCACCTGCCGCACCCACCAGCACCCAGCCAGAGGGCCTCCCGCTTGCCTGCCAACCCCCCACTATGGCCTCCTGCCAGCCTCCCACCCACCAGCAGGCCTCCTGCCAACCTCTGGCCCACCCGCTCACTCCCCGGGTCCCAGCCAACTGCCAGCCACCTACCTGGGTTCCAGTCCCCACTCCCCAGCCAATTTGAAACACCCACCTAATGCAACCAATCAAAAAAGTCCCTGATAAAAGTGCATGTTTTGAGGAATAACCCCTGCCCACCAGAAAAAGGGCAAATCCAAGCTCTACATGTGAGTAATAATTCTACCTATAGTCAATGGGGTTCTGATTCCCAGGTCACTAGGATGAGTCCAGACTCCAGCCAAACCATCTTTCCCAAAACAAAAATAGATCTTGGAGACCTCATGAACTGCCACCACCTCATGCTCAGGAAAGATCATTAGCCTCAGGCAAGAATGGCCAAACCCACAACAGATAACAGAAAAACAAGAGTTTGGCCATCTTCCCAAAAACCAATTGCCATTCCTATCTTCCAAGATTTTGGGATCCCCCATCTCCTGTTTTCCACTCTCATTTGCAAATCTTTGCACAGTGGGAAGCACTATAAATAAAGGATCTCTCCTCAGTAATAGCTTGTGCTATTATTGAGCTTAATACCCTCAATAAAGCTAATTTCAACTCTCAACTTCCAAGTCAACTCTTAGTTAGTTTACCCCAGCCTACAACCTCCAATCCAAGGAAGATGAACCACCTCATCTTCACAGCTGTGCTTATAGCTTGCCTTGGATTTGGAGGATATCAACAGGGGCCAGAATTCTTTGGATCTTCACCAGAAGGGTTGGGTCATGACTACCACTATGATCCTGGACAACTCAACTCTTCAAACGCTGGTTCCTGGCCTCCCCCTGTGTTGCCACACTCTACCCTGTCCATTGCAGTGTATAACTCCCTGTACTACGTGCTGACCTACTTTGCAGGGAGCTTTGGGAGGTACAACATCCACGCCAAAGTCTTTTGGTGGTTGATGACCATCTATTTGATTGTCATCGCTTTGACTGGGTTCCAGTTCTCCAATCTCCAGCCATACTTTCTTCAAGTAGTACCTACAATGTCTGGGTATTACACCTACCTTTCTTTTCAAAATTCCTCCTGTTGTCTGTACTTGTTGCAATCAACAAATATACAAAATAATCATGCCCAGACTCCCTGTTTACTGGACGCCCTACACACCAGGGACAAAAATACCAGAAGGGTATGTACTGTATCAGAACATGGTGATTCCAGTCTTGCTGTCATGTAGTTGGGTGCAGCCAAGGGACACAACATGAAATCTTAACAGTAGGATTTGGTTCTTACTAATCCAAGGGTTAGTCTTCAGGGATGAATAAGGAATTCACCTCAAGGCCCTGGTAATGATAACTATCAGAAATCTCCTCTAGATGGGACTAGGGGGAAGGCGCTGAAGTACAAAGAATGATACAAAGAAAGAGTGTAAACAGAACTTAATTTTATTGGATGAATAATTTAGATTCTTATAGGGCAATATTCTACCACAAAACAGTAGAAGGACAGTTAGATCACTGGCCACTCTCATAAGTGGGTTGAGGATCACTCAGTTTATCAGTCAGAACGTAAATAAGTTCTTCACCCAATTTGGAGTGAACCCATTTTGAAGGGAGAAAGGGAACTGAAGGATTTTGCACTTGAAATGTGATCCCATCAAAGGCAAAATTGATAATGCTTAAATAGCAGGATTCACGACATTGCCCCCTTCTAGATTGGTCTTTGGGGGGTATAATTGCGGAGAAACTTAGTGTGTACTTGAGCAAAGGGGTGTCTAGTAGACAACAGTTTGACGGTGTACTCGGCACCCTGCTTAAAGGTTGCTGAAAGGGGCCAATCCACAGGGTGTCTAAATTGTGGGCTCTACCTCCTACTCTATGCTGATAGTAGAGGACCAGGTTTCTAATTTGGAACTCTGGGAGGGGAGCGCAGTCAACGTTGCTAAGTGTTAATTACAGGGCCTTGGTTTTATAGGCAAACACATACACCAAAGCTTGGATGTCAATTATGCAATTGACTAGGCCTTTGATATGTTCTTTGGGGTTAGAGGCAGCATCAGAGGTAGAAAGTTGTATCCCCAAGAGAGAGGGATTAGTAGCCTCTCTTCCGTATAACATGGCAAAGGGAGAGAAACTGGTAACCCTGTGTTTGCTGAGGCAATAGGCAAACAGAGCAGCTGGCAAGTACAGATACTAGTTGACAGCATCAGAGTAAGTCAACTTCCTCATGATGGACATCAATGTAGAGTTAGCCTGTTCCACAGCTCCATCAGTAGAGGGATTATATGGAGCAGAGAAGGACTGATGGGTTCCTAGCGTTTCTACAACAGAGGTTATCAAGCGGGCGTTGAAATTGGACCCATTGTCAGAGAGTAGAGCTTGAGGGCATCTGTGGTAATAGAAGACATCTTGCAAAAGAAAGGCAACCTTTGTCTTGGCAGTGATATATTTGGTAGGTCTAGCTTCCACCCATTTACTGAAGTGATTTACAGCAATCAAAATGAACCAACACCCTGTTCTGGATTGAGGAAGGGGACCCACTGCATTGATGCTGACAGTATGGAAAGTGTGTTGAGGGGGCACCAGTTTGAACTCATGAATGGCGGCGCAAGGTCTCTGTGGTTGACAATCATGGAAACTAGCAAGAACATCAGGAATCAAGAGGTGAAGGTTTTACCAATAATAGTGTTTCTGAAGCCAATCATAAGTTTTGGCTATTTCTCTGAGTCCAGTCTCCAGATGTGCTTGCAGAATAAGTGACAGCTGTAGGCTTGGATGTACATAGGGAAGGTACTGTTACTGAACCTTCTTGAACAGTTGTTGATCACAGATGAGGGTGTCCTGAGACAAATTCTGTAGGGCTAAAAATGTGTCTTCAGTCTCAGCATCTCACACTGAGGGATGACCAATCAGTTTGTATAGTCAATCAGCTTCAGCAGGATAAAGGGCCAAGATAGGCATTCACGAGAGTCCATCAGTATTCTTGTGGGGTTCCTGTTCACCAGTCCCCAAGTGTGTCCTGGATTTTAGCCAGGGACCAGCTGGAAGGGTTTGTCATTCTCCAGTAAGGGAAAATGTATCTCAGAAATATGTATGGGGGTCAAAATGGGCTTTTATTCACTCTCAGAAGGAAGATACCCTTAGAAACCTTCTGGTGTATGGCCCAGGGGGTCAGGGAAACAATACAGCTTTTCCAATAATTGGAGTCCTCCAACAATATCTTGGACTCCTTGTAATTGGTCTTGGACACCTGCTCCTTAGACTTGGACTCCTGCGCCGCGCTTAGGATCCAGCTCCTTATCTCAAGCTCCAGCTCCTTAACCTTGGGCTCCTGATCCTTTATCTTGGGCTTCAGCTCTCTGTAAATCTTTAGTGGCCTTGGTATTCCACTTGTATCAGTCCAACCAAGCTCCTGCTGGCAATCAAAAGGCTTCTAAAAACCTCTCAGCAGAAACTCAAAAGACCTGGGAAAGACCTGGAAGAGACCCTGTAACTTTCTAGCCAGCCACCTTCTTATAGTGTACTTTTCCCAACAGTTCTGCCTTCAAAATGGCTTTCTTCAGAAGCTTATACCATTGCCGCTCACTTTTTCCTATAATAACTTAAGCTTACATACTTACTTTTTCAAAAGCTTGAAGTATTAATTCACTATTTCCTTGCTTATACTTTAAGCTTTTGGCTTCCAACCAATCATTTTCATCAGGAAACCTGCCAGAACTCAACCAATGAATGTAGAGCGCAAAACTGGACCATTTATGAAGTTCCACTGGGATCCAACTAGGAAAACAATTTCTACAGCTCAAACCGCTCAAAGCAACAACTCTTTGCGCACCAAAGCGTTAACCAGTCCACTATTCCAGCACCAGTCTCCCCTGCGTTCAACCTAAACCAATTCAAATAGTAGAATACTATTTAAATTGTTCTTTTTGGACCTCTTCAACGTTTTCCCCATATATTTACAAATATAGTAAAATCCAAAGAAAACATCCCACCAAAACAACTTTGTATCTAGCTCTCATAGCAACATACCTTCATCTATCCTAGGAACTTAATAAATAAATCTCTTACCCACACTTATATCCACATTTATTATTGATTTTACTACTAAAACAAGGCAACAAATTTCTCATCTTCCCATCTTGGCAAATCAATTAGGCAAAATCTTGGCTCATTTCTCCAGACCACCAGTTCTTCACCATCATCTTCTGGTCCTTCAGCCAGCTCACTTAAGTCTCCAAGAAGCTTATTCTATCCATCAGATCTACAGCTACTCCTGTATCCTGATTTCTTGATCCTCTGGCTGCTTCTGCATCATGATCAACTACTCCTGCATCATGATCTTACAATCCTTTAGCTTTCCTGCATCATGATTAACTACTTCTGCATCATGATCTCACAGTCCTTCAGCTTATCCTCAACTAGTCTGTCAACTAATCCTCACTAGGAACCACCTTGGTTCCACCTACACAATGAGCCATTTTGGTTCCAAACTTCAACATGAACCAATAGTCCCTCAACTATTCTTCACTACAATCATACAGTCCTTCTTACTAGTCTTTTCTGATGATCCTGAACCACCTTGGTTCTTTATCTCAGTCCCTGTTACCAGAACCTGTAGACCCAGGCATGAGTCTGCATTGAACTGGCATTTTACTGGGCTCTTGCAAGTGACAATCCACTTAGGCCATCCAACCATAGATCAACAAAGTCTATGTCATTGTTTTTACTCACCCAGGTGATTAAGTCTGGGCTTTCAGTTGCAAATTAATCAGCTTTACTTCCCAGAGGCCTGATCACACCAAGTTTTGCAGCTTCTTCCCCAAGCAAACCGCCTTGGTGACACCTCCAAGAAAATCTATGCCCTCCAATGCTCACTTTGGGTTCTCCCCAAAGCTCTCATAGGGGGATAAACAAGGACACCCTGCCAGTTTGTTAGGTAGGATGCTTTCTCACAGACCTCCTGCAAGTTTATCAGGGTACATAGAGCCCTCAAAGCTCTTTCCCTCCCTGGCAGCCTGCTCTACCTGCCAGGGGTCCAAAACTTACAGCCCCAATAGGCGTCCCCTACCATGCTGGCACATACTTTTACCCTGGCAGCCCGCATTACCTGCCAGGGTCTAAACATCCTCCAGCCTGAGCAGCAAACACTACCTATCAGGTTGGATCACTCCCCACCACAAGCAGATAAAGTTACCTGCTGAGCTATCTAATTCTTCACCACAAGCAGCCACAGTTCCCTGCTGGGTGAAGACCTCTAGCCTACAGCAGCCAATATCTTCTGCTGGGTAGAGACAACATCTGCCTCTAGTAGTCTTTACACCTACTAGCTAGGCCTTACCGTCTCTGGTAGCCATCATTCCCTACTAGGCCTCTACCTACAACAAACAACCAAAATTTTGCTTGGCCAACATTAGCCCCACCTGCAAACCACCAAACATGTGGATCATCACAATTATAATGCTGTATTCACAGACAATGGAGTACAGTAAAGTCATAGCCTTGTAGACAAAGAGCCCATATAGCCAAGCGTCCTTTGGGTTCTTTCAATTGCTGTAACCATTTGAGAGAGGCATGATCTATGACAACAGTGAAGTGTGTACTGTAGATTTAATGGCAAAACTGCTTGACAGTGTGGAGCACAGCTAGGCACTCCTTCTTGGTCACACTGTAGTTTTTCTCATTCTTGTTCAGGACTCTGGAGGTATAGGCTAATGGGTGATCTACACCTTTGTCATTGAGTTGATCCAGGATTGTACCAATAGCAAGGTTGCTAGCGTCAGTTTACATAATGAACTCCTTGTTGTAATTGGGTTATACAAGAATAGGGGCCTCTTTCATTCTCTGTTTGAGAGTCTTGAAAGCTTGTTGTTAATTGACTGTCCATTTGAAAGGAACATTTTGTAGAAAATGGACTAGTGGTTCACTGATGTCAGCAAAGTCAGGGAGGAATTATCTGTAGTAACCCATCATACCTAAGAAGACTTGGACTTCTTTCAAAGAAGTGAGAGGGAAAAAACTTATCAATGGCTTCCACTTACTTGGACATGGGATTTATCCCACTCTGGATTACTTCATGCCCTAAGAATTCCAGACGGTCTCTGAAGAAGATGCATTTGGACAGCTTCAACTTGAGCCCAGCTTCTCAGATCTTGATGAATAACTCTTTAAAGTAAGCCAGATGATCAGTGAATGTGGCACTAAATACTTTGATGTCATCCAAATATACCAATACACACAAAAGCTTTAGATCATGTAGTATAGAGTCCATAGCCCTTTGGAACATGGCAGGGGCATTACAAAGCCCTTGAGGTATGCGGCTAGGTTCAAACAATCCTTCAGAGGTGATGAGAGAGGCCTTTTGCCTTTCTTTGTGAGAGAAGTTAAATTGCCAGTAGCCAGATACCAAATCCATAGCTGAAAAGAACTTAGATCCTCCAAGACAACAGAGGGCATCATATATGCGTGATAAGGGGTAAGAACCTTTCTTGGTTAAAGAATTCAACCTTCAATAATCCATATAATGTGGTAACCTACATTCTTCTTCTTCAAGATGAGAAAGGGGTAGGACCAAGGACTCTGGGAAGGAGCAAGTATCCCAGAGTCTAGCAACTGCTTGAGTTCCTTAGAAACCTGAGCATCCTCTACTCTACTTTTTCTGTAGGATTTGGCTCATAAAGGAGGAGTATTTCCTGCATCTATTAAATGGATGACACCTTTAGCCAGGCCATAATCTGTACTGTCCTTGGAAAAGATTTCAGGAAAACTGGTCAAGCAAGTCAAGAACTTCTTTCTGTTGTATAGGAGATAACTGTGGAAAATACTTGGCACTGAACAAGGACAACACTTGAGGTTCTTCCTCTGGTAAGTTGAAATCACAGAAGGTACCAAAAGGATGAAGTAAGATAACATCAGGTACATTTAAGAGTCAGCCATAGACAACCAATTGATCCCTAGAGACAGTGATAGGCACAGGAGTTAGGTTAGTCACAAGTAACTGAACAGTATCTTTGTGAGAAGAGTCTAAAATTCCTGGGCAGAGAAGAGGTTTATTAAGCCTCAAAGAGGAAGGGGAGTATAGTTCTAGGAAGGTACACTCAGGAAATTCATACAAGATCTGGGAGTCAAGGATAACTTGAGACCCAGGAGGGATAGTCACAGCTGAGGTAGCCAAGAGAGGGACTCCTTCAGCTACAGGGCAGGCTGGAGGAGGGCACTTCATTTTGGAGGAGTGCATGCAGTACTTTAGGGTGAAGATTCCAGAAGGGTATTCTAGGACACACGTCTTTAGGAGTTTACCAGGAACCCTGATGGGTTCTTCAAAGATGAGAGGAACTTCATACCTAAGGATTGTCAGTTATCCATCCTTCATTTTGATGATCCCATTGTATTCTCAGAGAAATTGAATACCTACAAATAGGTTGCAGCTCTCATTTTCCAGGACTACAGCAGGGGCAGCAAGGAGTAGCTTGCCAAATTGCATAGGGAGAGCTGAGTATGCACCAATGGACCATTTCATAGATAGGCCAGCTTTACCATAGGTCTGATGATAGTTGAGGTCCGGGGCTAGCTTGAGTTTCTTCACTAACTTGGAAGACACATCATTGACTGGAGAGTCAGTGTCAAGGACAGCTTTGATCTTCATTTTTTGGATGAATATCTCTATTCAAGTAGTTGTACTACAAACAGGGGAAGGATATCCAAGAAATCTTGTGCTTTAGCCAACCCATTATCCCAATTTTTTAGTATGCACATGAGGCCAGGAAACTCCTTATAAACAGTCTGCAGGGAAAGTGAAATAGAGATTTTTTGGAAGACAGCATTGGTCACCTCAGCGGCTTCTTCAGAGGTTTCCACTAAGACAGACAAACTCTTGGCTTGAGTGAGGTAGGGTCTTGAAATAATCTTCTTGGCATCAGCTAAAGGTTTAAAGGTGGTTGTAGTCTTTCCAGAACACAGCTTATAAGGGACAGGAATGGTCTCATGTACGGAAAGGACAGAGTAGCCATAGGCACCAGAATCTTCAGTGTCAGACTCTTCCATGTCAGATTTTTCTGAAATGTTGTGGAAGAGAAGAAAGATAGAATGAGCTTGGGAATCAGTCTCCTCATCAGTGGAATTAGAAGGAGGTGAAGGGGGGGACTGCAAAGAGCTGTCAACCAAGAGCGTCTCCACCTCTAGTTTGACCTTCTTTTACTGCCTGTTCTCTAGGGTCAGCTCCTAAAACATGGGGATTTGTAAAAACTTGTAAGTAATGTCCTACCTGACCACAATTATGAAAACATTGTTGTCTGGGCTGGTTTTGGGCATTCACAGCTAGGATTTATGGATAGCAGGAATTTGTGTCTGACACAGAAGCCCAACTCTCTTGTACTACTGAGCCTGAGTGAGTGAGGTTCATGTCTTAGGGGAGGGTTTTGATACTATTCATAGACGTAAGCATAGCATTATGTGCTTTGAAGTGCAAACATAAGAGCTGGTTGACCTTGAGGGCCTGAGCGCAAGCAGTGTAGGCTTCATGGACAGTCAACTGTTTACTTGTTATTAGTTGCTGACCTTCCACGTAAAACCTATCAGAAAAATCAGCTAGAGTCTCCTTAGGTTTAAAGGCAATGTGCATGAATGCATCCTTCTTTGCCTCTAAGCTAAGTTCCTCACCAAAATTCTCAATCAGTAGTTGCTTTATCTCTTCCCAGGCGGTAATGGAAGGAAGCTCAGGTACTACTACCTTTTGACAGGTAGGGTGGAGGCAGATCAATATGTGTTCTTTCTTGATCTCATCAGAAGCCATACACATGTCAGTTTCATAGATGGTAAGGAAAGTAGCAATTGTAGACGTCTTTGGGTCAAAGACTTGCTTGAAGGTAGGTTTGAAATGAGTCTCAGGAGTTTTTCCACCATTATTATTGTCTACCATATTGATATGAGGGGAGAAATCATCCTCAGATTCTGTGGGAGGCTGTCTGGCCCACAACTGTCAAATGATTTCCTCCAAAGTGACTAAAGAGTTGGAGTTGCGGGTGCCAGCCTCAGCAGCACAGCCAATTTGCTATTCAGCAGTACCCAATTGATATTCTTGGTTAGTGACCACCATTGAGAGTTCAGCTAGGCGCAAAGTCAAGGAAAGGCCTACCAACAGGTAAGGGGAGAATTGCTCATTGACAGAGTTAATCAATTTGGTTATTTCCTGAAAGTCTGTCTAGAGCATTGTGATCTTGCTTCATATGGGTAAGTCTATTGGCTAGAGCAATCAACTCTCTAGCACAATTGATACACAGTTATCCAGGAATTCCAGGGCAACAGCCTTCATTTTTGGAGGATCCTGTCAAACTGGTGGACTCAGTGATAGCTGCTTGTAGCTCCAAGATTTCTTGTTGGAGTGCATCCACCTGGGTTGTAAGTACAGTTACCTGGGGATCAGGTTAAGGTGCAGCCTCTGGAGGAGCTTGGCTTCTTGTGGTAGCACACAGTTCATGAATAGCATCCCATAATTCTTGTTCTTGTCTCACCAGATCTTCAGAAGGGTGACCATCAGCAGGAGATTGACTTAAATTATTCACACAGGCTTGCAATCCTTGGATAGTAGTAATTGCAGCAGCCTTTTTCCGCACTAACTTAACCTGCATTTCCTGCATACTTTTTGAGGCAACCTAAGACAAGTGTTGTAGTTGCTCAGCAGTATGGACACGGAATTCATTGAGTTGTACCACTAACTTCTCAAAGTCAGTGCAGTGAGTGTTAAGGGCGGAGTCAAACTGGGCCTACCAGGGTTGTTGTAGCTGATGGAACTCATGAAGGCATTCACAAATGTAGTCAGGGACAGAAGAACACAGGTTCTCAATAGATTTGGTCAATTGAGTCTGGGAATTAATGGAATCTCTCTGGTTATTGAATACTGGGGAGAACAGAGAGTACACCCACTGTTGGTAGGCAGAGAACTGTTCCCAATGGTTGAAAACAGCAGCATGAAGAGAGGAAGTCTTGTGGACGTGGAGTCCCAGAACCATCTGATGATGGACTAAAGAAGGTTGAACAAAAGATAAGATCAAGAAATTACAGAGTTGGCTGCTGAAAGGAAGTAGTGCAGAATACAAGGAGTAACTATCATCTTGTAACATTCTATAGACTCAAACTGGGCTTATAGATTAGGAATGGCTCCTTTGTGTGCTAGTTCAAGGGCCACTGACGTGATTTGATCTAGATCAGGGTTACCCAACAGGTAGGCAACAATACAGGGGCCATTAGCCAGGTTCAGAACAGTAGGAGTGATAGGCGGGTTGGCAATGTCTTCTTTCATTAAGGGCTGGAAACTTCAGGCAAAAGAGGGTCCTGAATTGGTGAAGATAAGGGACCATCAAAAGTAGTTTGAAGGGAGTAACCAAGTGCTAGAGTAAATTGGTAAGCTGCATTATTCAAATAGAGGCAATGCAGATAAAATAGACAAATTGACAATTGTTTGGGGACCAGGAGACAAAATTGGGAGGACAACTTAATCATCTTGGTACCAGTGGCAGTATAGCAGAAGTATAAATTCACTGCCACCCCTGGCATTAGATCACACAATCTTCCCCCGCTGCACCAAGAAAGGTCCAAAAATACCAGTCAAACCCCTTAATTCTTTAGAGGATTTGGCACACACAGTTGATGAGAGGTTTGTGCTGGCCTATCCTGCAGATTAATTGCCTTTGGTTACCCCCTCCTGGGAAGAAACACTGATCAATTTGGACTGTTTGTTGTCATGGTGTCATCCTCTCTTAAAAACTATCAGAAACGCCCAATCAAATGATGCCACATCAATAACCAGAAAGTCAAGTGAATCCCAAATGCATAGGACTTCTTCTAGTCAATCAGATGGGTCTGTAGAAATTAGGTTGAAACTTTCCAGTTCCCTTGGTCCTGTCCAACAAAATTTCTCCCCCAGCCAATTGGATCCAGGTCCAAAGGTCATGTGATTCATCCCCTTGCAATTCACTCCTTTTAACACAGCAAGGGGACCTTCAGTCCCCTGCTTGTCTATTTTCAATAATATCAAAGTGTGGAGCTTGTTACACATAATTTTAATTTTTAATTTTGTCCAAAACCCCTACTTAGAGTTTCTACAGTATAAAGATTGAAGGGTTAGTTGTTCTTTTGAAGCTTATCTTGCACCAACCCGTTTCAAACTCGGTATCTCCTCTGGGGCCTTCTGAAGAGGCCTTGGCGTATAGTTGTTGTTCTTGTTTTTGCTTTCAAAACCAGCTCTTGAACTTGAACTTGAAATTTCAATTGATTTTTTACTATAATTTCTATTATTATTTTGAATTTTTTTATTAAAACTTCTCATTTTCAAACCTGCTTTTGCTTCTTGTGTTGCCCAAGACACCTGAGATCACTATAAAGCTCTCCAAGTCCATTCTGTTGCTCCTTTCTGCCCTCCTACTTTTAATTACCCTGCCTGGACCAAATTTTATTGCCAACAACTTTAAAAAATACACCAATCTTTCCCAATTTTTGAGGATATCACAACTATGATACTCCTGGTTATTAAGTTTGTTGTGTTTTCTTTGGCTCTGTTTTTGTTGCTCCTGTGGTCCACCTTGCCAGACTTGTGGGCAAAAATCTCCTCCTCCGCTTGAGTTGTGGGTGAAGATCCTTACAGCCTCCTGAATTTTCCTAGTGGTCTCTTCTTCTCTGGAGAGGCTGTGGTGAAAAGTTTGATGTGTGATGACCTAGATTTGGAGGTTGCTGATTATATCTTGTCCTCCTCTGAGGAAGAGAGAATATCAATGCCTTCCCTTCCCAGCCTGGAGAAGGGCAATTCAGTTCCCCTTGAGGCTCCCGAGGTGCCCCCTCCCGCTGCCTCTCGTGCCCCTTGGGTGATCACTGGTCTTGTGTTGATGGGATTGAACTCCTACTTCCCTCAACTGTCTCCAGTGTCCTCCCTCTGGTCCCCCCTTAGAGCGGCCATCCCAGTTCTCCACTGGGAAGCATCCTGGTGGTTTTTTTCACCGGGATGGGAGCCAAACTTAGTTAGTTTAGCTCCCCTTTCTCACAAGAAGATGGAGATGAAAATTGTCAAGATGCAAATGACTTGCAGGGGTAAATTATAGGAAGAATCTGAAGGTGTTAACATGCAGAGAGCGGGCTGGGTTGCACCCATGAAATCAATGGCAACCTTGATCATGACAAAAGCTTATATATCAAAGACAGGGGCAAACAGCCCCAGATGAGCCATAATTTTTTGGAAACTTTCTTTTATTTTAGTGAAAATAAGCTATCTAGAAACAAGTTTCTAGAGGGGAATGGGAAAGTCTTAAGGGAGTTCAGGATGAGGGAAAAGATTCCAAGGCATCTGATTGGTTAGCAAGAATATTTTCAGTAGTTGGAGGTCCTGCATTGGAATTTGAGTCAATGATGTCATAATCCAAAAAATTCTGGCAATCAGCAGGTCAAGCGCTGTCATCACCAAATGATATATAACCTGTGACTTTCTTGTCATGATTATTTGGGCAAAAATATGGCAGGTCCAGATTTTCCAGGGCTATTTGAGCAACCCCAGCTTTGACCCATTTTTTTGTCAACAACAGCCTTTAAATTTTCTATTTCTCTCAAGGTTTTGGCGGCAGTTCTTTGCTGGTTTCTGGTCTTGCAGGGACACATGATTTCTTCCATTTGGTTTTCTACTGTAACACCAAGGGGCTTACAGCCCCTGTAGTGAGTAGCATTTTTTTGTGTACTTGAGCGCGGCCAAGGGACACAGTGGGAAATTCTAACAGTAGGATTGGGTTTGTACTAAGCCAAAGGTTAGTTTTCAGGGATAAATAAGCAATTTACCTTAAGGCCCTGGGAATGATAATTATCAGTGATTTCCTCTAGACTAGACCAGAGATATAGCGCCAAAGTACAAAGATAAACAAAAAGAAAGAATGTAAGCAGACCTAATTTTATTGGATGGATAATTTAGATTCTTATAAGGCAACAGTCTACCACAAAACAGTAGAAGGACAGTTAGATCTCTGGCCACTCTCATAGCTGGGTCAAGGATCACTCATTTTACTAGTCAGAATGTAAATGAGTCATTTTCCCAATTTGGAGTGAAACCCATTTTGAGAAGAGGAAGGGAACTGAAGAATTTTGCACTCAAAATACAATCCCATCAAAGGCAAACTCAATAATGCCTGAATGGCAGAATTCACGACAACTGCAGAAAAGCCACCCAAGTTATACTGTCCCCCAGAAGCACCTTACAGCCTGGTATATTTCATAGAATATCCCCCCAATCCTGCCTATTCAGAGTTTACTCTAGAGGAAATTCTAATCTACAGTCCCAGAACCAGAACCAGAGAGCCTGAACTCATTGGCTGTGAAGGGATCTGGTATATTAAGCAACCATTACTATTCCAGGACAAATATAGCTACCTTCTCACCTACTTAGTGCCTATGACTCCTCCCCTGACCCTGCGGCCTGACCACTTGCAAGAAACTATGGTTGCCAATGAATCAACCTCAACCCAGTTATTTGACGTCCTCTACATAACACTCACTGGACTAGTTGATTCTATGGTGCCCACTAATGGGTCTTGCTTGGAAAATCTTCCCCTATATTGTAAAGTTATCTCCCATCCTGTGGTGGGCCCTTCCTCTGGGCTTGTGGGAAGTCTTCCTGCAAGTTCCCCTGAACCCATTGCAGGCTGGCTCCCTGACAGCTGTTGTCTAATGCTTGATTTAATTCTGTATTCTTTTGGGTGGTATTTGCTTCTTGCTTGGCGGTTTGCTAGCTCACCAAAACCCATCCAAAACACCTGCGGTCTGGAGCTTGCCCAGGTTGGATTCTGTTCAAGTTTGGGTTCCCTTCACTTGCAAATGGTGCACCTTTGCTTACCGCCCAGCCTTTAAAGCTACTGTACAGCTCCTCATCCTTCTGGGTGCAGGTAAAGTGCTGGGGGTATACATCAATTGTACTGGCCTGTACTCTTGGCTGCTGTTTGCCACAAGCTCTTAATACTGAGCGCTGATAGGGTCAGGCTTGCTATTTTTTGAGAGCCCTGTGGTCAGGAATCCATCCAGTGATGGGTTCCAGGGAACTTATGGGTGGATAGCCTGTAGGTCCAGAGGGAATGGCCCACCACAGGATAGGGGCCAACTTTACAATATACAAGAGAGATATTCCACAAATGGCCCAAGGCCTGCTAGAAGGCGCCATAGAGTCAATTAGGCCCATAAGGGTGATATATAGGATGCCAAATATCTGAGTTGAGGTGGATTCACTGATTCCTGTGGGTGGTCAGACTCTGGGGTCAAGGGAGGGGGTCATTGGTACCAAATACACAGGCAGGTAGTTGTATTTGTTGCAAAATAGCAAAGATTGCACAGTGATCCAAGTTTCTTCACAATTAATAAGCTCTGTTTCTCTGGTATGGGCATCTGGGTTATAAATTCTGAGTTATCTGGCTTGGGAGGATACTCTGTAAAACATATCAGGCTGTATGGTGCACCTGGGGGACAGTATAGCTTGGGCGGCTGGTCTGCGTTTTCTTGGGCTTGGTGGGAAGCGGGGATCAACCTGGGAAGATTGAACTGAAAACGGTAAAGTGCTAAAAGGATGTGGGGTAGGACCTGTGTGAGCCAAAGGGGTATAACACTTTAGTGTAAGGATGGCAATGGGCAACTTCCTGGCGGCCCCGGTGTATAAGTATGCCCATCTGCCATGGGAAAACTTTTGCAGTTTATTGTGGCCTAAGGGGTGGTGCTTACCAGGGTTTGCACATTTCTGGGGCCCAAAGTTGTTGAGTCCTCACTGGCTGGGTCGGGGCGGGAAATCTTGAATCCCCTTTTGAGGCAATGAATCTGTCATCTCTTTGTGGGCCTTGGTCTTGGGGTAATACAGGTAGTGTCTCATTAGAAGTGGCCCAGGAGGTTGCAGGGACATCATTTGGGTTGTTGATCTCATTGGCTGGGCTAAGGGAATTACCCAAGAGGCAGGGGTTGAGTGTAGAAGGTACTCCACTGGCAGCTCTCAGAGGTTTCTCCAAAGTCAAATCTACTTCTGGTTTGAGCCAAAAAAACGCAAGCAGGCTGGTGGCCTGCAGGGGTCCAAGGGTTGAATCCCAGGAATGAGATTCTACCTTGCTAATTGATAGTGGGAAACTGCCACTTGTGACACCTGTTTGAAGGTTGCAATAAGTTCTTGATGAAAACAGCAGAGTATATGTTATAGCTTCAATAGGTGCCAACTGTCCAAATCTTGGGGGTGTCCACAAGATGAAGTTGACTACAATTAAAGATTGTGCCAGCCCTTCAAAGAAAATGAGTTGTTAGCACTCTTAAGAAATAACAGCTAATATTGTTTATAATGATTAAAACAATGGCTGAGACCTAGGTGCAGAATCTACTAACTGGGATTTGGCAACAGTATAAAAACTTATAAACTGAGAATAAGTTCCTTACAGTTTATGAGGATCACACTCAATTGAAATATATATAGAGCAAGAAATGATAAGTTTATTGCTGAAGAGAGAGCTAGGTATTTATAGCCTTAGTAGGCTTTCAGAAAAGGAAGAAATACCTAGGGGGATTGAGTTATTCTTGGCAGTAGGTTTGGGAATAGTTATCTTTGTTGTATTTCCGGAAGGTTGGCTACTTCTAGATTAAGATTAAGAAGGAAGACTACTATCAAGATTTTGTGGCTGCTGCAGAGAGGTTTGGCCACTTTCTGTGGAATAGGGTAGGCTCAAGTCTTCCAACGAGCCAAGAGGTTTACTATTAGACTCAGCTAGGACATAGTTGCTGACACTGACCTTTGCTAAACCTTAATCATGGATCCTGGGGGATCTGGTTGGGAGGCAGATTTGGATGTATACCAACATTTCTCAAGCAAGCTCTTCTGGGTTGGCGGCGGATATTTCTTGTGCCCTTTTGGGTCAGGAAGATGTTCCGGCAATTATTTTTGTTGACTGAGTTCCAGCCAAATTTGATCCAGCTATGGTTTTCTTCATGTATAAGATTTTTAACTCTAAAATGAATCAAAAATTTATATATGATCTGTTTACTAATCAAATATATGCTCTGCACAATTAATCTTTTTGATTTTATTTTTTTTGGATTTAAGCGTCTTGATTTTAGATCTTTACCGTTTTAAAAGCGGATTAGATTAAATTCCACACTGGAAAATAAATTAAGAATATTAAAGCTTCAAAGAGTAAGTTTTATAGGAAAGGGTTTCTTTGTTTTGTATTTTTGATATCCTTATCGTGGTAAAGTAAAAAGATTTACCTGTGAAGAAATTTACAGTTGGATCACATTTGACTGAAGATCAGTCGACAGAAAAATAATTGACAGAATATCTTCCTACCCCAATAGAATAACCAACATTTACCTGTCTTAGGCATCCAATCTCTATTTGACCAATATTAAGCCCTCGCCTGCAAACCAGCGCCTCATCTGGATCCTCATAATAGGTTAGATATGCTACTACATAATCAATAGGCTGGATATCCACAAGGACAGCAAAGAAGAGCATGATGTCTAAAATGAGTTGATTTATTTCTATGGCCATAGAGGCAGGGGTCTCATCAGGACTGGCGAGAATTGATGATTTTTGGTTGATACTTTTTAAGGGCATAGAGCCCTCTTCCGGACACCTTCTCAAAGTTTATGGTCCCTTGACAATCTTTGTTGGCTACAGGCAAAAGCACGATTGTTGTACGAGGAAACTTGAGCTTTAGATCAAGGTATGACAAAAGTGGGGGAGTGGAATCAAAAAACACAATGTGGCGGGAGGATCGGGCAGGCAGCAGGGGGATGCAATCCAAAGTCGTAACTAGGACTTGCACATCACCCTTGGAATAACTAGCCAATGCGTCAGCTATGCTTGGCAACGGCCCACAATAGTCGTCTGGGGCAGCAGCAGCAATTTCTGTAGCAAGGTTATGCTTGGAATAAAGCAGCCCCAATGATTTTTCCAGATAGATGGCGGTTAGGGAACAGCTCACAAAGATTATCCCCTTAAATGGAGGCTCGGAGGGTTGAAAAGCTACCAATTCCACCAGTGCCTCAACTTTCTGGCTGATTGAAGGCTTGGTAATCCTTGGACTTGTTTGGCAAACTGCATTGGCAGCTATGAGGCAAGGTTCAAGCGTCAAAGAACCTCCTTCAACCGACGAAACTTGCTCACTTTCCACTAGTTCAGCCAGACGGTTAAGCGCATGGGAAAAGTAGAGCTCAGACGCCCAAATCCCAAGTTCTCTCTGGAGCATTGTACCTTTATCCTGCATATTTAGGATAAACGGATCGTCTTTGAATCTATCCAAGGAGTCTGTCGATCTGGTGAAGAGGAGAGGAGTCTCAGGATCGGGATGCAGCACATATGCTGAAAACCTGCTAGGCAAGGGAAACTTCTTAGGGGTTGTGTAGATGTCTGGGAGATTGTGGATTTCTAGCTTGAAGTTGGTTAAAGTGGCTACCAGCTTTGAAGCTTCTAGTTCGTGGACAAAGATAGTTGTGATCTAAAGAGCATGGTTTAGAAAGATCCCAGTTCCAGCAATGAAAAATCACTTACGGCATGTATATCGATGATTTTATAAAGCAAGGCTTGATGCAATGCTTCACGCTCCAAGAAGATAACACTGGATTTGTTGTGGATGTTTCTTAAGCGGGTGCAAGCTTTAGGATCAATAAGTATCTTGTCTAACTCTTTGGCAACTAAAACTGAACCAAATGGATATTTCAGAGTGTAACTTTGATAAGCTTCAATAGCTTTTTGCTCTGAAGGCTTGATGTAGATGAGAATTCTCTTTACATCCTAAATAATGATTTCAATAACTCCTATAGTTCGTAAACTCAAATGGGTTGACTCTCCAAACAAAAAAATACAGCCAATCACATAAAACTTATGGTTTACTAGCGTCCAAGCTTAACTCGTTTAAATATCACTTCAACCAAGAAGGCTAGCTTCATTTAAAAAATACATTATCTGTGCAACAATATGGATGGTGATTGATACAAGTTAGGTCCAAATGAAGCATAGCTTAAGCGATCCTTTTCTACAAAAGAAAACTAAAATAACCATAAACCCAGGCTTCATAGTTGCCAATGAAACTGAATTAGAAAAAAAACTCAAGCAACCTTGAATTAATAACTATGCTGCTTAGCATACTCAACAGAATTTACCAAGCATCAATAAACGAAGCTCATTTCTGCTTTGCAAAGTCAATGAAGTACTCGAACTACTAAAGCTAACTCGAGCGCATCATAAGGCAAGAAACTCTTAACCACTCAAAAAAGCGCTCCAGGAAGCAGCTATAATTCTTTATATCTCAATCTTGAGTTATGCTTATACAAGTATGCGTTAAAAATCAAGAAACACTAGGCTGGAGCTGACTGGTATTCATTTCAAAAATTAAAGAAAAAAACGACCTAATTGGCAACAACTTGGTAAACTGATTTAGACTGCTACCCTTCAACAAGAGAAACTTCAGCTCAAAAAACTCATCAGGTAAAAAAGCCAGAAAAGAGGGATGTAGCGAAAGCAGCTATTAAACAAGAAACTCATTAAGCACGCGGGCATTATTGAAAAGCAGAAATAATATATACCAGGTTTTCAATTGAACTCTCTTTTGAGGATAGAACCTCATGTAGCAAATGATATAATGCATTTTCCAAAGCCTTTTTTCCGACCAAACCTCCACTAATAAATTCAAGATTGTTGAACTGAACTTTAGGCTGCTTATTATGCATATTTGGAACTTTTATATCATAAAAACAGAAAAACCAAACTGAGGGATACGATCTTGGGAGATGTTCAGCTTTAGAGTTTGGGAGCTAGATTTTTCGGCTGGACGGAGTGATTACAAAAGAAATTTTATCCACCTTTTAGATTCGCCCTACAGTCAAACCCAAACCCTCGTGACAGCAAATCCCCATTCTCGACGAATCGATATAGATTCTAAACAAACCCACTCTTTTTAATCGCCATTAAAAATCTGTAAGCTCGACACGATACTATTACCTCAATCTCATAAGTTAATTTCATCTTTATCTTTCTTCCCACAGTTATGGCATCACTGCTGCTGCCAAGTTCTGCTTTATAATCATTTATCCTTTAAGCCAAGCCAGTGATGGTTATATGTACAGGTTGTGAGCAGTTTAAACCCTATCCATGGCCTGATTGATCTTGAAACTTATATAAGCAGCTTACTTTATCAGCCCTTTTAAAATACCCCTAAGCAACAATTCCAAGCTGCCAAGTTATCATATCATATTACCTCAGCCCTAAAGTCTGCTCAGCTAAACAGATTTGCCTCTTTTGGGGGAGATGTGATCCATAAAATAGAGCCCCACCTTTAAAATATTCGAATCTCAATAAGCAACAAGATGTATACTTTATTGGAAGCCAATCTTTTATTTGAAGGCAAGTTACAGGCCAACTCTACTGCAGATGAACAGTCTCTATGCAACCATCATACAATACCATCTCAGTAAAAATTTACCTGAACTAATGTACAGTGGTTTTCAAAGCTATGACACTAAGTGAAATCAACTCCAGTGACATCAAAGTCAAAGTGACCCCCAAATCCATTGCTAGTTAGCATAAATCTATCGGTTCATAGTTTTGCTTTCTTATGAATCCATTCTGCTTTCACATGAGTTGATTACATTGACATCCAATCTATTCTCACGTACATATGAGCTGATTTCTCTCTGCGCCATAGCTTTGAAAACTACAGTAAATCCAGCCCAGATATAGCTGATCACTTAAAGAGTACTGACTAACTATAATGTAAACCACACATTTAGGACAATGTCATAGCTGTAATGTGTTAGTAGAGCTACAAGGGGGAAATAATATCCAAAACTAGATAATATATTTATTGCAATATAGAAGATTTGATGGTAGGGGTGAATCCTTTAGGAGGACCAAGGGACCCATCAATCAATTGCCTTGGATTTGTAGGGGGTGGCTTGATCCTGGTAGCAAGTCAGGCGCTAAACTGAGTTCATCCTGGATTTGGTTTATTGACTGTTTGCATTTCCATTCTTGGTAACTCAAGCTGACTTCCACTTTTGGCTACATTTACCAGGATAGGGAGTTGAGTGACAAGGGGTATTTTGTGGGAAACCTTGCCTGGTGTATGGACCCACAGTTTTGGCACCCCTGCTGAGAGTTGGTATGGTGCTTCTGCTCTTATAGATAGCCATTGGGTGTCCTGGATCAAAGCCAGGGACTAGCTGGGTTGGGGTGACATTCTTCAAGTGGCTGAGTGCTAACCCCAGCACCTTTTACTGTGCCTGTAGTCCTGCAAACTCCCTCAAGGACTTTTTCTACCATCACCCTAGCATCTGCTCCATGTATTGTGACATCTTATTAGGTTTGTAAAGACCCAACATTTGGGGGAGTGTTTTATCTAAGTAAGGCCTCAAGTTTGCCACTTGGAACCCAGTGAGCGTGGTCACAATGGGATATACCGTCATCATCCATCAAAAGACCTTTGTGTGTACGTTATAACATCCAAAATTACCGACAAAATACATGAGTATGTAGTATACTAGAGTGTATATAGCTACAGACTGAGTGGAGTGGGGCAAAACCAGTGTGGGCCAGGAACACTGATTGGAGGAGTTGAGCTGCACCAGCTTCTTGTAAAAGTACTGCCAGTTGGGTTATTGAATGGCCCATGCAGTTGATAGTGTTGGTGGCCCCCAATCCCAAGGCAGGCTGTAAGGACAGCTGAGAAGATAAGATGGTTCATCCTCTAGTCCTGGGGAAGGACAAACAAAGCTTAGTGTCTTTAAATTTATGAAGTTTAAAAGTCTTGGTTGATTTATGTGATAACAATTGAGGGGTAATTTGCTCAATGATAGCACAAACTATCATCAAGTGATTGAGCTTTATTATATACCCTCAGCCTTGGTGGGGCATGAATAGTGAAAAACATTGAACAGGGAACCCCAAACACTTGGTGTTGTCTGGAATTCCCTTTTGGGAGTGGGATTGGAGGAAATATACAGGCAAGGAATTGTTAATCTCTGATTTGCATTGGTTTGGTACCATTTCAGATACTTTCATGCATCCAAATTCAACTTCTGCAGTTACTGCATTGATTACTTTGCAGAGCCGCTTGTTGGCCTCATCTAAATTTGGTAGGTTCCAAATCAGGCAGCACAATCCCCTAAATTTGGGTTTGGGGAAAATTTATTTTTCAGTTTCAATTTGGCAGTTTCCCCATCCAGTGAGAGTGGACAGTCCTGCTATGGGGGGTGCGCTGCCTCCCACCGGCTGGTGGGCAGAGGCTATGTGTGGTAAGGCTGGCTGGCGGTGGGCGCCTGGTGGTTGGCCGTGCGGTCTGAGGATGGTGTATAAAATCTGAAATTTGAAATTGCTAATTTTTTCAGAACCTTTTTGTTTTGCTGCTGTTTCCCCAATCAGGGGGGACTGCTGAAATTTTTTGTTTTGACTGGCAGGACCAATTGTGACCAAAATTCTTTCTTGTAAAAGGTTGTTGTCAGGAATATTCCTGACAGGGTTTTCCTTTTCTAGGGGTGTACAGCTCTTTTAAGAGTATGGAAAACTCTTTACCAATGAGCTCTCTTCCTCTTGCTGTGAGTGTCAGCCCTCTTTAAAGTCTTGTCCACTCCTCCCCTGGTGTTTGACTTCTGGAGAAGCTTCTGCACTGCTGCCTGTACTGATCATCTTTCACAACATTTATGTATAAGATATGGGGAAAGATTATGTGAGTATGATGCTTATAAATAGATGGGGGTTATGAAAGTCTTTATTTACAGAAGAAAGATCCCCTTAGAGACAACCTCAAATGCAACTGTTTGCAGACTTAAAGGCCAGCTACTCCTTTTTAAATGTCTTGAAAGGTCACCAGCTCTTGCTCCACTGTTCTGAGGATGAAGCTCTTCAGGCTTGAACCTCAAGAAATATTCAAAATTAAGACTTTCTAATAGAAGCTTGTCTATCTAGCCCCTGCTTAGCCAACCACTCTTATATAGCCCCCTTGTCTTAGGATAAATCCCCTTTATGTAGGCTCATTCACTGGCTTAAACTATCTGTGCTCTTGCTCTCCCATAATTAAATAGGCTTCCAAACTTACTCTATAATGTCCCATGGCTTTCTACTAGGGCTTCTGAATATATTCATTAAGATGTATGCTACACCACCAATGGAAAATCATCAGTAAAATAGGCTTCAAACTCAACTAATCCCATTGATGTTCATCATCTTCAAACACCTGAAGCGCTTTTCTTTGCTTTGCTTCACAGGGTTGTGAAGCCTAAATAGGAAACTTTTCCCAACAAGTGAAATATTGACAATTTGTGCCTTGTACCTGTAAAGACCCAACAATTGGGGGAGTATTCTAGCAGAATAAGGGACCAAGTTGGCAACTTGGAATCCTGTGAGCGCTGTCACAATTGGATAGACTGTCATCATCAATCAAAAGACTTTGGCGTGCACGTTATAGCATTCAAAATTACCGGCAAAATACGTGAGTACGTAGTATATACAGGTGTATATGGCTACTGACTGGGTGGAGTGGGGCAATACCAGTGTGGGCCAGGAGCACTGCTTGGAGGAGTTGAGCTGAGCTGGCTCCTTGTAGTAATACTTGCCAGGTGGTTTGTTGAATGGCCCATACTGGTGGTTATATTAGTGGCCCCCAATTCCTAGGCATGCTGTGAGGACAGCTGAGAAGATTAGATGATTCATCTTCTGATCCTGGGGAAGGGCAGACAAAGCTTAGTGTCTTGTTTAACTTCTTGTAGGTAAAGGATTTGAATTGATTTATGTGATACTATTGAGGGGTAATTTCACTCAATAATAGCACAAACTATCATCAAGTGATTTGGCTTTATTATATACTATCATCCTTGTGGGGCATGAATAGTGCAAAACATTGGACGGGGAACCCCAAACACTTGGTGTTGTCTGGAATTCCCTTTTGGGAGGGGAATTGGAAGTGGTGTGCAGGCAATGAATTATTACTTCTGGGCTTACATTGGTTTGGTGTATCATTTGATGCTTTCATGCATCCAAATTTGACTTCTGCAGTTAATTCAGGAATGGTTGTGTTGGGCAGCTTGTCAGCCCCTTCCAAATTTGGTAGATTCCAAATTTGGGCAGCAGTTCCCCCTCCTTTTGGGTTTGGGGAAATTGCCTTTTGGGGGTTCCCAATTTGGTGATTTCCCCATTTGGCAGGGATAAACAGTCCCACTGTGGGGGGTGCGCCATCCCCCGCTAGCTGGCGGGATTAGGCGGGCGCGCGAAGGCAAGCCACCAGGCCCAGCATGCAGCCGGGGTATAAAACCTGTTTTCACCAAAATTCCATTTTTTAATTTTTGATTCTTTGGCCCGGTGTTTTGCGGCAGTTTCCTTAATCAGGGGGAACTGCTGCAATTTTTTATTTTGCTCTTCAAGCTCAATTGCCCACAAATGTTTATCTTGATATAAGGTGTTGTCAGGAATATTCCTGACAGCACCTCAAACAACTCCCTGCTTTCACCAGCGTTTTGCTGTATTTGAACTGAACTGTTTTCCACAGTGCTGGGTTTTTGCCCAAGCAATGATGGTAATTATGATGGAGCCTGCAGATTAGAATTACAAAATCTAAGCATCATGTTGTAACTGTGCTGTTTTACAGAGTTACAAGGGAAAAGTATTTAGAAACTAGATAATATTCTTTATTGAGAAATAGCAATTATATAGTTAATGTGAATCATGTATAACAAGAACATGATTGTGTAAATCACACAGTAGGATGGTGAGGTGGATGGCTTGATCCTAATAATGAGTCAAGCGCCAAAAAGAGGTATCCACTGTAAGGGATCATCAATTGTTCATGTTGTTGGATTTGGAAAACTGAGTTGACCTCCTAGTCTGGCTCCAAGTGGCTGGATAATTGGATTGCAGATCACAAACCTGCTTACTTGGAGCCTTAATGGCGGGTTGAGCTTGCTGTTTTGACACCCCCAACTGAAGGTTGGCCTCCTCTGGGGGAAGGTTGTCAGGGAGGTTGTTGGGAGCCCAGGCGCCATACTGGACTAACTGTTGTTCTGTGGCGGGTAGGACAGTCTTACACTGTTTATGTCTTGCCTTGCAGGGTCTCAGGCAATCATTGTGGAGGACCTTGTCTTGTTTACGTTTCCCAAGTCCTTGCACAAGGTAAGTGTTGTTTTTGCTTACCTTTAAGATAATTGCCTGGCCTAATTTCTCTGGTTGTAGTTTACTTTTGTCAATTTTCATGACCCAAACTTTGTTGCCAACCTTGTATCTGTTTTGGATGGGAACAAATGAATTTTTTAGACACTTGTTTTCTCTTTCTGTTTGATTGCTATTGTCCTCTATGACCTGGGGATCTGAGCGGGGTGGAACCTTGCTTGGTATTTCCAGCTTGGGTCCTGACAATACTTGGATGATATTGGGCTGTGTGCCATAAACTAACTCAAAAGGGCTTTTCCCAGTGGATCTTTTCACACAATTCTGGTATAAAAGTAGTGCAGTCAATAGCTGTTTATACAATTCATCAGGTCTCCCGGCAGTGAGCTTGGCCAAGGCTTGCACAAGGATGCCATTTAGCTGCTCCACACATCCATTGGCCTGAGGATGGTAAGGTGTTTTAACCATGTGTTTGACCCTGTTCTTGGTGAGGTATATGTTGGTATCTTCAGAGGTCAATTCTTTGCCTCTTTTGGATATCAGGAGCTCTGGCTTTCCAAACTTGCTGATGATTTCTTTCCCTTGAACTGCCGCACGGCATTGCCTGTATGGGTCTTTACTGTTTGTGCCACTGGCCATTGTGTGGCAAAGTCTATTGCGGTAGTGATGTAATTATTCTCATTATGTTTCCCTGACATGGGGCACACAATGTCTAGGGCCCACACCTTGAAGGGTAGTTGCATGTGGATAGGTAGTACTGGCTTAGGTGGGGTTTTGCTTCTTGCAAGCTTCTCACATACTTTGCATTGGTCCAAGACTTCCTAAACATCTTAGTACAGGATTGGCCACTGTTGTGACCTGAGGCGCGGCACAGATACATAACAGGGAATCCTAACCTTGGAATTGGATTTGTACTAAGTCTTGGTTAGAATGGCAGGAAAGGCTATGTGATTACCTTGTGGCCCTGATTAAATAATATCTGCTAGACGTTGATAGAGAGGCGCCCAAGTACGTGAAGACACAAAGACAAAAATGTGAATAGAACTTAAATTTTATTGGTGAATATGAAGTAAAATATATAGTGGTTGGCAGTACCACAAAACAGTACTGGGGCAGTAGGATCACTTGCCACCAGTATGAGTGGGGCAAGTGCATTGCGCAGAATTAGGAAACTGAACAATTGAATTTCCCAATTTGGAGCCAGACTCATTTTGAAGTGCAAAAGAAAAAGAGAGATATTTGTCCTCAAAATAACCCATTGAAGGCAAAATAAAAATATGGTGGATAGCAGCATTCACAACATTGCCCCCCTCTGGATTGGCCTTAGAGGGGTGGTACTTGCAGAGGAACTTGGTATGCACTCAGGAAAACAGTCAACTACTAGAGAGGAGCTTCACAGTGTACTCTGATCCTTGCTTGAAGGTCACTTCCAGAGGTCCAACCCACAATGTATCTAACTTGTGAGCACGTCCTCCTACTCTACGCTGATATTAGAGAACATGGTCCCCAATATTGAACTCAGGCAAGGGAGAACATCCAGCATTGTCAGGAGAGAGCTCAAGCATTTGGTCTTGTATGCAGAGGTGTATGCAGTAGCTTGTATATCAATGATGTGGTTGACTAACTCTTTGATATTATCATCTGGGCTCACAGCCTTATCAGAGGAGAAGAGGGGAGCCCCCAGGAGCAACAGAGTGGTGGCCTCAACCCATACAGCATAGCAAAGGGGGAGTACCCAGTGACACAATGTTTGCTAAGGTAATAAGCAAAAAGAGCAGCGGGTAAGTATAAATCCAGTTTGCAGCATCAGAGTAAGTGAGTTTCCTCATGATAGAGACCAGAGTTGAGTTTGCATGCTCAACCACCCCATTGATAGAAGGATTATAGGGGCAGAGAAAGACTGGCGAGACCCCAAGGCTTCAACAACAGAGGTTACCAACTTGGCATTAAAGTTAGTCCCATTGTCATATAGCAACACTTGAGGGCAGCTATGGCAAAAGAATAAGTCTTGCAACAGAAAGGCGGTGGTTGTCTTGGCAGTGATGTCCTTAGTAGGGCAAGCTTCTACCCACTTGCTAAAATGATCAATAGCAATTAGGATAAGGCAGCAACCAGAGAGAGAGCGGAGGAGAGGCCCTACAGCGTCAATGCTGACAGTATGAAAGGCGTGTTGAGGGGGGACTAGCTTGAACACTTTTGAGGTAGCTTGTGGTCACTGGGACTGGCAATCATGGCAACTGGCAACTGGCAATGATATCTGGAATCAGCAGGCAAAGTTTCTCCCAGAAATAGTTTTTCTGGAGCCAGTCATAGGTCTTGGCAATGTCGCCATATCCTGTCTCCTTATGAGCTTGAAGCACCAATGAAAGGCAAAGACTAGGCCGTACATAAGGTAGATAGCAGTCTTGTAATTTCTTGAAAAGATGGTTGTCACAAATGAGTGTGTCTTCAGATGGTTTGGATAGGGCAATATAAACTTCTTCCATCTTGTTCTCCCAGGAGGAAGGATATCCAATTAGTTCATACAGTCAATCAGCCTCAGCAGGGTGTAGCGCAAGGATGGGCATTCTGGACAATCCATCAGTGTTTTGATGTTGAATCCTGGGACAATGTAGCACAGTAAAGTTGTAGCCTTTCAGGCAGAGAGCCCATCTAGCTAGTTGTCCTTCTGGTTCCTTAAGATGTTGTAATCACTTAAGTGAGGCATGATTGATGATCACTGTGAAATGAGTGCCATATACAAGATGGTGGAACTGCTTGACAGCATGCAACACAGAAAGACATTCTTTCTCTGTGACACTGTAATTCTTCTCATGCTTGTTGAGGACACAAGAAGTATAAGCTACAGGATGATCTACACCTTCATCATCTAGTTGAGCCAAGATAGCCCCAATAGCCAGGTCATTAGCATCAGTATATAGGATGAATTCCTTATTGTAGTCAGGATATACTAGGATGGGAGCCTCTTTGAGTTTTTTCTTGAGGGTCTCAAAGGCTTGTTGCTGGCTAGCAGTCCATTCAAAAGGGACATTACACAACAGTTGGACCAAAGGCTCACTAGTGTCAGCAAAGTTGGGGATGAACTGTCTGTAGTATCCCATCATACCCAGAAAAACTTGAACCTCTCACAGATTGGTGGGCAGAAGCATTTTTTCAATGGCCTCAACCTTCTTGGTCATTGGGCAAATCCCCATCTGGGTTACCTCATGATCCAAGAATTCAAGGCGTTCCTTGAAGAAAGCACACTTAAATGGTTTCAGCTTAAGGCCAGCCTCTCAAATCTTTATGAACATTTCCTTGAGGTGAGTTAGATGATCTGTAAAGGTAGCACTGAAGACTGTTATATTTTCTAAGTACACTAGAACACATGAGAGCTTTAAATCACAGAGGATGGAGTCCATGGCCTATTGGAAAGTATCTGGGGCATTGCAGAGCCCCTGCAGCATGCGTGTAGGCTCAAACAGTCCTTCAGAGGTGATGCATGCAGCATTTTTTCTATCTTCAGGAGAGAGATCAACTTGCCAGTATACAGAAGCTAAATCCATAGCAGAGAAGAACTTGGAGCTGCTAATGCAGCAGAGAGCATCATCAATGCGTGGTAGGGGATAGGAATCCTTTTTGGTTAAGGAGTTCAAGAGTCAGTAATCCATCACAATACAATGACCTCCATCCTTCTTCTTCATTATGAGCAGGGGGAGGCCCATGGACTTTGGGAAGGAGCTAATAGCCCAGTATCTAATAGCTGCTTGAGCTCTTTAGACATTTGAGCATCCTCTACTTGACTGCAGCGGTAGGGTTTAGCGCAAAAGGGGGGAGCATCACCAGTATTAATCTGGTGAATTTCGCTTTTGGCTAAACCATAATCAGTGCTATCTTTAGCAAATATATCTGAAAACTGATCTAGCAAATCCATCACCTCCTTCTGTTGTACTGGGGATAGTTGCAGAAAATCTTGAGCAGTGAACAAGGACAGGACTTGGGGCTTGTCTTCAGGTAAATTGAAATCCTGAAACATGCCAAAGGGATGTAGCAACAGGAAATCTGGAGCATTCAAAAACTTGCCATAGCCAACAAACTGCCCTCTAGACACTCTTATGGGGAGAGCGGTTAAGTTGGCAACCAGCAATTGAACGGGGTCTTTATGAGAGACATCAAGATTCCCGGGCATAGGTAGGGCTTGTTGCGTCCTAGAGAGGGAGGAGAGTATAACTCTAGAAACGTGCAATAAGGTAGCTCATAAGATATTTTTGAGTCTAGGATGGCTTGAGACCCAGGGGGAATGGTTACAGCAGAAGTGGCCAAGAGAGGAATCCCTTCAGACACAGGGAAAGCCATAGGGGGACACTTAATGTTGGATGAATGTGTACCGTATTTTAGGGTGAAAACACCACTGGGATACTCTAAGCCACACGTCTTGAGGCGCTTCCCTGGGACTTTGACAGGTTCTATAAAGATCAGAGGGACTTTATACCCTAGGATAGAGAGGTAACCATCCTTCAAGTTGATGATCCCATTGTATTCCCTAAGGAATTGAGTATCAACTAAGAGGTCATAACTCTCATTCTCCAAGACAACAGCAGGCGTGGCTGTTACGGTAGAAAACCAAAAGAAAGGAATATTATGTCCCTGTAAGACCCAAAACCAGCAAAGAACCACCACCAAACCCTTAAGAGAAATTGACAATTTAAATGCCGTAATTGACAAAAAAATGGGTCAAAACTGGGGTTGCTCAAATAGCCCTGGAAAATCTGGACCTACCATATTTTTATCCAAATAACTATGACAAGAACATAACACATTATACGTTATTTGGTGATGGAAGCGCTTGACTTGCTGGTTGCTGGTATTTTTTGAATTATGACGTCATCAACGTAAATTCCAATGTAGGACCTTCAACTGTAGAAAATATTTGTACCAACCAATCAGAAGCCTTGGAATCTCCTCCCCCATCCTGAACTACCTTAAGACTTTCCCCATTCCCCTCTAGAAACTTGTTTCTAGATATTTTACTCACCTTTGGAATAAAAAAGAAAGTTAACCTCATGCTTGCGTATTTGGGCCTTCTGGTCCCTGTCTTTGACAACTTTGCTGGGGTCATGGTCAGTTGGCGTCAGACTCCTTTGCTGTCTCTTGGCTGGCCTTTTACGTTACCTCAACTTATCATTACTATTCTAATTTACTACTACAAATGATCTTCCTGACTTTGATTTTAACCTTTGCTCTATGTTCTGCAGGTCGCGGTTCCAAAATGATCAAGCCCTCCTCTCAGTTTGGCTTACTGTTGCTCAAACAATTAACTCTGTGTTTATTATATCCACTTAATTTTTCTTTGAATAGTGCAGCTTGTCATCTTGCTCTAACAGCGGCCAAGAGTAGCTTGCCAAACTGCATGGGAAGAGCAGAATAAGCCCCTATAGCGCAAGTCATGGATAGCCCAGCTGTGCCATACAACTAGTGGTAATTAAGGTTGGGGGTAAGTTTGAGCTTCTTGACAAGCTTTGAGGAGACAACATTAACAGGAGACCCTGTGTCTAAGAGGGCCTTGATTTTCACCTTTTGGATGGATATTTCCACAGGAGTGGTAGTACAACCAGAGGGAGGGAGGTCGGCCAGAATGTCTTGGGCTTCTACTAACTCTTTGTCCCATTTTTGATCATGTATCTCAAGCCTGGAAACTCCTTATAGACAGTGCAGAGAGGAAGCAAGACTGAATTGTTCTTCAATACAGCGTCAGCAACCTCAGCAGCTTCCTTGGATGACTCTACAAGCACAGGGGACCTCTTAGCTTTAGTAAGGTAAGGGTGAAAGACAACCTCCTTGGCTTCAGGCAGCGGCTTGGCGGTTGCTGTAGATTTCCCAGAACACAACTTATAAGGGACTGCAATAGTTTCAGGGACGGCAAGAACAGAATACCCATAGGTGTTGGGATATTCCACATCTTAATCATCCAGTTAAGAGTTGTCAGAGATGTCATGAAATAATAGCATAATGGGAGGAGCCCCAGTGTCAACAGGATCAGAGTCAGCAACAGAGGGGGATTGAGGGAGACAGGGAAGAATTTTCAACCAAGAGCGTCTCTGCCTCTAGGTTGACTGTTCTTTTCCCGCCTGTTCTTTGGGATCAGCCCCTTCAACCCAAGGATTGGTGCAGAATTGAGAATGGTGACCTATCTGTCCATAGTTGTGGCAACCTTGAGTCTAGGAGGATTTTGTGAGTTCATTGTGAGGATGTGAGGGCCACAGGAAGACAAACCAAAATTAGAGGCGGTACAATTCTCCTGCATAGCCACTCCAGAATGGGTAAGGTGCATATCATGCAACAGCATCTTTATGCTCTTCATAGAGGAAAACATGACCTTATGGGCTTTGAAACGAAGGCACATAAGCTGGTTCACCTTGAGGGCTTGAGCTCAAGCCATGTAAGCTTTGTGAGCTGACAATTGTCTGCTTGTTATCAGTTGCTGTCCTTCCATGTAGAATCTATCTGCAAATTCAGCTAGAGTCTCCTTAGGTTTGAAAGCAATGTGCATGAATGCATCCTTATTCACTTCCAGACTAAGGTCACCCCCAAATTTTTCAATCAGAAGCTGCTTCATATCTTCCCAGGTCTTGATGGTGGGCAGCTCTGGCACTACTACCTCTTGGCAGGTTGGATGCAGACAGGTTAGAATGTGTTCTTTCTTAACCTCATCTAAGGCTCTTATCATGGCAGTTTCATAGATAGTTAGGAAAGCTTCAATGGTAGATGTTTTGGGGTCAAAGACCTGTTTAAAGGTAGGTTTAAAATGTTCTTTGGGAGTTGGGCCATCATTGTTGCTATCAAGTACATTTATGCGTGGGGAGAATTCTGCTTCAGATTCAGAAGGGGGCTGCCTGGCCCACAGCTAATGAACACTCTCCTCAAGAGTAATCAGGGTCTCAGCAGTGCAGGTACTCATATTAGTAGCTAGAATGGTCTGCTGCTCAGTAACATCTAGGCATTGGCCCTGTGTTGTTACTACTGAGGAAAGCTTGTCCAGCCGAGAGGTAAGGGAAGGCCCCACTGAGAGGCAAGGGGCAAACCTGTCATTTACTGAGTCAATCAATTCACTCATTTCTTGCACGTCCCTATTGAGTTTGGCGTGGTTGCATTTCAAATGGTCCACCTCATTAGCTAGAGCAATCAAGTCTCTAGCACATTGAATTCCAGGAGCTCCTGACTGGCCAGGGCAACAGCCATCTTCAAAAATAGCTCTGACTGGGCTAGCAGCAATTGCCACCATTTTGCGTAGGGCAGCAAGATCTTGTTGTAGCTCAGCAGCTTGGATTGTCAGAGCAAGCACCTGAGGATCAGGCTGAGGTGCTTCAGTAGGGCAACCTTGACTACAGGTAGATGCTCATAGCGCTCAAATGGCATCCCATAGTCTCTGCTCTCTATCCACCAAATTTTCAGATGGGGGAAAGGGCGGAGCATCTGGCTTGGGCATAGATAATTCATTCAATTGAGTCTGAAGATTGGCAATAGCAGCAGCAGTGACACCCCTTTCTTGATCAAATTCTTCACTGAGCTCACAAAAGCCTTTAGCAGCAAGGTCAGCTAATTGTTGCAGTTGCTCAAAAGAATAAGCTCTGAACACATTAAACTGCTATACAAGTTGTTTAAAATCAATAAAATAGGTCTTTAAGGTGGAATCTACTTGGGTTTGCTGGGGCTTTTCCAACTGGTGAAACTCATGTAGACGCTCCCTGATGTATTTAGGGGTGAACTGGCGCATTTGCTCAATGGAATTGACCAAGAGGGTTTGAGAAGTGACAGAGTCACGCTGATTGTCTGATACCAAGGAAAAGTGGGATTGGATCCATTGTTGATAGACAGCAAATTCACCCAGTGGTCTGTGACGGCTGCTTATAGGAACAAAGTCTCCTGTAGTGAGCACCATTTTTGTTGTGACCTGAGGCACGGCAAAGATACACAATGAGGAATCCTAACCTTAGGATTGGATTTTTAATAAGTCTTGGTTAGAAGGACAGGGAAGGCTATGTGATTACCTTGTGGCCCTGATTAAATAATATCTGCTAGACGTTGATAGAGAGACACCCAAGTACACAAAAAACAAAGACAAAAATGTGAATAGAACTTCAATTTTATTGCTGAATAAAAAATAAAATATATAGTAGTTGGCAGTACCAAAAAACAGTACTAGGACAGTAGGATCACTTGCCACCAGCATGAGTGGGGCAAGTGAGTTGCGCAGAATCAGGAAACTGAACAATTGAATTTCCCAATTTGGAGCCAGACTCATTTTGAAGGGCAAAAGAAAAAAGAGAGATTTGTCCTCAAAATAAACCATTGGAGGAGAAATTGAAACACAATTAATAGTGGTATTCATGACAGCCATCATGCTTTGTGTTTAAGGAATTTGTAGAGGTTGCGGCTTTTTGTGTGGCCTAGGTCTCTATGGTAACATAGTATGATATCAACTCGCTGATGTGTGGGATCATAAGGGATGGTGGTCCTGCCAGACATTTTTTGATGTGAGGTTCCATACACATCTGCAATAAGTGCTTGTTCTTAATAATTGTTTCTTTTGTTATGTCTGTGGTACCAGGGGGGAAACCTTTGTCCTTTGTTCAAAGTACCAAGAGGGGCCAGTCTGGGTTGAGCCCATTCTCTCCTCTTGTGGCTCAGACAACAGGCGTGAGAGTGTGTCCGCTATGGCAAGTTCTGGACCAGGTTTGTACTGTATGAGCATATTGAATCTCTCCAGGAGTTCTATCCAGCAGGCCTGACAGCAGGATAGATTTGCTTGTGTTTTGAAATATACAAGCAAATTGTGGTCAGTCAATGCCGTGAATTCTTCCTGTTGTTCTAGATAACAACACCATTTGACTAGGCAGTGTACAATTGCCAATAATTTTTTGTCGTTTATGGGGTAAGACACTTGCTGTCTGTCAGTTTCTGTGATTTGTAGGCTACAGGCAGGAAGCCATCATTATTGTCTTTGATTTGTAGTACTCCCCCAATGGATGCGTCTGAGGCATCTGTTTCCATTTAGTATTCCCCATTACGCTTGGAGTACTGTAGGATAGGCGCTGTTGTGAGTTTTTCCTTGAGACACCTAAAGAAAAGGTTGTGTTGGGGTTCCATACAATCTTGGCTTTGACTCCAGTTATGGCAGATAGGGGTGCAGTCAGAATGCCACAGTCAGGCATAAAACAGCGTACGTAGGCCACCATTCCTAAGAATGTACAAAGTTCTGACTTATCTTTAGGTGATGGCATTTTGCAAATGTATTGAATCTTCTGATTGTTGAGTTTAATGCCGTCTTTTAGACCATGTGCCCTAGAAAAAGCAGCTGCGTGCAGAAGAACTGGCATTTGGAGGGCTTGGCTAGCATCTTGTGTTGTGACAGGGTAGCAAAGACTGCCTCCAGGTCCTTGCGGTGCTCCTCTACCAAGAAACTATAGACAATAATGTTGTCCATGTAGACTAAGACATGCTTGTCTATGTGAGGGGTAAACACCTTGTTCATGAAAGTCACAAAAGTTGACAGGGCATTTTTCATACCAAAATTGAGCACCATACACTTGTATGAGCTGTACTTAGTGTAAAAGGCCGTTTTGGGGATATTTTCCTCCTTCATACAGATCTGATTGTAGCCTGCAGTCAGGTCAATCTTGGAGAAGACTGTGGCGCCGCCCAGGGCATCAAAGATGCTGTCAATAAGCGGAAGCAGGTAACAATTCTTGATGGTAACTTCATTTAGGACTCAATAATCTGTGACTAGGCACAGGATACCATCCTTCTTGGCCACAAAGAATACAGCAGCCCCAAAAGGAGATTGTGAGGGGCAGATAAGTCCTTTTTCTAGAGCCTCTTTGAGGTAGGCACGTAGGGTGTTGTCTTTGTTTGGGGTCAGGCAATAGATGAGTTGTGCCTTAGGTACAGCTCCCTTGAGAGGGATGTAGTGTTGGATATGCTTTTCTGGAGGTAACCCAGGTAGAGCCTCCTTAAAGATTTCTGGATGGTGGGCTACAATTTTGCAATATTGAGGAGTAGTGGTATCCTATTGGTCTTTGAAATGTATGATCTTGTACTGGCAGGAGTCCCAGTCAATTGCCTTGAGGTTCTCCTTTTTGTCCAAGGTCTCTGTGATGCGTACAAAGACGTGGTCATGTAGGAGTTGGTCCACTGAGTCAGGATAGATCTGGTGATTGACACCTTTGCACTTGATGATCAATACAAAGGTTGCCCAGTCTATGTGAGGGTTGTTCTTTTGCAACCAGTACAGACCCAGTACAATTTAAAACTTTGGAAAGTCAATGACGGGGCCTTGGAAAGTGGAGTGCAGGTTCTTAAGCATGACAGAGAAGGGGGCGGTTTCCCTTGTCACAGAAGTGTGATGTTCATCAGCTAAAACCATGTTTTTAATATGTAAAGGATTAGTGGTTAACTTAAAATCTTCTGAAAAGCTTCTGTTGACTAGGGTTTGGTCTTTGCCCAAGTCCGGGAGTGCTAAGCCTGTGTAACTGTAAAAGCAGAAAGAGTAAAACATCAGTTTATTGGGGTGTCTGGCAATGGTGTAAAGTACTGGGTCCTCTGAAGGTACTTGGATCATTAGACACAGATCCACATGCTCAGGGTGGTATTAATCATTGGGAAAGTCAGGAGTTGTGAAGAGAGAGCTTGGCTTGCCTAGTGCTCTCCACGGGCTTTTCCCTTGTCCTGGTTGCCTTGTGTAGCAGTGATACAGAAATGGGTATAGTTTGACTGGCCACTGTTCCTGTTTCCATGTCCATTTGAACCTGGGTGTTTATTGTTCATGCTACTTCTGTTGTTCCCAGGGGGTGGCAAATTGGAACGCCCAGATGGGTGAGAGTCTTTGGGTCTCTCTCATTTTCCAGTTTGTGCCTTGTGGAGAGCGTTGGATGTTTTTTCTGCTTTCTCTGCTTTGCAATACAGAATCTGTAGATTGATTGCTTGGTCCATATTCACGTGTCTCATTACATGCAACTTAAGTGTGTTGTAGTACATGAGGTGTGTAGCTGGGGTGTCAAAGACCATGTTGGAGGGAGCACATAGTTGTAGTTCCTTGTAGGCGCAGGTGAGTTCCTTCACAGTAACAGTCTGAGTTAAGTTCTTTACTTGACGTATGATCATGAGTGTGGTGTCCTTATGCACAAATCTTGCCAAGAAGTCTTGTTTGAAGGTATACCAATCCTTCTTGGTGTGTTCTTCATACTACTTGTTGAACCAGGTGCCAGCATCATGAGTCAGTTAGATGAAGATCTCTGCAATCCAGAATTGCTGCATGCATTCCATTTGGGCCAGTTTGCTTTGAGCCTATTGGATCCATGCAGCAGTGTTGTTGTTAGCCCAAGCAAAGGATTCCAGGGTGGTGCTTTGAAGTCTTTGGGCTATGTAGGCTGGCATGGTGTTTTCATTAGTTGCACAAGGCATAGTAGAGAAAGCCTCAAAGAAACCTTGTGCTGACAGGGCATTGAACACAGAGAGAAGAATCACCATGTTCTGGTAGAGGAAAAACCCATCAGGTATCTCCTCACCAGGTACGTATGGTGTCCAGTCTTCTGGAAGGCCAGACATGATTCTATCAAGGATTTGTTGGCTGCGTTGAGTACAGGCAACAAGCAGAATTTTGGGGGGTAAAGTAGGATGGAAAACCTACTTCTTATACCAATGGTGTAACTGTGATGTTTTAGCAGAGAACAAGGGGAAAAATATTTAGAAACTAGATAAAATTGTTTATTGAGAGATAGCAATTATATAGTTAATGTGAGTCATTAATAACAGGAACATGATTGTGTAGATCACATGGTAGGATGGTGAAGTGGGTGGCTTGATCCTAGTAATGAGTCAAGCGCCAAAACAAGGTATCCACTGTAGGGGATCATCAATTGTTTTATGTTGTTGGATTTGGCAATTTGAGTTGGCTTCCTAGTCTGGCTCCAAGTGGCTGGATAATTGGATTGTAGATCACAAACCCGCTTACTCAGAACCTTGCTGGCAGGTTGAGCCTGCTGTTTTGACAATCATAGAATCACAATCTAAAAATTATATATACAGCCTCAGCAGTAGAATTCTGGTCATTATGACAAGACCACCCAATATTAAGCGCCGCCTGAGAAAAGCTCCAGCGCCAACCAGAAAATACTTTGGGCGCCAAAGCTTGTCCTAATTTTACGCCAAGTGCTGTGGAGCTGCCTAGCAAAAGTTTTATGTGCCAATGCGCCACTACAACTTTATATCAACTGCTGCAGCGGCGCCAGGTTCAAATCACTGAAGTGTAGATCTCCTTAAGTAGTTGGTTTTCTAAGCAACAAACTTGAAGTATGTTCAGGATAGAAATAATTGATCCCAAAGCTACCAACCCCACACCAGCAAGAGCCACCTGTGCTGGGTGAAGATAAAAATATTTTATTGGTTGACATACAATAAGCGCCAAACCTAGATTACAGATTAACCAAAATAGGGGCATGTTAGAATGTCCTAGAAGACATTGCTAGCAGTTTGGGGAGTAGTCCTTGAGAAGGTATAGGCAGAATAAATTAATTATAATAAATTACCTCTTAATATGAAAGTGCTTCTTCATGATCAGAAGCCATCCTTTGAAAATAATTATGTTTACATTTCTACTAGCCCTTCTGATACAATAATAATCATATAATCACATATGACAGTATCCAAGTGAATGCTCTGTGCCCTAAATTACTAAGGAATTGTATTGATATAACGCAAAAAGTGTGACACACATGAAATTGCTGGGAGAATTTTTTTTGCCGCAATTTATTTACTATTTATCTTCCAACTTGCCTCTGAAGCAAGAGCAAAGCAAAATGATTACATGAACTGCAATGCCTTCTTCTCAAGCAGATTGCTTTTGATAAATGTCAAAGTGTCCCCTTCAACATTTCCCCAACTTGTTCCAAACTTATACTAATAGCCTAGCACCTAGCATAGCTATTAACTATATTTCTGAGCCCCATTCAGTGCCTCCACCTAGGCTATCAGAAGCAGGCAAACCCTCATGCACCATCTCAGTTCTTACTCACCCAAGTGGTTAGCTTGAGTTTTCAGGCGCATAGTAACCACCTTTACTTTATAGGTACCTCTAAACCATTAGTCTCTGCAGCTGCTTTTATAGACAGCCACCCTAATGATGGCTCTAGGCCATCCATGCTTGCACAGTAAAAGTAAGACTTCCTTAAAGCTACCCACAAATCATAGACAGACAAACTTTACACCTTCCCTGGGCAAAGTAAATCAGCTGCATTCTCATCCAGCTGGTCTAAGGATGTCTGTACCCCTTGGTATAAACATCTCATGATACTTCTATATTTTTCTAGAGCACTAGCAAGGGCCCCCTTACTAACACCCTAAGATGAACCACAAATCTCCACCTCCTTGATTGGGAAAACTCCAGCCACCACGTCTGTTCAGGCTACTAAAGCAACAACTGATTACTTCTTACAAAGAAGCCACACTCTATTTAGCCAGATACCAACCTCACCTGCCAAACAGATTGGCATGTGGAATATCACACTTCTGGCTTGTTTTTTACAGAAAACCTTGATTGGGTGATTGGTCTGTAAATATAATGAGCAATATTAAAAGGGACTATTATACAAGTTTCCCCAGGCATTAAAAACATCTTAGGGGCTCAGGTCACTGGGATTTGTTTAGATCACCATAATGCCAGAGTACAAGGCTTGACAGACGCACCATCTGAAGCTTTGCCTGTGTGAAACTGCAGGTTAGTTAGAAGGGCCCACCATAGAATTGAGGCTAACTTAAATAGATAAGAAGGCAACAGCACCCATGTTGACAGTGACCATGTCAACACTATAGTAAGGTGACAACCCAGTTTGTAATAATTTTATCTTCTGGATGTCAACACTTTTTTGAATACCAACACAGATTATCTGAACATTTTTAATTTATAAAAAAATTTAAATACATTATTATACTAAACTGACCCCAGAGAGCTCAAAAATGCAGTAAAAAACACCATAATAAATAAGAATAAGGAGATATAAGCAAGTGTTTTTCAATTTACAATGTAAAAAACACTTTTCACTATAAAGTTTTTTATTCCCATGGAATTTGAAATTCCAATGAACCAAAAATAAACATAAGTACAATAATAAAACTTATGCAAAATATAAAAAATTAACTTATTATACTTTTTATAAGCATAAGTGATAATATTTCAAACTTTAAATATAAATTAAAAAATATAAGATACTTCTTAGAAAACTACATTAAAGCTATATCTGAAACTTACCATTTAAACCTAAAAAAAATTAGTACAATCCAAAAAAATAAAATATATATAAAATATAAAAGTAAAAAATATACAGGAAAATCAAAGCAAGATTTTTTGGGCTAATTAAAGTCACCAGCAAGAGCAGTTGCAACATCTTCTAGGTACTTCTTGATCTCTTCCACCTTGTACTTCTTCACTACCTTCTGGATGTTCTCCTGGTAGTCCTGCTCCTTGTAATTTTGCTTCTGGAAGAACTTGTTGTATTTGGGATTTGACCCAAACTTTGTCTTCAGGTGCCTGTGCCACACCTCAAGGCTAGACATTGCTACATCTCTCTGTTGATACATGTGTTGAAACAGCAGGCTAGAACTGCCAGTAAGTTTCCAAGTAAGTGGGTTTGTGACCCGCAATCTTATTAACCAGTCACTTGAAGCCAGACTAGGAAGTCAACTCAAATTTCCAAATCCAACAACATGAACAAATGATGATCCCTTATGGTGGATACCTTGTTTTGGCGCTTGACTCATTTCTAGGATCAAGCCACCCCCTTCACCATCCTACTGTGTGATCTACACAATTATGTTCCTGTTATCCATGAATCACATTAACTATATAATTGCTATCTCTCAATAAAGAATATTATCTAGTTTCTAAATATATACCCCTTGTAACTATGCTAAAACAGCACAGTTACAACATTGGTAGAAGAGTTTGTTTTCCATCCTACTTTACCCCCCAAAATTATACCTGCTGCCTGTACTTGCTGCGGCCAACAAATCTTTGATAGAATCATGTCTGCTCTCCCAGCAGACTGGAAACCTTAAAACCCTGGTGCTGAGATATCTGATGGGTTTGTCCTCTATCAGAACATGGTGATTCTTCTCTCCGCATTTAATGCCCTGTCAGCACAAGGTTTCTTCCAGGCTTTCTCTGCCATGCCTCGTGCAACTGATTAAAACACCACACCAGCCTACTTAGCCCAAAGACTTTGAAGCGCTACCCTAGAATCCTTTGCTGGGGCCAACAACAACAATACCACTGCATGAATCCAATCTGCCCAAAGCAAACTGGCCCAAATGGAATGCCTACAGTGATTCTGGAATGCAGAGATCTCCATCCAACTGACTCATGACACTGGCACCTGATGTAACAAGTAGCATGAAGAACAAACCAAGAAGGATTGGTATACCTTAAAACAAGACTTCTTGCCAAAATTTGTGCTTAAGGACACCACACTCATGATCATACACCAAGTAAAGAACCTAACACAGACTGGCACTGTGGAGGAACTCACCAGCACCTATGAGGAACTACAACTATGTGCCCCTTCCAATATGGTCTTTGACACCCCAGCTACACACCTCATGTACTACAACGCACTCAAGTCACATGTGATGAGACACGTGAACCTGGACCAAGTGACCAATCTACAAAGTATGTATTGTGAAGCAGAGAAAGCAGAACAAACGTCCAACGCTCTCCACAAGGCACAAACTGGAAAATTAGATAGACCCAAAGACTATCACCCATCTGGGCGTTCCAATTGGCCACCCCCTGGGAACAACAGAAGTAGCATGAACAATAAACACCCAGGTTCAAATGGACATGGAAACGGGAAAAATGGCCAGTCAAACTGTACCCATTTCTGTATCACTGCTACACAAGGCAACCAGGACAAGGGAAAAGCCCGTGGAGAGCACTAGGAGAGCCAAGCTCTCTCTTCACAACTCCTGACTTTCCCAATGATGAATACCACCCTGAGCATGTGGATCTGTGTCCAATGATCCAAGTACCTTCAGAGGACCCAGCACTTTACACCATTGCCAGACACCCCAATAAACTGATGTTTTACTCTTTCTGCTTTTACAGTTACACATGCTTAGCACTCCTGGACTTGGGCAAAGACCAAACCCTAGTCAACAGAAGCTTTTCAGAAGAGTTTAAGTTAACCACTAATCCTTTACAGATTAAAACATGGTTTTAGCTGATGAACATCACACTGTTGTGACAAGGGAAACTGCCCCTTCTCTGTCATGCTTGAGAACCTACACTCCACCATCCAAGGCCCTGTCATTGACTTTCCAAAGCTTGACATTGTACTGGGTCTGGACTGGCTACAAAAGAACAACCCTCACATAGACTGGGAAACCTCAGTATTGACTATCAAGCACAAAGGTGTCAATCACCATATCTACCCTGACTCAGTGAATCAAGTCCTATGCAACCACGTATTTGTGTGCATCACAGAGACCCTGTTTCAGGGATCCAGTCTTGAGCAACTGACCCATTGTTTTCAGGGGTAACTCAGGCCAGGTTTTTTTGCAGGTAATGCTCACCACAAGAGAGGAGCTAACTTTAAAAGGTAGGAGGCAGAATTTACCACCCAGGACCACAGGCTGGCGGCTTTGATTATAGTGTCAATCACCCCTGTGAGGATGATGTACACAATCTCAAACAGCTTGCCAGTATGGTCAGTTGGTAGGTCAGGTGCGGAAGCAGACATGGGTTTTGGTGTCACGGGCGACTTCATGGACAGGTTGTAAGCAGGGAGATGATTGAATTTCCCTCTGAACAACTTGTGTGTTGAAAATATCCACAGGCCTTGTTGGTTGTATCTAATTGCAGATTGTATGCGGGCCAAAGGATTGAGTTTAAGTATCTTTTCTGGGGTGTATTCCTTGTATTCAGATTTCAGAGGGTATTCAGTAAAATGGACAGGTCCAAAGGGTACACCAGAAGGACAGAAAACAGCAGGTGGGGGGGCAGGCAGGCCAGGAGATCTTGAACTGAATTGGTAGACAGAAAAAACAAAATAAGGCAATAGATGTGTGAGCAAAATAACATAACCTTTATTCAAAAATGGCAATAAGTTTGGAGCGCAGGGTCCTTTGGTCTATATAGTACCCCACCTCCAAACTTAACATTTTCCATGGGGGGTTCATCAGGGGATTGGGAAGGGCAGAGTCAGGAGAACTGGGTGCTTGGGTCTAAAGGCAGCAAAATGGCACTTGGCCCAGGAGTTCTTTCATTGGTCAATAATCTTGATTTGGCTACCTGATTATCTTGCTTTAGTGTCATGGTCATGGGACCAGGCCGCAGGCCTGTGCCTCTTTCCTTGTTGGCTCCTGATTGATTGCTGGTGTAGAGTTAAAGTTCATGAAGCTAATAGTTTCCAAATCAGTACCTCCATTAGGCGCTGTGATTAGTCTTCCATTTGGTGCAATAATTTCCTTGGTTTGGCTTGTTTCACTGTATGGGCCAACACTCTTGGTATCAGCTTGTGGGGCTCAATCCCAGACAGGCGCAGGCAGGCGGTCCTGTAGTCAACAGGCCTGGCAGCCCGGGGGGGTCCAGGGTCGGGGTTTGATTCCTGATACCGGGCCCAGGTTTCTAAAGAGGAAGAATTGTCAATCCTGACACCATCCCCTTCTTCCCCCAAGAGCCCTCCCCTCTGATTCTTCTTGTTCAGGTAGAGTTGGACAGCTTATTGAGCATTAGTCAGGTTTCTCAGCGGTTCCCAAGTCTTTTCTTCTAGTGGGTATCCTTTCCACTTGACTAAATACTGGGGTTTTTGGTAATGGGTTTGGTTGCCGTGTATGTATTAAACTTCATATTTCTCAGTTTGGCCTGTTTGGATGGGTGGGGGAGCTGTCTTGATCCATTGGTGGGGGGAGCAAATTCCCATCTTTTTTGAACAACAGGGAGTGGTGAAACACATCATGAATCTTCCAGGAGGGGGATATGTCTAGCTTGAAGGTGAACTCACCAACTAGTTTGGTGATCTTGTGGGGGCCACTTATTCTGTGAGCTAATTTCCTGTAGGGCACATGCAGGGGTACATTCCAGGAGTCTAGGTATACTTTGTCTCCAACTTGTAAGGGTTGGCCTGGGATTTTTTTGCGGTCAGCAAAGGCTTTGTATATTTGCACTGCACAGTTCAGGTTGATCAAGCATGTTTTTTGTGTTGTAAATCTGTTCAATCCAGGAGCTCCCAGTGGTTTTTGTTTCCCTTTTGCTAATCTGGGGGTCCCAGGTGGGGTCAAACCCATAGTTGGCTTTGAATGGGGACATATCTGTGGAGGCGTGGTCCTTACTGTTGTAGGCAAACTTGGCCATGGGGAGCATTTTGGCCCAATTGTCCTGATCAGCGTTGGCATAGCATCAAAGATATTGTTCAAAGATCTGGTTTACTTATTCAGTTTGGCTGTCTGTCTGTGGGGGGTAGGAGTTAGATACACATTGCTTTTTTAAGTCTTTCATCACCTGTGTCCAGTAGTTCAATGTGAATTGGGATCACCTGTCTGTGATGATTTTCTAAGGTGTTCTGTGTTGTGTGAGGATGCAGTTGTGGAAGTGTTGGACTGTTTCTGCTGCCATGCAATTGGTGGTGGTTGGTACAAAGTATGCCATCTTGGTGAAGCAGTCTACCATGACCAGGACTGCATTATATGAGAGGGATGGAGGCAGTTCCACAATGTAGTCCATGGAGACAGATCTCAAAGGTCCATGGGGTATATTCAAGGGTCTTATAAGTCCTTCAGGTTTTTTTCTGCAAGTTTTGATCCGCTCACAGGTCTCACACCCCTTCAGGTATGCACTTATATCTTGATCCATTTTTGGCCAAGTAAAGTTCCTTCTAATGCTATGGAGGGTCTTGAGCCTACCTGGGTGTCCAGTCATCTCAGAATTGTGGTATCATCTCAAGACGTTGGTTCTGATGTACCCTTCTGATACAAAGATCCTGTTGTAGAGCATTAGTGTTGTTCCCTTCAATGAGTAGCCTTTTTGGTAGTGTGAGCTATCCAAGGATTTAGAGAGATCAGAGATCATGATCTTGATGAACTTGTCTAGTGTTTGGGCCCTTAGTACTTCTGGTTTTCTGGCTCTGATTTTCATCAATCCAAGGTGAATGCCTAGGCTTGCTATGTTCAAGAGGACTTGGGTGTTGTGGTTGCGGATTTCTAGGTGGGTAGGCACCAGGTCAGTTCTTCTACTTAGGGCATTGGGTACCACGTTCACCTTCCCTGGCTTGTAGTCTATGATCAGAGTGTAGTCAGCCAGTTCAAAGGCCCATCTTGCTTGTTTTTGGTTAAGCTGGCGTGGTTTGAAGAAATAGACCAAGTTCTTGTGGTCTGTCAGGACCTTTACTGGATATTCAGCACCACATAGGTATTGGCACCAATGTTTCAGGGTCTTCATTATGGCTAGAATCTCCTTGTCATATATAAGGTAGTTCCCTTCCACGTGTAGCATTTTCTTGGAGTAATATGCTACAGGATGTAGCATACTATCCCCTCCTTCCTGAAAAAGGACACCATTCACCGCAAAGTCCGACATGTTGGTTTCCGGAACAAAAGGTTTGGAGGAATCTGGCATGGCCAGGACGGGGGCAGAGGTGAAGGTGAGTTTCAAGGTTTCAAAGGCGGTGGTACATTCTGGAGTCCAGGCAAAGGTGACCTTGTCAGAGCAAAGGCGGGTCAGGGGGAGGGTAATGTGAGAAAAAATTTGGATGAAATCCCTGCAATAATTTTCCAGGCCCAAAAAACTTCTCACATACTTTCTGCTTTTGGGCAACATTCAAGATGTTATTGCTTCTACTTTATCCTGTGCCATGGCAAAGCTGCTGGTCTTCACTACGTATCCCAGGAATTCAACTTCAGACTGAAAGAATTCACATTTCTTAAGCTTAGCGTGTAAGTTTGCTTGGGAGAGTTTCTATAGTATAAGGTCCAGGTGGTGCAGGTGCTCTTTGTGAGTCTTGCTGTAGATGAGAATGTCATCCAGATATGCCACACAAAAACGGTCAAGGTATTCCCCTAGGACATTGTTGCTCATCCTTTGGAAAGTGCTGGGGGCGTTGCAGAGGCCAAAGAGCATTACAAGGTGCTCATACAGCCCATATTGGGTTTTGAAGGCCGTCTTGTACTCCTTTCTGTCCTTGATTCAGATTTGGTTGAACACATATTCAAGGTCAATTTTTGAGTACACCTGGGCTCCAGTCAGTAAATCACAGAGGTTGTTGGCATTGAGGATGGGGTAGCAGTTTTTTACCGTAATGTTGTTCAGTTTTTGGTAATTCACACATGGACACATCCCACCATATTTTTTTCCTAAAAACAGTGTGGGCAACAAGCAGGGGGCTTTTGACACCCAGATGAACCCTTTTTTTGTCATATCCTCAAGATATGCTTTCATGGCCACTTTCTTGCTGTGGTTACAGCTGTAGATAGGGCCGTGGTGCGGTTGAGTCCCTGGTAATAGGTCTATGGTGTGGTCATAGATTGAATGGCTGGGTAGTTTTATGGCTGCTTCTTCACTAAACACATGGTTCCATCTCTGTAGGGAGTAGGCAGTATCTCAACGCTAGGTTCTATCTTCATGATCAAGAGTTTGTTGGTAGGGGTTGGTCATGGCTCATGCAAAAAGGAACAGTGTCACAGGATTCTGGTTGGCCCAACGTGGCAGTTTGCTCACAATAGTTCAGGATCAGGCCATGTCTGTTGGATCAGAAGTCACCCAGTATAAGGGGGTGGGGTAGTACTGGCAAGAGGATCAGGGACAACAGTTATACATTGTGTACAATGGTCAATGGGAGTTCTTGTTCACACTCATAGCCGGTGTCCAAGGAGCTGTTTCCCATGATTACTTGTAGACTGCGCTCTGAGGATGTCAAGCCTAATTTCTCTGCTAGGCTGGCGTCAATAAAACTTTCATCCACCCCTGTATCAATAAAGGCTTTGATCTTGCACTTGTTCCCTGCTACTACTAGGTCACTTGGATGAATTTGTAAGACTGGGAAGAAGTGTTTATTTGTGCCAGTGAGCTTGGGGCAGTGTTCTTCTTAGGGCAGGCTCTGGTCAAGTGGCCCGCCTTGTGGCAGTGGAAGCAGATTCCTTTGCGGTAGTGTTGTTGGAGCTCTTCAGGGGTCATCCCTATTCTGTTGGGGGTCGGTGTTCAGGGTTGGCGGATCTGAGAGGAGCCAGCGTTCTCTTGGTTCATGCTAAGACCCTTGCACAAGGGAATTAGTTTGTCTAGGCTGAGGGTGGGCAGATGGTGCTTCAACAGGTCCTTTATTGCTAGGTTGACACCCTTTTGGAAGATAATGGCTGCCAGTTTGTCCTTGAATTGGGTGCAGGTTTTCAGTTTGAGGAATTTGTCAATATACACTTGGATGGGTTGGTGACCTTGTCAAATTTCTAGCAGGGAGTTCAGGGTGTAGTATATAGTGTTGCAATCTCCACCTGAGGCCATTAAATCAGCCTCAAACTTGGCGTAGTCTAATCAGAATTCTATGTCCTCAGCCGTGGCCTTGCCAAACCAGTCCAAGGCGTCCCCCAATAGCATTGAAGCAATCCAAAGCAACTTCTTGGTGTCACTGGCATAAGAGGAGGTGATGGTATGGAAATGCAGGCAGAGAACCGGCATAGCACGTCTAGCTTCCTCAAACGCAAGCTTCCCCATCTGAGGCATCTCTACCTTTGTGAGGGACTGATTCACAAACTCCTTTTGCACTTGGGAGGATGGAGCTTTGTTGGCAACAGCAGTATCAGTGTTGGTTCTCTTTGGGTAATTCAGGTTCACATTACTCCATATGGAAGAGATCAGGTTTGTGGTCATCTTATAGGTGTAATAAGTGATTGTCAATAGCAAAATTATACAAGATGTCCCAAGAAATAACAACATCTTAGGGCTCAGGGTACCAGGTTTAATAAAGATTGCCATAATGTCAGGGATCCAGTCTTGAGCGGCCAGCCCATTATTTTCAGGGGTAACTCAAGCCAGGTTTTTTGCAGGCAATGCCCACCACAAGAGGGGAGATGACTTTAAAAGGTATGAGGCAGACTTTCCCACCCAAGACCATGGGCTGGCAGCCAGGATTATAGTGTCAATCACCCCTGTGAGGGTGATGTACACAATCCCAAACAGCTTGCCAATATGGTTGGTTGGGAGATCAGGTGCGGAAGTAGGCATGGGTTTTGGTGTCACAGGTGGTTCCATGGGCAGGTTATAATCAGGGATATAGTTGAATTTCCCTCTGAACAACTTGGGTGTTGAAAATATCCACAGGCCTTGTTGGTTGTATCTAATTGCAGATTGTATGCGGGCCAAAGAATTGAGTTTGAGCATCTTTTTCAGTGTGTATTCATTGTATTCAGATTTCAGAGGGTAGTTGGTAAAATGGACGGGTCCAAAGGGTACGCCAGGAGGACAGAAAACAGCAGGTGGTGGGGCAGGCCAGGAGATCTTGAACTGAATTGGTAGACAGCAAATACAAAATAAGGTAATAGCTGCGTGAGCAAAATAAAATAACTTTTATTCAAAAATGGTGATAATTTTGGAGCGCAGGGTCCTTGGGTCTATATTGTAGCCCACCTCCAAACTTAACTTTTCCATGGGGGGTTATCAGGGCATTGGGAAGGGCAGGGTCAAAGGAACTGGGTGCTTGGGTTCAAAGGAAGCAAATGGCACTTGGCCCAGGAGTTCTTTCATTGGTCAATAATCTTGATTTGGCTACCTGATTATCTTGCTTTAGTGTCGTGGTCATGGGACCAGGCCGCAGGCCCATGCCTCTTTCCTGGGCTGGCTCCTGATTGGTTGCTGGTGTAGACTTTGAGATTATGCTAATAGTTGCCAAATAAGTACCTCCATTAGGTGCTGTGATTAGTCTTCTATTTGGTGCAATAATTTCCTTGGTTTGGCTTGTTTCACTGCATGGGCCAAAATTCTTGATATCAACTTGTGGGGGCTTGATTCCAGACAGGCGCAGGCAGGCGGTCCTGTGGTCCACAGGCCCGGGGTCCAGGGTTGAGGTTTGATTCCTGCTCCTGGGCCCAGGTTTCCAGAGAGGAAGAATTGTCAATCCTGACACCCTGAAAAAAAGAGAATCTCAAGGCAATTGACTGTGACTTCTGCCAGTACAGGATCATAAATTTCAAAGACCAATAGGATACCACTACTCCTCAATATTGCAAAATTGTAGCCCACCATCCAGAAATCTTTAAGGAGGCTCTACCTGGGTTGCCTCCATAAAAGCATATCCAACACTACATCCCTCTCAAGGGAGCTTTACCTAAGGCGCAACTCATCTATTGCCTGACCCCAACCAAAGATGACGCCCTACGTGCCTACCTCAAAGAGGCCTTGGAGAAAGGACTTATTTGCCCCTCACAATCTCCCTTTGGGGTCGCCATATTCTTTGTGGCCAAGAAAGATGGCACCTTGCGCCTAGTAACAGATTATTGAGTCCTAAATGAAGTTACTATCAAGAATTTTTACCCACTGCCACTCATTGGCGACCTCTTTGATGCCCTGGGCAGCGCCACAGTCTTCTTCAAGATTGACCTGACTGCAGGCTACAATCAGATCTGTATAAAAGAGGAAGATATCCCCAAAACGGCCTTCCACACTAAGTACAGCTTGTACAAGTGTATGGTGCTCAATTTTGGTATGAAAAACGCCCTGTCAACCTTCATGACCTTCATGAACAAGGTGTTTGCCCCTCACATAGACAATCACGCCCTGTCTACCTGGGCATCATCATTGTCTATAGCCCCTCAGTAGAACAGCATCACAAGGACCTGGAGGCAGTCTTTGCTACCCTGGCACAACACAAGCTGCTAGTCAAGCCATCCAAATACCCGTTCTTACACAAGCAGCTGCCTTTCCTAGGGCACATAGTTTAAAAGAAGGCATTAAACCCAACAATCAGAAGATCCAAGCCATCCTTAAAATGCCACCACCTAAAGACAAGTTGGAACTTTGTACATTCTTAGGAATGGTGGCCTATGTACGTTGTTTTATGCCTGACTGTGGCATTCTGACTGCACCCCTATCTGCCATAACTGACACCAAAGCCAAGTTTGTATGGACCCCCTAACACAACCTTTTCTTTAGACGTCTTAAGGAAAAATTCAAAACAGCACCTATCCTACAATACCCCAAGCGCAATGGGGAGTACCAAATGGAAACAGACGCCTCAGACACATCCATTGAGGGCGTGCTGTAAAAAAGACAATAATGGTGACTTCCTGCCTGTAGCCTAAAAATCACAGAAACTGACAGACAGAAAGTGTCTTACCCCATAAACAACAAAAAATTGTTGGCAATTGTACACTGCCTAGTCAAATGGTGTTGTTATCTAGAACAACAGGAAGAATTCACAGCATTGACTGACCACAAGTTGCTTATATATTTCAAAACACAAGCAAATCTATCCTGCTGTCAGGCCTGCTGGATGGAACTCCTGGAGAGATTCAATATGCTCATACAGTACAAGCCTGGTCCAGAACTTGCCATAGCGGACACACTCTCACGCCTGTTGTCTGAGCCACAAAAGGAGAGAATGGGCTCAACCCAGACTGGCCCCTCTTGGTACTTTGAACAAAGGACAAAGGTTTCCCCCTGGCACCACAGACATAACAAAAGAAAAAATTATTAAGAACAAGCACTTACTGCAGATGTGTATGGAACCTCACATCAAAAAATGTCTGGCAGGACCATCATCCCTTATGATCCCACACATCAGCAAGTTGATACCATCCTATGTTAACATAGAGATCTAGGGCACACAAAAAGACAAAAACCTCTACAAATTTCTTAAACACAAAGCATTATGACCAACCCTGTACCAAGACGTTCAGGAAGTCTTGAACCAATGCAAAGTATGTGAGAAGTTCACAAGAAGCAATTCCTCACCTAAGTCAGTACTACCTATCTGCACACAACTACCCTTCAAGGTGTGAGCCCTGGAAATTTTGGGCCCCATGCCAGGGAAGCATAACAAGAAAAAGTACATCATCACCGCAATAGACTTTGCCACACAATGGCTAATGGCACAAGCAGTAAAAACACATACAGGCACACTGTGTGGCAATTTATAGGAAAATAAGTCATCAGCAAGTTTGGAAATCCAGAACTCCTGATGTTGACAGAGGCAAAGAATTGACCTCTGAAGATACCAAAGTTAACACAACAATAATGGGGTCAAGCACACATTGACAACACCTTATCATCCTCAGGCCAATGATGTGTGGAATGGCTAAATGGCAGCCTTGTGCAAGCCTTGACCAAGTTCACCGCCGGGAGATCTAAGGAATGATATAAGAAGCTATAAACTTTATTGCTTGTATGATGGACTTATGTGAACAGCTCCACCAGGAAAGGACCTTTTGAGTTAGTATATGGCACACAGCCCAATATCATCCAAGCATTGTCAGGACCCAAGCTGGAAATACCAAGCAAGGTTTCACCCCGCTCAGATCCCCAGGTCATAGAGGCCAATAGCAATCAAACATATAGAGAAAACAAGCGTCTACAAAAGACATTTGTCCCTATCTAAACCAGAAACAAGGTTGGCAACAAAGTTTAGGTCATTAAAATCAACAAAAGCAAACTACAACCAGAGAAAGTAGGCCCAGCAATCATCTTAAAGTTAAACAAAAACAACACTTACCCTGTGAAAGGACTTGGGAAATGTAAACAAGACAAGGTCCTCCACCATAATTACCTAAGACCCTGCAAGGCAAGACAGAAACAGCATGAGACTGTCCTATCCACCACAGAACAACAGTTAGTTCAGTATGCTGACCAGGCTCCTGACAACCTGATCCAGAAGAGCCTAACCTTCAGTTGGGGGTGTTAAAACAGCTGGCTTGATCCGCCAGCAAGGCTCCAAGTAAGCAGGTTTGTGACCCGCAATCTGATTATCCAGTCACTTAAAGCCAAACTAGGAAGTTGGCTCAAATTTCCAAATCCAACAACATGAACAACTGATGATACCTTACAGTGGATACCTTGTTTTAGCACTTGAATCATTACTAGTATCAAGCCACCCCTTCACCATCCTACTGTGTAATCTACACAATTATGTTCCTGTTATCCATGAATCACATTAACTATATAATTGCTATCTCTCAATAAAGAATATTATCTAGTTTCTAAATACTTTTCCCCTTGTAACTCTGTAAAACAGCACAGTTATGACACATGTGCTCTGACAGTTCCAAGGGGCAGTGACCCTGCTCTTTCCTCTCCAGAAATTCACCTTCTTTCCTACCCTTTGGAGCTCAAAGTAATCAAGGTAGCCCTTGAAAATGGTGGAGTTTTTCTTGATGTAAGCATCCTCCAGGAGAGCCTCAAAGCCAAGCCCAGTATACTCTGGCCGCCAAAAGCCAAGGCAGAAAACTGGGTGATGCCAAAGTGGCACTTTCCTTTACCATCCTTTAAGTATTTGTCAAAGAGCTCCTTTTTTCCCTTGAGGTGTTTGATGAGGTCCTGCCTGAAATGAAAGAATCAGCCCAGAGCTTCTCCATTAGAGGTGGCCTCAAAGGCTTGGAACTGAGAAAGCTCAAAGTCCATGATGATAACCTTTGGCCCAAATGAGCATGCATGATCTAGCTGCTCAGCGGCTATGGTGGACTCATTCTTCTCAGCGAAGGAGGGATTTGCCCTTGTGGCGTGAGTGGGAGGGGGAGCTGGTTGATGGGAAGAGAGCTCAAAGCATCACAGATGATCTTGAAGGCTCTGGTGTAGACTTCAGTCTTGGCACCAGGCAGGAGAAAGAAAACAAGGGAGATAACCTGGGCGTCAAACTGCCCTTGCAGGACCCAAAGCTGCTTGAATAGGGTGGGGCAGATAGCAAAAGTGCCGTTGTACAGCCAGGTGATAGCAGTTTTCAGCTGCTCCAGGTTTTGAGTTTTGATATAGGCTATGATCCTACTTCCACTTTATGCCCATTGTCATGGAGCAGGAACATCTCTACATCCTCAGTTTTTTGAGGCTATCTGTGAGGACCAGGTCTTTGATGGTAGTGGCACTCCTGGCCAGGGGGTTGAGGGATTGGCGCCTATCACTAACAAACTTCACCAACTGTTTGTAGGTTGGCATCCTCTTCAGATTGGTGGGGGAGAGGTGCTTACAGGCATTACAGCCAACTGGGTAGGGGAAAGGTCCTTTGAGGTGGGCATGACCTGCACCAGATACCACTTCAGGAGGAAAGATATGGTGGTATTGGGCATCACAAAAGTGTGCTTGCCCTTGATGGTTTGGACCTTGTCCCAGTGCTCAGTCTTGAGCTTCACTAGGCAAGAGAGATCCTTGCTGTCAGGGCCTAGTAGGTTTTGACAGGTCTCCATAGGAAACAACTTACACAGATTTAATACATACTTATCAAAATCAACTAAATTCAACTTTATTTTAAAGGGCTAAACTTAGAATGATCACAAGGGGATCATTGTGAGCAACACCTTTATATACCATTCTATTATATTCTTTACAATCTTCCTAATCTTCTAGACAGTCTTAGGGACTCTGCTTGTGGCATCAGGCTGGGGTTTTGGGGCATCTTCTGAATAGCATGACTCATATTTCTTTGTAAAATCTCGCACATTGGACTTTGCATGCGTATTTTGTCTAAAAAATGACACAGATTGACTCTCCTGGTGCTTGGATTCAAAATGTGTGTTTGGAAGTCCAAATCCGTTGAGTGGCTGCTGAGTTATGCTCAAATTAAGATTTGCATCAATTCTTGTGCCTTGGTTGCATATTTTTGTCATTTTGCACTGGTTAAGAAGTTTGGCTGGTGGCCAAACTTTAAAAAGCCATAACTCATTGTCTAGAGCATCTAAGAGAGTCATCAAACTAGCATTAGGATCATGGAAAACAGTGGAGTTTTTCCAAGGAACTTCTGTAACACAAGATGTGTCAGGGAGTTTCCTGACACTTGCAGTGGTAATGTTGGCTCACAAAGCTCTGGTTGGCATTGTTACAGGAAAATATATACCCATTGGCCACTATGGCTGGCCCACCTTTGAAGCTCATGATTTGGAAAATTTTGGAATAAAGGAAAGAACCTTGAACCTTTCATCAACATTGCATATATTATGGGCCAACATAGGGTCCCAGGGGCCAGCAGGGGCAAGGCAGAAGCCATGGAAGTAATCAGGGCAGGGCTTTGAGTTATCCCCAGATGATATAGAATAAGGAGAGCTTGGTGGTTGGAGAGAAGAAGGGGCTTGTTGTGGTGCTTCTCATGTGTTGAAGACTTATCCTTGGATGGGGTCTTTTAGGCCTGGTGCTGCTTCTTGGTGGGCTCCTCATCTGAAGCCAAGTTATAGAAACTGTGGTCTGTAAAGGAACCATCAGATTTCTCTCCCCCAGTGGAGTGAGCTGGGCTTTGCTCAGGGGAGGACTCAGGGGAGGGCTTTGGCAAGGGCTTAAGTGAAGGCTTGGAGGTAGTCTTTTTGGATGATGATGCCTTCTGCTTGGTGGCTTTGGTGGGCTTAGAGGGACACTTAGTACCCTTCTGTTACTCTAAAGTATTCTTGTCCTAAAATAATAAGTAACAAGTTCTTAGATAAATCTTTGTATTTAAAAACAAAACAAAATAAATAAAATAGAATCATCATATCAAAATTTTTATACTTATAGTGCTTTCAGTGAAATTTAAATATAAAAAATATTCTAAAAGCTTTATTTTATTAGAGTTTTAAATAAAAAGTTAAAAGTTAAAAGAAATATGCAAAATTAGTAACTTTAGATACTGCAAATTCAGAGCCTAAACATAAAAATGCGGAATTGACAAATCCTTGGTCCAGATTTTAAATCACTTTTGCAGGATGAAATTTTTTAATTAAATTGATTTTTTGTGTATTTATTTGGAATTTTAAAAATGTGGGAACTTATAGACACTTTGCAAAGTTCAAGTTGAACTGCATATTTCCAATGGACAAAATGAATTAACTGGAATCAGATTTGAAGTGTTCAAATCCATCAACCATTTTCATTAAGTTTACTATGTTTTTTGGATTTGCAGGAAAGTGTCAGGATTGACAATTCTTCCTCCCTAAAAACCTGGGGCCAGGAGCAGGAATCAAACCCTGAACCTGGATTCCTTTGGGCCGCCGGGCTTGTGGACTGCGGGACCGCCTGACCGCGTTTTTCTGGGATCAAGCCCCCACAAGCTGATATCAAGCGTATTGACCCATCAATAAAAAGAGACAAACCAAAGAAATCATTGCACCAAATGGAGGATTAATCACTGCGCCTAATGGAGGTACTGATTTGGCAACTATTATCATAAACTTGAAGTCTACACCAGCAACCAATCAGGAGCCAACCCAGGAAAGAGGCATGGGCCCGCGGCCCAGTCCCATGATCACGACACTAAAGAAAGATAATCAGGTAGCCAAATCAAGATTATTGACCAATGAAAGAACTCCTGGGCCAAGTGCCATTTTTCTGCCTTTGGACCCAAGCACCTAGTTCCCCCGGCCCTGCCCTTCCCAATGCCCTGATAATCCCCCATGGAAAATGTTAAGTTTGGAGGTGGGGTACTATATAGACCCAAGGATCCTGCGCTCCAAACTTATTGCCATTTTTGAATAAAGGGTATGTTAATTTGGCTCATACAGCTATTGCCTTATTTTGTATTTGCTGTCTACCAATTCAGTTCAAGATCTCCTGGCCTTCCTGCCCCACTGCCCACTGTTTTCTGTCCTCCTGGTGTACCCTTTGGACCTGCCCACTTTACTGACTACCCTCTGAAGTCTGAATACAAGGAATACACCCTGGGAAAGATACTCAAACTCAATCCCCTGGCCTGCATACAATCTGCTGTTAGATACAACCAACAAGGCCCATGGATATTTTCAACACCCAAGTTTTTCAGAGGAAAATTCAATTATCTTCCTGCTTACAACCTGTCCATGGAGCCACCTGTGACACCAAAACCCATGCCTGCTTCCACACCTGATCTCCCAACCAACCATACTGGCAAGCTGTTTGGGATTGTGTACATCACCCTCACAGGGGTGATTGACACTATAATCCTGGCCGCCAGCCCATGGTCTTGGGTGGGAAAGTCTGCCTCATACCTTTTAAAGTTATCTCCCCTTTTGTGGTGGGCATTGCCCGCAAAAAACCTGGCCTGAGTTACCCCTGAAAACAACAGGCCGGCCGCCCAAGACTGGATCCCTGACAGAATGTCAAATCCATGAACCAAATTTCAAATCACTTTTGAATGCCACTAGTCAACTCAAAAGATAATTACAGGAACTGGAATCCAAATTTAATGTACAGTAAGCACACTAGGAAACACCAACCCAAATCAAGAAGCTCCACCACAACTAAATCAAACTAAAAATTCAATCTCAATAACCATGTTTAGACATAAAAGGTGATTAAACCTTAAAATTATCCAACCCCAGAAAGTATACAGTATTGAACACTTCAAATCACAGATATAGAAATTCTGTTACTATTCAAGCTAAATCAAGAGAAAATAACTACTCACAACTAAACCAAAATCCTAAATAAATACATATTTGATCTAAAATAAATTTTTTATTTTATTTTTATGGACAAACAATCACATTCCCAACCAGCTCCTGCACCAGCCTGCGGGGCAGCCTGTCCACAAGGGCATCCCAGAGGGTCCAAGAACAGACCCAGAACACAAATTGAAGGGAATCATGCTGATACACAGGCCTCCCAAGGCGTCAGCGCCAGTCAACCACCTCCCACATCCTAATCCAGAACAACCAGCTTAAATCTTAGACAGAAGCCACTCTCAAGGCCTGCCACCAAAGTCTCTTATACCAGGGTACTGGGAACACTGAGGTTACTTACACCTCCACTGTGTACCCAGTTGTCACCTGGTCCCGCACTCTTGATCCAAGAGTTGCCACTTCCTGCCCCCTCATTTTTGACACCTCCTATGAACCATTGGCCACAACTGAGTAGCCATCTGCATCTGTGACGTATTCCACCATTGACAGCGCCACTGCAAGTAAGAGTGACCCAACCTTCTACATGAACTCCCCCATCCGCTGTGTTGAGCCTTCCTGCCAGGATGCCGTAGTACCTGCCAAGGGCTGGCGTCAGTTGAAATATAATGAGCGTGAAGCTATCCTCAACTTCTTGAACAGGGGAATGGCAGTTTGTGATATTGCGTCCCAATATGGAGTCAAGGCCAGATATATTGGCAACCTCAATGCCAAATAAGGCAACACTGGTCAAATTGCAAAATCCACCAAGGCTAAGCGACAGCCCAGCCTACTTCAGCCTACCCATCTTGAGGCAATCAGGCAGTGGGTGACCAATGATTGCCACCTGGACACGTTTGCTGACCATTAATGCTTGCCACAGAGCTCAGGATTTCTGTCTCTAAAGCTCTTGTTTACCAAGCAATGGTTGATTTGGGCTTTTTGTGGAAGGTACTGGGAGTTTCTCTGTAACAGAAACAGTGAGAAGACCATTGAGGATTGACACATTTATGCCAAGACTTAACTGGCCCTAAAGAAGACTGGGAATGTCCAGTTCTTCTACATAGACAAATCATCATTTTCTTCCTCACTCAGGTCTAGGTATGGGTGGGTCAAGAAGGGGTCCAAGGATGGTGTAGAACATTGTGCAGCTGTCTGTTCCCAGACATATTTGATGGTTGCGCTTCTGGGTCCTCGCAGGTGGGACTAATATCAAATGATCAAGGGTTCCCACAATAGCAGGATTTTTTTGATTTTCTCCAAGCTGTAAAGGAGTACCTCTGGATCAATTACCACGGCAAAAAAACATTGTTGTGTTGGATAATGTCAGGCTCCACAAGGTGGATTTGGTTGTGTCAGAGTTCCCACACATTGACAAGAATGACCATTCTGCCAACCACCTCCTTAATGATTGTTCAATGAGACTCCTCTTTCTTCTGCCCTATTCTCCATTTCTGAATCCAATTGAGGATGTGTTTGGTTGGATCAAGAATAAGGTGAAAGGCCTCCCTCAGGACACCAAGGATCTCTTTAACATTCTCAAGATCAGTCAATTTGTGATGCCACCCAATGTGGTGGCAGCTTTTTACAAGCACTCAGAATCCTTCCTTCCAAAATCCCTCAACTCCAAGCCAATCAGATAAATGGGCGCTCTGGATCTTTTTACTAGGACTCAAAAATTATTATTTATATAAAATGACTTGATGTTGAATTGTATTATAGACATATAAGAATACATATAAAAGTTAATTAAAATTAATTATACTAGATACAGAGACACATATTTTTATTATAGTGCACCAAATATTGTATCGACTGTTGAGCTAACAAATAAATAAATTAAAAAAGATAGAAATAGATTGATTTCATTTAAATAATTGTGAACCCTTTTTGATACTTTGGCTTTTTTAAGCCACAAATTGGACCTTGTAAGTCATCATCTGACCTTATTGATTTAGTGCCACTATAGCCATACAACACAAAAGCCAAGGATCTTTGTGTATCTCTTACTAATTAGTACTTATGACGCAGGTCAAGCATATAAAATATATTTATCAAATCATATTAAAAGGGAAAGGTGATTTGAGTTCTAAACAATCACTTGTTTAGAATATAAGTGGAGCAGGCCGCTTGATACAGATTAATTCAGTTCTCATTGTTTAACTATATAATATATGAATCTGTACTTGGTAGGACACGCCATTTCAAAAACGCCATCTCAAAAAACGCCATCTCAAATTTCTGCTATCTTGATTTATTAGTAAAAACGCCATTTTGATTTGCGGCATTTTGACTAAGAAAAAATGGTTTTAAAATTTTAGATTTTTTAAGTCCAAAAATTACCTAAAAGTTCCCAAAAATAAAAATTCAAAAACATTTTAGGCTTAAAAAAGCCTCAGAATTCCAAATCTGCAATAAAAAATGGGGTCAATTAGTAGCAACATAGTTGTGTAAAGCCCAAAAGTTAAAATAATCCCAAAATCAACTATTTTCATCTAATTTAACTATAAACTATACTTTAAAATAAGCATAGAATTGTACCAAATACTAAATAAAACTAAAATAATGATAAAAGTAAAGGAAATATGAGAGCAAATAAAGGAGTGTTTATTGCAAGTAGGCTCAAACATTGGTAGAAAGAGCAACTGAGATAGCTTGAAGATGCTCAAGCTTGCTATCCTTGGGATAGTAGGCAAGGACCACCTTGCTGATCTCAGTGTACTTTTTCACCACTTTGGTCATCTTGGGGGGATCACCCTTGGTCTTCATGCCAGTCTTGAAGAGGCAGCAGAGATGGCTTGTTGGGTTTTGAGATGGACCATGATCTTATTGAATTTGGGCTTATGAACCCTAACCCTTGTGGAAAACTGGCTATGCCAACCCTCAAGGGAAGAGGTGTTCTTGATCAACCCGTCTTTGACCTGCTTGAAACAGTTCCAGGTGATTGAGTTACCGCCTTTTCTAATGCAGCGTGCTCCTTGGAAGATGCCAACCCATTGAGTCTCAAAATACTCAATAAAGGGAGCAAAGGCTGTCTGGTTGGCCTGGATATAGGGATGGCAGAGGAGGGCATCATAAAATGCATTGATCTCCTCCTTTCACACAAGGGCAAGGGCAGCAAAGCAAAGCAATTAAAAACGTCCTTTGCTTCTTTGGTGCCTTCAGTGTAGACCAGCTCATGGAGGTCAGAGCACTTTTGGAGGCGGCGGCAGAGTGCCTGCCTGAAGTGGAAGTAGCATCCCTGAGGGGAGCTCTTAAAGACACAAATAAAGGCATTTGCCTGAGCCTGTTTGAAATCCACTACCAGATATTTGTGATAGGGAAGGCTTTCAGGCTTTTTCTTGGTTGGGGTGGGAGCATCTTCTTCTTGGGAGATGGATTTTTTCTTACACCCTCTAGTCTCCTTGGGCTCCTCTTCAATTTTTGGGAGGATTTCATCCAGTTTAGCCTTTAAAATTGTGAGTGCCCAGACATAGGCTTCCTGTTTCTTATTTGGGAGGAAAAAGAAGACCAGGGAAAGAACCAGATTTCCAATCTGCCCATGGATATTCCAAAGCTGGCTAAGGAGCTTTGGGCAGGTGGAGAAAGTGCCATCTGCAAACCAGGTCTTGCACTTGAGGAGGCTGCACAGATCCTGGCTTGTTGCAAAGAAGATGATACTCTCTGGGGCATGTTGATCATCATCATGGAGGAGAAATCTCTCTTCATGGCAAGATAGTTTTTCCTCCTCAGTAATGATCAATTGGTCAATGGAGCTTGCACTGACGCCTTCAGTGCTCAGAGAATATCTTTGATCAGTAAAATATCTCTTTAGTTTTGAGGCACCACCAACAGTTGCTAGTTGGGTATCATTTAAATTGAGGAACACATTGTTGATGACCTAAGTTGCAGTTTGCACCTTTGTGGTTGGGATCACCTGGCAAAGAAACCAGCGTATAAGTTGATATAGAGGGTTGAAAGGCTCAGCGCAGTTGTGGTTAACAGTAAGGGCCTTAAATCTGGTGAACTCATAAGTTATGAGCCTTGCTGGGCAGCCAATGTTATCTCATTTGAAGTGATGTTGACAGATGGGCTTCTTCTTGTCATTACAGCTGAAGCTGTAGACCTTGTAGACAAAACCGGCACCCTCTTTCTTTGTCATAATTGGATAGCTGATAGGGTATGTTGTTGGCACAGCAAAAGTGCCATTTTGGTTGCATATATTGTGGATAGAGTTAAGATCCCAGAGCTCATTGGCTCATCTGCAGGAGCCCCAGGCTCAGGCTCCTGCTCCTCTTCATCCTCAGGCTTGGAAGTGGGGTCAGAATGGCAATTGAAGTTAAATAACTTCTCTTGAGGATCAGAGGGGGAGTAAACAAATGGAGAATGGGGAGGGTTAGGACTGTTTCCCTCTTGTTCAGGTGACAGAGTTGGGGTCTTGGGGGGAGCTTTGGCCTTAGAAAGCTGCTTCTTTGGGGTTGTCTTGGCCTTTTTGGCCTTGGGCGGAGTGATTTTGGACTTTGAGGCCTTGGGCGCAGCTTTGGCAGTTGACCTGGGAGGCATCTAAAAGCAAATTAGTATCAAAATATGAGAAATTTGGGGGTTGTTTTTAAAGAGAAAAATGAGAATGTTTTTAATATACAAGTATCAATTTTTTTATATGGAATTGGAGAGGAGATCAAAAAATATATACTATCAAAATTTCAATGTTTTTTATTTTGTAAATATTTTTTATTAGTAATGCAAGTAGGCAAAACTTTGAGTTTTAACTGAAAACTTGCTCTTGAGATGGCGTTTTTGAAGTGACATAATTGAGGTGCCGTAGCTCAAAAACATAGTTTTTTGATCATTTTTTATATTAAATTAACAAATCTATGGTGGAGCTACCTCAACCAGGACAAAGAGTAAAACTTGAATTTCTCAAAAACTAGCTTATACAACTGGGGTTAAAAAGTACCCAGTTGTTTAGAGGAGATTAAAAAATATATATTTGCAAAGTTTCATATGTTTTCTTACATTTTTTATTATAATGATAATTGACGTGAATATGTACTTTTGAAAAGTTGAAAGCAAAAATTGTGGTGGGGGAATTGATATAGCGTAGCCTGGAGTCATAGGTAATTTCCCCTTATTTTCCCCTATACATTGTGCGCATTGAATCAATTGGGTGATATGAAACCCAGTGGAATTCAAAGTGATGTAAATTGAAATGACGTAATCACCCCCTTCAATATTAAAATCACTATTAAAATATTTTATTAAGAAAACCCTTATCAACATATCCATGTATAATAAAGTTATAAATTACATATAACAAAACTGGTTTTTTTTACCCAGCAATGACAATCACTAGAAGGGCTATCATAGTGGAGTCTATTTAGGTTGCTCTTACTATAAGTGTCTTAGATTAATACTATAGAAACATCTTCTGACATTATACCACAGGCTTTATTTTAGTTTGGGTATAAGCTTATTTTAGTTTGAGATAAACAGCGTAATTCTAAATGACGTAAAGTTGAGATGGCGTAAACACGCCCCACACTAAGTGATTTCATATGTAAATAAAGTTAGCAAAATAAGATTTAATTAATCTGACTCAAAGTGATGCAATTGAGATGGCGTAAATTTGAGATGCTGCATTAAAAAGGTATATTTAAATTTTAACTATTTTATTGTTTATTTTATTTTTTTTGTGATTAAAAATCACTAACGCAATAAACGCCATCTTGAATTAAATTTGAGATGGCGCTTTTCAAGATGCCTTTTTTGAAATGGCGTGTTGTACCCTGTACTTGACAAGCAACTAAATAAACACATTTTTAAATCATATTTTATTATTTCACATTTTTGCTTACTATAGCTACTGTCTTATAATATATTTAGATATATTACTATTATAATTTAACTATTAAAATTGTAATATTAGAGCTTAAATATTTAAATTAAAGTTTAAAATAAAATTAAAAAATTAAATTAGTATATAAGTTAAATTGCAAGGGAAGATAATTTATTAGGGGGATGCAAATTGAAAAGGGAATACAATTATTCTGGGGAATCATACCCCAAAATCAAAATTTCTGTTAATGTGTCTAATTGAATCCACATACTCTTCTGTATGTGGTGGACAACTCTGGATGCAATTTCAAGAGGGGTGGCACTCTGCACCCCAGTGGTTGTTGACTGTTTGATAAAAGGAAGCCAGGTGAGCAATTTTATTAATAGGTTCTTTTTGGGAGGCATGTAGTACCCATACAACAATGCCAATGCAAAGGAGTTGTACAGGACGTGTTCAACTGTTCTATACCCCTGTGGTGTCTTCTGGTGTTCTAGTTCTAATTGGCATATATCAATTTTAATAGGTACATCCTCCAACTTTTTAATGTTTGTTTTTAATATGCAATGTAAAAGGATTCCTATGTATATTACAACATGAATCCTTTGAGAGAGATATTTTTCTGAAAACATGCATATTTTTTTTATATATTTGAGTTAATTGGTTTATGTAGGATGTTTGAGTGAACTTGAATATGGTTTCAGAAAGTGCCTGACTTGTATCTGCCCCCCATGCCTTGGCAAACAAAATAAATAAAGGTTTAAACGTATTCACAAGGACTGTGTTCCCAACTTTATTTGATAATGCTTTAAACTCTTTGTTAAAAATTTCAGTTTTAAGATATTCTGGTCCTATTTGAAAGTCTGTTTTTATTAGATTTTTTTTCATAATTATTTATGTTTGAAAACAGAAATCATTGAATAGTTTCATAAATATATTCATCAAAATTCAACTTGATATCCCCTCAAATATCATTCATCTCTTTGAAATTGATATTTGCTTCTATTTTATATGCTTCCCTAATCCACAGCAAGCACTCTGCGGGTGGTAAATATTCCTTGGTTTTTTTCAATATTTGCAAAATTATTCATGTCCATTTGAATTATTTCAATGATTCCATTATTATTTATTTGCTTTACAGGGGCTACCAGTGATTGGTAACCCCTGTAAAACCAACTGGGCATAAAGGCTGCCACTTCAATGACCTTGTCCCCATTCCTAGTTATAACTAAAGTAAACATAAGTAAAACATGAAAAAACTTACTTATTGTTTCCTCTGCGGCCCCCTCAGCCACAGGCGCTCCTTCAGCAAACTTCATTAGCGTTGGCTGCTCTTCATTTAATTTCCTGGGCTTGATCTTCCTTATTTTTTGTGCTACTTTTGTTTCCTCTTGATTTTTGTTTGTTGAATTTTCATTGTTTCTTGAGGCTCTTCTGCTTCTTGATTGTGCTTTGCTTTCATCTGTTTTTATTTGCTTATTTTCCACTTCATTGGTGTTGATTTCCTTTTGAATTTCTGTTCCTTCAATTAGTTTGATCTTATTGTTTTCTTTGGCCCCCTGCCAGAACTCCCACAAATTGTAGACCGTGTTGTTGAACTTTAGACTTGATAAAATTGTTCCCTGGAGATTTATTAATGCTTCTTTATTCTTTTTGTCCATAATATTTCCTAGTTTGTTCATAGAATTTTCTTTTGGCTGGATTAGTTCCTGGCCCTCGTCACCCAGATTTCCTGTCACTATTTCCCTGATGTTTTTTTTTCAATTTCAACAACCTTTTGCAGGTGTACTTCTAATTTGCTAATCAAGTTATAGATAGTTGACGTTTTGTTTGAATTCCATCAAAAAACTGGTTTTTATAGTACTATCTTCAACGCATACATATTTTTCATCATCATTAATAAATTAAAGACAATAAACGTAAATTTTGCATTAAATTATTGCAACTAGACGTCAACTATTGATATTTAGAAATTATGTGCATAACTCAAAGCATTTTGTTTAATAAATGTCGCTGTAAAATAGGCCTTTTTCATTGTAATTTATCATAATTGACTGTGTTTATATTAGAGAGCCATTAACGCTTAGTACAAATATTGATACATAGTGCATTTTAAAGCCTGTATATTTACCTATTGGTAATAATTCTGTAAAATTTTTAGTTGGATTTTGCGAGGTAATAATAATGTAATGTATTAATAGAATACTGTTTATTGTCATTAATTGGCTGATTTTCTTTGCTGTGGCAATTGTGCATTTTCTGATATTTACGCACTAGTATCCAATTGGTTGGCTTCACATCAAATTGCACAGGCAATAGAAAAACAAGCCGCCACCCCAACCACATCCAGTCTTGGGGTGGTGGCTTGATTTCCTATTTCCTGTGAGATTGGATGTGAAGCCAACCAATTGGATACTAGTGCTTAAATATCAGAAAATGCACAATTGCCACAGCAAAGAATATCAGCCAATTGATGGATCAATCAATCACTGTTTATTAACCCATTACATTATTATTACCTCACAAAATCCAACTAAAAAGTTTACAGAATTTTTACCAATAGGTAAATATAAAGGCTGTAAATGCACTATGTATTAATATTTATAATAATTTTTAATGGCTCCCAAATATAGACACAGTTAATTATAAAATTATAATGAAAAATGCCAAATTTACAATGAATTTTATTTAAACAAAATGCATTGAGTTATGCACATAATATCAAAATATCAAGAGTTGACATCTAATTGCAATATTTTAATGCAAAATTTATATTTATGGTTCTTAATTTATTATTGTTAATAAAATTATTCATGCAAATAATTATATGTTATTCATAAAATGTACAACATTTTATTGATTATGAGAATGTCAATAATGTAAAAGGAATATGTTATTAATTATAAATAAAAAGAAATAATATCAATTTCAATAAGTTTTCACAAAGAAAGGTTTTATTTTACTCATCAAAGGACAAGTAGGGGAGGGAATGGGCAGAATGTACATTGCCTTAATCTGTGCCTGTAAAAGAGACAGCATCAGAGGTAGTGGTGAGGGAATATGTGTTGGCTTGCAAGTCAGGGTTAGAAGGCAGGTGGCTTGATCTTGATGGGGGGTTGGGGAGGCAGGGTTTGTTGTCTGGGAAGAGGCAGCAAGAGCTGATTGATTCAATTGCTCAAATTCTTCTTCTGTCAGTATGTGGGCTTGACAAAATGAATGAATGGGCGTAGGGGGGAGGAAGGAGTCCTTTCTGGACTTATCACTATCACTTGCATAGAATATGACAAGATCAGATAAATCCTGGACAAATATGATCAGGAAAAGCTCATAATCCTTCTCAATTTGGGTGCACAAGTTGATTGTATGTGGCAGGCTTTAAGCACCTGAGAGCAGAACCAAAATTGTAAAGACATACATCTGCAAGATGCATGTCAGTGTGGTTGATGGGATAGGACCAACAGGTATGCCCTACAGCCCTAATTTTCTTGGTTGCCCATTCCCGCCGCTCCATCACTGCACTCAGTACAACTGTATACATGGCGTGTTGGGTAGCCCACTCCTCCAGCATGTCCTTGAGCTTTGTCTGGTAGGCATACCCATCTGCGGTGTTTGATATTACTGAGTAATAATTGACATCCAATAGTGAAACTGCCAACAAAACCCCAACAAATTAATACAAGATTGGCCTGCGTTTGTAAATGTCAGATTGGATACACTTTTCTTCATAATCTTGGATACTTGCAGAGATCTTGACATATGACAAGAAGATGCTGTCATTGTGCATCCTCATTGCCCTCCCTTTAATAAAATTAATATTGATTGAATTGTATGGGTTGGTATTCACCAAACTGGGGCCAGTGAGAACCTGATTGGACAAAATTCTTACGCCAAACACAACTCTGTGCATCCACAAATTCACTTTTCTCTTATTGGTGAAAATACCATGGAGTTCCAGTTGGAGACAGACCTGGACCAAGGGCATCCGCGGGTCATGCTCCATAATAGCCATCATGAGGGGATGGCTTTTTTGCTATCAGTTGACTTACAGGCTTTTTTGAGGTCTTCTTGGGAGGGGGGCCATAATTGGCGTGGGCTTGCAGGGTTGCAGCCACAGTGGACTTTGCAAAACCCATTGTGGCCGCAATTTCCCCAAGGGACATAAGCATCCCTCACTTTTCAACCATTTCAAGAACAATCTCTGGAGTGATTAATTTTATTCTGTGTCTTGCAGGCTGATTGCCTGGAGGAGGGATGTGTCCATCTTGGGAACTGGACATTGTCATCTGATTGGCTGTTTCAGGATTCTGCCTTCCTTGGGTGACTCCTTGGCTCAATTGGCTGGTTCTGGATGCCATTGCTGATATGTGATTTGGGTTATCAGCTGCCTGTGCATGATAGGCAAGCAGGACCATGCTTGAGGATACAGGAGAAAGAACACACTCATGGGTAGTGCTTGGGGAGTGGCCTGTGGGTTGGGTGTTACCATAGACAGAGGCTTCACTATTAGAAGACCCAGCGTAGCCCTGCATGATTTTGTCAAGGCCAGGGAACAGCTTGTTGACTTGGTTGTTATTGGAAGAAGACATAATAAATCTTTATTAAAAAACTTAACCTAAAAAGGGGAATGTATATTTTAGTCAATTTTATTGTTAATATATTAACCCAGTGAATATTATGATCTAAATTTTAGCTGTCCTAAACTGAAATAGGGTGATTTTTGAGAATGCCTGTAATTCCCAAAAGAATTAGCACAAATCCACTATAGATCTTTTGATATTCTTTTGAGATGCTCATAAATTATATTTATTTTTAATTCACCTTATTTTTGATTTGAAGTTTGGTTCTTGGATTTGACAATCCTGCAATTTCAGATTCATTAAGTTTTCCATGATGTCTATGATTTGTTTGAAATGCAGGAAATCTCAAATTGTACATTAGAAGCCCACATTTCTGATTCATGTATCCTGCATTTGTTTGCTGAGTTTTGTCTTTTGTTGGTTGACTTATTTGCTCTAGGGATTCAAAATTTGCCAATTTAAATAAACCAAAAAAAGTCAAATTAAACGGTTGATTTTATTAAATGTTTTAATTTTCACTCAGCTGAGTTGCCCACAAAAGTGATTCAAAATTTGGACCAAGTATTTGACAATCCTGCATTTTCACGTTTAGGTTCTGAATTTACAGTACAGTAATTTTTAAACCTGTTGAGATAAACTTATATTAGTCAGTTTAGGACGCATAGGTTCAGTCACAAAACAAATTTCAACTGGAACCAGTTGAAGGTTAATTTACTCAATAGAGCTTCCATTTATCTAGGGCCTGAAAAAAAGTCAATCATACAACAAAAATAAAGTCAAATACCAAATTCCAAAAATGAGACAGCAAACACATGGAACTCAAATTCAAAACGCACACAATCCAGTCACTTTCTGAAGTATTCTACATCAAATTTGATTATGAGTGTGTGGCAAAAATGATACAATCAGAGAACACATAAGGTTCAGTCACAAAAGTGATGAAATCAAACACAGAACAACTCATTTTTAAAAAATATTGATTATTTTTGGGACTCAAATTGGAAATAGTGGATTTCAGGAGTGAATCCACTAAAATTTATTCAGGGAACTACAGCATTATTTTCAATTTATGTGCTTCTAAATTTGGTCATTTATATCTGAGAGCATGTCTCAAAAAGGAGCACATACTTAAATAAAATAACTTTCTAGAAATGCTTTGCTTTTATGTTTTTAATAGAATTTTAATTGTTTTTGTTATTATGAGTTTTTCAGGTGAAGATAACTTTGACGTTATTGAGGAGCAGTACCAGGAGCTCCTCCAAGCTCAGGCTACTGATCAAGGGAGTACAACCATTGTGTTTCCTGTGTACACTCAATTTATGCAACTTTTGAGGAGGCTGAGTTATATGTGTACCCAGGCCCATCCACAGGTGGCTTTTCTGATAGCCAGTATGGTGCTCCCCAAAACCAGGCCCAACTTGCGCCTGTACCACATTCTGGAGACTGGGCAACTGTGGCCCCCTCCAATCAAATCAAGCCATCACTTGAGAGTTTGGGCCAATCAGAGCAAGCCCTTCCTAATCCAGGTCCCCCTATTCCTCAAGTCTGCCAAAACATTGAGTCATAACCAATGAGGTGGTAGAGGATATTGTTAGCCTCAAGCAGAGTGGTGTAAATTTTGCCAAAATTGCCACTTGGCTTCAACTTGCCAAGGCAGTGATCAAGCAGGAGTTTCAGGCTCTTCTGAAAAGAGGTGGTACCAAGCTGACCAAGAAGCCAAAGAAGCAGGCCAACTCCCAGATTAATGATGCCTATTCTCTAATGCTTGCCATTCTCTATCAGCACTTGTATCTCCAATTGACTGAGGTATGTTACCTACTTGAGCTCCAGGGCATATTCAATGCCAGCCGCACTGTGCAGCTCTGGATGCATGGACTTGTAGTCATTATCCTGGCTCTGACCAATTGGCCAGCCAATGAGTTGGATAATGGATCTGATTTTCCCTATGCCCCTGTGATTGGTACCACCATCACCTGCTGCCTGTCCTCTATTTCAGACAATGTTATATTTATAGCCTATTATGATTGTCATTAAAAGTCCAGGCTTATGGTTCCTTGGTAAAAAATAATACCCCCAAGGGTGAAAAGAGGGAATCAGAGGGGATTGTGATTGGTGCATTCCTTGAAGTTTTCCCAAAAGGGACTATATTTTACCAAATCACAACCAGTTACACCAATGGGTACTGGTGCAGGAAATCCTTATCCAACCTGCTTGCCACCTGGAGCTCAGCCAATCCCATCTTCAAAATCTTCCTGAGCCACCAAATGGAGTGCGCTGAAGTGGCCTCCAATAAGATCTAAGCAGGCAGCCACAACATCTCAATTTTCCCTGCCAGGCATGCTGATCTTCACCTGTGTCATAAAAGTTGCAGCAAAGGGTTGCTAGTTTCCACAAACATTTAGTTAGTGACCTAATTCTTAATACTATACCTGTTGAGAGTATAGTGACAGCCTATGAAGGAAGAAGAAGAATAAGGTGTATAAACAAAACTGGTATTTATTTAGATAGTATTGCACTTATATAGTGTGAGGCAGGGGAATTGCCACCAGAGGCAGGGAGGCACAGACAGAAGAACTTTCCAAATGGAGGAGAGTGGGTTGACACAGCTAAAAGTCCTGCGCAAGAAAACAACCTCTTTCTCACGGCGTTCCTTAAGGAGGTAGATATAAATAACTTTGTCATTCTATTTATAATCCCAGAAGTGAAGCCTGTGCCTTGTGCGCGTTTGAAAGGCAAATTGAACACCTGTTTTAGGGGCGTTTTAAACGTCTTTATCACTAGTAGAATCAGGATGCAATAGCGCAACTGCGTGATTGTTCCATCTCTTAATCCCTAGATTGACAACTTTTTGTCTAATCCATTTAGGATCAACAATATTTTCCTCCACTGGATTAGACAACAGGTTTAAAAATGGCTGGCGTATCAAGGTGACGGCTATGGTGAACAGTCCCTCTAGAAGAGTCACAAGAAGAGTCTTGAAGAAGGTGCAAGTGGTAATTCCAAAGAGGCGCAAGCATACCAGGCCAGAGGAGATGATGAAGGCAGCAGGGAAGCAAGTAGTCTTGCATGATGTGGACGGCAGCTACCTGGACTTGGGGGCTCACTTAGATCAGCTACTGGTACCTCAGCTGGCCTTAGAGGGGACAGACTCATTGTTTGCTGCGCTGTTCCTAGCTTTGAGTGAGCCCAGGGAGGTGAAAGGAACTGGGTTGCAAAGGGGTAACAGTATCCATTGGCAGTTCTCCATGCAGGCGGCAGAAGAATACTTGGAGGCTCAGCTGAAGGGATTCCAATTTGATGGTCAAGGCCTTTCAGTCTTGCAACAGGGGACAGTATCCAATATAGTGAAGTCAGTCCTTTGCACTTGGGCAACACCTGGGGTTATCAACGCTCAACCAGTCAGTTGAAAAACCTCTGACAACTTTAAGCAACATCTTTGGCGAGCCTTTCAGGAAGTGTTGAAGTCATACACAGTGGAGGGAACTGCCCATCTGGTACCAATGGTGATGGCTGGCAACCTTGTTCTTTGAGGAACCAACTGCTGTGATACCAAGCAGGAGAAGAACATGGGGGTCTTCCTTGAGTGGGCCTTATCCTTATTCTACGGGGTGGGTGGTCAGGTCCCAGTAGAGTATGCCCTTCACGAGAGTCTTCTGTGGGACTGTATCTTCTTGGGGGTTGCCTTTCCTGTAGACATTGGGGTCAACTGTGTGTCTTGCTTGGTGGGGGTTTGTTGCCCAATCCTTGGTCATCAGCTTTGTGGATCTGTAGGCAACCAGTTGTGCTTCTTGGCTGTCATTCAGGTGGTAGAACAGTTGGTGCAGTACTGGAAGAGTCTTGTCAGTCTCCAATAAACACCTTGTTCTTTTATTCTTATTCCTCATACTTTGGTGCAACACTATTGCAAACAGGACAACAACCCATGGAATTTTTTAATTGGGCTTTTATTTTTTAGGGTTGTTCTCCTCATTGGGGCTTACTCTTGGTCACTAGGAGCATCACACATATACTGAGCATGTACTCTAGTAATCAATTGCCCAGAATAGGGCTCCTTAAGGGTGTAGGAGTTGGGGCCAGTCTTCTGGATAACTTGAACTGGACCTTGCCAAAGGGAGGCAAATTTGGATCTGTGGCTGTACCCTCTATTGCTGAAGAAGTAAACTGAGTCTCCTATCAGATAAGTGGGTAAGGCGGGGCGTTTGGATGCAGCTTGTTCTAGGTCCTGCAGCTTATGGTTTAAGTTTTACGGTGTAGGCCTCTGATTGCAAGCAAATAAGGGTTTGAACCATCTTTTTGAGATACACCTCTGGGGACACAGCCATGCTGGGCTTTACCAAGGAATATAGTAAAGGGGGAAGTCCTGATTGCCATCCGTAGAGCAGTTGGAAGGGCAGCTTGCCAGTGGCCCAATGGTACCCAATGTTGTATGCAAAGGTGGCCGCAGGAAGGAAGGTATCTCATTCAGTCTCATGTTGGTGACTGAGCTTCCAGAGTATCTGGACCAGACTCCCATTAGTGCGCTCTACCATGCCATTTGTCTGTGGGTGATAAGGAGTGGATAGTGTCCCACAAATTCCCATCAGTTGGTTGAGGTGGGGGATGATATAACTGGTGAAGTTGATACCATTGTCTGTCAGCAGGATCTGGAGGCAACCATGTTTGTATATGATATTCTCCAGGATGAACATGGCTGTCACCAGTGCAGACTAGTTGGGAATTGCCTTGGCTTCTACCCATTTAGTCAGATGGTCAACTGCCACAATGATGAACTTGTTGCAACTGTTGGTAGCTGGCAGGGGGCTCACTACGTCAATAGCTACAGTATGAAAGGCAAACCCAGGGCGTACCAGTCTGTGTTGAAACTTGGCAGCCTTAGGCCTCTCAATGTTGCAGTCATGACAGTTTGCTAGCGTATCCACTACGTCAGTGTGCATTCCTTCCCAGAAACAGTGCTGCTGTAGCAGAGCTAACGTCTTCTATATGCCACCATGACCAGTAGTCTTGTGAGCGGCCACCACTGAGTCCATGCGTAGGGATGGGCGTATGTAGGGTAGCCAAGAGTCTCCACAAAGCTTCTGGAGTTATCCCTTAGAGACCTTGGTATCAACAGCTAACTTCTTGAGAGCCCTCTGTATCTCTACTGGCTCCTCTCCCCACAAAGAAGGATCCTTCATAAGCTTGTCATAGAGAATGTCAGCCATGGGGGATACTAAGGCAACAGTGGGAAGGCAGGAGAGACAGTCAGCATTCTGGTGGGCTGCCCTGGCTCAATCAATAATCTCATAGTCATAAGCCTGAAGTTTAATGGCCCAACGCGCCCAACGTCCTTCAGGGTCCTTGAGGGTCTTCAGCCATTGCAAGGAGGCATGGTCTGTTACAACCGTGAAATGTACCCCATGGAGATAGACTCTGAACTGTTGGTAGGAGTATATCACAGCCAGACACTCTCGTTTGGTGACAGTGTAGTTCCTCTTGTGAACATTAAGCATACATGAGCAGTATCTAACAGGGTGTTCAAGTCCGTTGGAGTCCAGTTGGGAGAGAACACCCCCAACTGCTGTCAGACTAGCATCTGTATGAACCACAAACGGCTTGGAAAAGTCAGAGTAGGACAGCACAGGAGCTGCAGTCAGTATTCTTTTGAGAGCATTGAAGGCAGATTGGCACGCTGGACTCCAGAAGAATTCCTTATCAGCCTGGAGAAGCTGAAAAAGGGGGTCACCCAGGGATGCAAAGTTGGGGATGAGGCAGCGGTAGTACCTTATCATCCCCAGGAAGACTTGTATGTCCCACTTATTGGCCGGGATCTGCATTTGATCACTGACTTCCACCTTCAGAGGTACAGGGCGGAGTCCATCTTGGCTAATGATGAACCCTAGGAACTCAAGGTGCTCCTTGAAGAAGTTGCACTTGTGTGGCATGATCTTGAGATTAGCTGCAAGAAACTCTGGAAGACTCCTTCCAAGTGTTGTAGGTGATCATTAAAGGTTTGGGAGAATACATTAATGCCATCCAGGTAGACCAAGACACTGGTGAGTTTGAGGTCACCCATCACTGCATCCATATCCTGTTGAAAGGTATCTGGGGCATTGGACAGACCTTGAGGCATCCTTGTGGGTTGAAATAGCCCTTGGTCAGTGATTATTGCACATTTTTCTTGACTATCAGGGCTTAGGTCAATCTGTCAGTACCCACTGATAGGTCCATGGCGCTGAAGAACTTAGCGCCACCCAGTTGGTCCAAGGTATCATCAATACAAGGGAGGGGATATGAATCCTTCTTGGTAACAGCATTCAGTCCATGGTAGTCAATCACCACACAGTTGCTGCCATCCTTCTTTTTGATAATCAGGAGAGGGGAAGCCCAAGGGCTTTTACTGGGGACCAGTAAGCCAGATCCCAATAGCTTCTGAAGCTCTTTGTTAGCCATGGCATGATTGGCTTGACTGCACCGTATAGGTCTGGAGTGGATAGGTGGACTGCCTTGGGTGTCAATATGATGAGCAACATCTGCAGCCTTGCCCAGGTCATAATCATCCTTGGCAAACACATCTTTATACTGTGCAAAGAGATCCATAGCTTGATCCTTCTGCTCTTCAGAGAGGCTGGATAGAGAGTCGCAGCTTATGACTGATAGCACCAGTGGTTGCTCACAGGGTAGACCCAACTCAGAGAAGTCCGCAAAGGGGGCAGTCTCCTGCAGGTTGTCATGCTCTTCCAGTCGTATATAAGCCAGAAGTTGGTGTTTGGAGACAACCATAGCTTCACAACTTATTTTGGCCAAGAGTATGAGTACCTCCTTCTCACTTGGCATGAGGATGCCTGGCGCAACCCATGGATCTAGTCTGGAGGCATTAAGGGTGCCAAAGATTTCTCCATGAGTGCCAGCTGGTAGAGCCAGCAAGAGGCCTGTATTGTGGATCACCTAGGCACCAGGTGGGATAGTCACATTACAGGAGGCGTAGACAGGAATACCCTTGGCTTCCCCAATTGAGAGAGGTAGCACCTTGACCTTCTTACTACACAGTGTATAAGCAACTGAAAGCTCTCTGTTGGCGTACTCCAGATTGATGTAGTGCAGACGTTGTAAGGGCAGGTCAGATGGGCAATCACCATGATAGAACATGGGTATGGAATGGCCCAATATTCCAAATGTATGGTCTCCATGGTTATTCACAGTGCCATACTGAACCATGAAGCTAGTCCCAATGAGAATATCATAGCTGTTGTTTTCCAGAACTATAGCAGGAGCAGTGACCATTAGCTTCCCAAAGCAAAGAGGGAGAGAAGAGTAGGCTCTTTTTGCTCTAGTGGTCAGTGGGCCAGCAGTGCTAAACTCTTTATGGTAGGCCAAGTTTGGTGTTAGCTTAAGCTTCTTAACCAGCTGTGAAGATATAATGTTCCCAGGGGCACCAGTATCCAGTATGGCCTGGACATGAGTCTTGTTCACTACCAGGTTAATATAGGTGCAATCCTGGCAGTCCTCTCTGATCTCCACAATCTTTGAGACCTGGTGTACGCTTAGTCCTTTGAACTTCTCCAGGAAGATAGCCATGGCAGCTCTCACAGCTTGGCTTACTTCCTTGAGTGATTCTAGTGGTGCTGAGACATTTACTGTGCGGAGCAGCTTGGCCAGTTGTTTAGCACTGTCCTCCTCATGAGTGACTTCAACACCTGGTTGAGCCAGTTGTTCAGCATAGGGTAGGGATACTGTTCTCTGAGCTATTTGGGGGATAACCACCTCAGGGCAAAGTGTAGTCTGATGAGTTTGCGTGTTAACAGTGAGGACTCAATGGAGAAGGTCCTCTTGAACTCCATCAGACTCCACATCTTCATGTATTGGTTGGGAGTTGAAGTCAATCAGAGAGGGTTTGTCCTTAGGGTTTGTCCCAGAGAATGGCAAGGCAGCAGGCCTCTGATCTGGTTTGTTGGGGGGCAGTGGTATGGGGGGAGATGAGGGTGTCAAAATTACAAAGGCAGTCAAGGATTTCTCCTTGTCCTGGCTGCTTAGTAGTTTTTTGACTGGTCCTCATTATCCTCCTCAATATCAGCATCCTTGGCATAGTCCTCCTCAGTTTCCTTCATCCTACATGATGGATTTTTTGGCGTGGATTCCTACATTCCCAAGAGAAGTTGCCAGCCATCCACATTTGAAGCAAGTACAGGGGCCATTGTTGACTGGAGCAGGCCCAACCTTGTTGGAAGGCTTGGGAATCTTGACAGCGACTGGGGTCTATGCTCAGATTGCTGGCAAGGGCAGCCTTCAGGAAGAGGGACTTCAAACTCTTCCTTGTAGGTGCGTAGGAGGCGGATCAGATCTGGTACGGTGTGAGCGTTGTAAATGCCTGACTTAAGGGCCAGAGATAGTTCCCGGTTGACACATACAGCATTAAGGAGTACTGACTGCATATCAATAAACTGAACAGCACTCATAGACAACAGAGTTTGAGCTTCAAGGTAGAACCTAGAAGTGAAGTCTTCTAGGGTTTCCCCCACCTTTAACTTGGTGTCAGCAAAGTCCATCTTACAACCAAGGAGTGCTTCTTGGCTACCAAATTCTTCTGTCAAGGCTCTGGAGACGTTGGCAAAAGTCCAGCCATTCTCAGGGAGACATGGCAAGATAATGGTTTTAGTCTCAGCATCCAGACAGTTGATGATTGTGGAGTCCCTCATGACATTGTCTGTGCCATACATGGAGTTCTGGTACAGATGTAAGAACATGGCCACATTGCTCTTGCGGTCAAACTTGGGTAGATTGACGGGCTTGAAGTTGTTGGAGCCATGTTGGAGGGGAGCAAGTGTGATCCTCACTGGAGAGCAGGTGAGACGGGAACAGCTGAGAGTGGAGGCAGCAAACCTAGCCTCAGAGGTGCGGCAACAATTTTCCTCTTGCTGGGCTTTGCGTTCACCTTCTCTGTTTTGAGCAGCTCTAGAAGCTTCAGGGGTGGCCAGGATGTCATCCTCAGACTCCAGTACTGGCTCTAATACTTGTACAGCATTAGGAGCCAACCAAGTGTGGTCCTCATTGCTTTTGTAGCTATGATAGAACTCAGGACTAAAGGACCTCAGTGGACTGTGGTGACTCTTGGAGTTGATGGATATAGCCTGTAAGTTGACGGCCATAATCTTACTGTCCATCCTATCCAATTGGCTCTGGAAGGCGTCCAGGAGAAGTTGTTGCTTGTCCAGCTCATCTTGGTAGACCTTGTTCTCCTGACAGTTGATATCAAATTCATCTTCCAGAGAGGTGATGCGCTTTTTGTGGGTGGCAAGCTCATCTTGGAGCAAGGCTATTACTTCCTTGTCCTTCCTGACTTGGGTCTGGCTGTTGGCTCTGTCATGCAATTGGCAAAGTTTGAGGTGATCCTGAATTTCTGACACAGTGTGGTAGCCATTAAACAGGAAGGCAAGATTGGCACTCTGCTGGACTAATTCTGTCTGCATCTTCTTGTAGTGATCAAAGAGCTCAAGAATGTCTCAACCAAGAAGGGCGCTGGAAGGGGAGTTATTGGTGGCGGCAGAAGTGGGGGTGAACAAGGGGATGGTGGCAATGCGGCGGGCTAAGACTTCCACCTCATGAGTCAGGCTTCAAACCATGGGGCCAGTCTCCAGCACATGGTTTGTAACCACACTAATCCAATTGGCATCTACACCCTGATGGATGAGGGTCTGTACCACATGCACTGGAACTAGCTTAGCTATACCTGCTTTGATGGCATCAACCCAGTGGAGCATGGTGTTCTGGGTGTTGATGACTTTGGCAAGATACTGATTGACAGTGGTGAAAGTATTGCCAAGCTCAGAGTACAGAACCTGGAAGAAAGTCTGTTGGTTAGATACCAGTATTCCCTGGTCATACACTAGGCTTTGGATGCAGCCCAGGTGCATTTGGTTGTGACATACGGCAGGATGGGCAAATTGGTGTAGGTAGTCCTTGATATGTTCAACAGTACAGAGATCACAGCGGAGCTGGTCAGGGTTGAACTTGGATAGATTCTGAAAGCAACCCAAGGCGTTTTCAGCAGAAGGCTGCTGAATGGCCAGGTGTTCAGAGAAAGACCCATTTCTAGCAGCACCAGCATCCATGGCGTGTATGGCATTACATATGGCGTCCTCAGAAGGTGAAGAGTTGGCGTCCATCTCCAAGGGGGCAGGGGCTTGTAGGAGCAGTGGTTGACCAAAAACAATAGCTTGGGGGCGTTGATATTCTGGCATGAATTGGCTTAGGTTGGGAAGGCCATAGGGAGCGCCTGCTCTTTCCCCAGCATGGGCATTAGCAGCAGTAAAGGCTGGTGCCTGATGGTAAGGAGAAGCAGTGGCAGGAGACTGGGCCAGGGGCATTCCTCCCTCCTCATTGAAAGGACCGTGGGGGTGGGGGCTGTTGGTGTTATAAGACATGAGCGCCAATGTCATAAAAGTTGCAGCAAAGGGTTGCTAGTTTCTACAAACAGTTAGTCAGTGACCTTATTCTTAATACTATACATGTTGATGGTATAGTGACAGCCTATGAAGGACAGAAGAATAATAAGGTGTATAGACAAAACTGGTATTTATTTAGATAGTATTGCACTTACATAGTGTGAGGCAGGGGAATTGCCACCAGAGGCAGGGAGGCACAGACAGAAGAACTTTCCAAATGGAGGAGAGTGGGTTGACACAGCTAAAAGTCCTGTGCAAGAAAACAACCTCTTTCTCACGGCGTTCCTTAAGGAGGTAGATATAAATAACTTTGTCATTCTATTTATAATCCCAGAAGTGAAGCCTGTGCCTTGTGTGCGTTTGAAAGGTGAATTGAACACCTGTTTTAGGGGCGTTTTAAACGTCTTTATCACTAGTAGAATCAGGATACAATAGCGCAACCATGTGATTGTTCCATTGCTTAATCCCTAGATGGACAATATTTTGTCTAATCCATTCAGGATCTGCAATAACCTGGGTGATGTGTTGATTTTCAACATTGGGGACACCAATTGTGAGCACAACCCCATGGACTTCAGCCAGGTGATTAGTGCAGCCAACAACCCCACAGTGCTTTTCTCCCATCAGAAAGTTGCTGACATGTTTACAAAGATGGCCTTCAATGCTCTCAGCAGCAGCCAATTGCCAAAGGATTCCCAGCTGCCCCATTATGATTCCCTGGCGTACAAGCCAGCTGCTGTCCTCCCTGAGTCAGAATATGATGTCATGTACAATCAGTTTCTCCAAGCCAATCAAGGCACTTAATCACCTCTGGGCCCTTCATTTGCCCTAGTCTCCAGCTAACTAATCTAGTTGTTTGGAACCCACCCTCAGCCAATCAAGTCCTCTCCCTCAATCCAGCCCACCAACTAGTTTGCCCTGCCCAATCTCATTTCATACAATAAAACTTGCCCAGCCCCAATATTTTTTATTTTTTAATTTATAGTGGTTTAACTTTTACATATTTTTATTATTATAATATATAATTTACACTTAAATAAAGTTGTGATTGATTTTTATCATACCACAAATGAAATTTGGCTGCTTTGATATTTATTAATTCTATTGTTTTCTATTATAACTTTAATATATTTGAAGCGCTACAATAAAGTAAATTTAAAAACTACAAATTCTACAGACTAGCCAGTTGGAATGAGTGTACATGTGGTGTCTTTGTGCTTGGTTTGGACCAGACACACCTCAGTTATTGCACCCAGTCTAACTTAATGAAATAAGCCTGTTGAAAACAGGACATTTCTTTGTTTGCAAGTTGGCATATCAACTTGTGGTCAATCTAGCACCAGAGAATCCAGTGGTCTGGTGCTAGATTGATCACAAGTCAGTGTGCCAATTTTCAAACAAAGACATGTCCTGTTCTCAGCAGGCCTATTTCATTAAGTTAAATTGGGTGCAATAACTGAGGTGTGTCTGGTCCAAGCCAAGAACAAAGACACCACATGTACACCCATTCCAATTGGCTGGTCTGTAGCTCATGCAGTTTTTAAATTCATTTTATGGTAGCGCTTCAAAAATATTAAATTTATAATACAGTAGTTTTAAAAGCTATGACAACAAGAAAAAATACTTCAGATTTAAACTAAAATAACTCAGATGTAAAAAAATTAAAAATAAAAAAAATCTATTGTAAATTAATATAAGTTTGGTTATTTTTAATTTTGTTTACATCTGGGTTATTTTTGTTTAAATCTGAAGTAATTTTTCTTGTTGCCATAGGTTTTAAAACTACTGTAGAAAACAATATTATTAATAAAAATAATCAATCCCACCATATATATCTCTGAATTGTATTATCTACATATAAACCCTGAGTGTGATCATTTTTAATAGATGTGTACTTTGGGTTGTAATTAGCATACTGATTCAAGAAGAAATTATATTGTACTTAGACAAAACATATACATGAACAAAACAACTTGTTCATGATACTAAGAATGGGTTGGTTTACGCGCTCTGAAATATATGATCTACATATACCCATGAAAGTGGTTATCTTTTAATAAATATGTACTTAGGGTCAAACTTGTCATACTGATTTGAGAATAAATCATGTTTTACTTGGACAAAACATCTATATGACAAAATATGTTGTTCATGATACTAAGAAGGAGTCAGTATATATAATAAAAATACATAATATCAATACTAAATTAATAGTATTACTTAAAGCTAAAATTTTAATGATTAAAATCAGATATATTTATTATATCTCTATTAGATACAATAGAATATATATAGTTTATCGGGATATTTTATTGGTATAAAAGGGGTTGGGGTAAGAACAAGGAAAACATGTTGGAATTGGAGGTGATGATCAAGGAGTTGGACATGGTGGTGGCTAAAATCAAGGAGGTCAATCAAAAGGTGAAGGACATGCTAAAGGAGGTGGTGTTAGAAGGCAATAAACTAGACAAACTTACTGTGAATACCGTGAAGAAGAAGAAGATACCCAACACTACCAAAAAAACTTGCAACAAGGATCCTAAAGTACAAAAAGATGTTCTTGCTGACCTAAAGCTCAAGCCACAGTGGTTTGCAATCACAGAGGCGTGGTAAAAGGATCATGATATGTTTGAGCAACTAAAAAATAAAAGGAAACAGAAACCAACAGAAGACCAGCAACCAACTAGTGACAAGTCTTATGAAGCAGCCCCTGTCAATGGGGCAACAGGTAAAGATATAGAAGATAAAAAATAGAACATCAAATAAATAAAAATATTATACTACTGTAAATTCAGAACCTAAACAAAAAAATACGGGATTGTCAAATCCTTGGTCCAAATTTTGAATCACTTTTGCAGGTAACTCAGCTGAGTGAAAATTAAAATATTTAATAAAATCAATAATTTAATTTGACTTTTTTGATTTATTTAATTTGACTAATTTCAAATCCCTTGAGCAGATAACTCAACTAACAAAAGACAAAACACAGCAAACAAATGTGGGATACATGAATCAGAAATACAGGATTCTAATGTGCAATTTTAGACTTCCGGTATTTAAAACAAATCATAGACATCATGGAAAACTTAATGAATCTGAAATTGCGGGATTGTCAAATCCAAGAACCAAATTTCAAATCAAAAATGAGGTGAATTCAAAATAAACATAATTTTTGGGTGTCTCAAAAATGATGCTAAATGATCTAGAGTGGATTTGTGCTAATTCTTTTAGGAATCATAGGCATTCTCAAAAATTGCCCTATTCTATTTTAGGAAAGCTAAAATTTAGATGCTTGATTACAGTAGATTTTAAAAAATGCTAATAATAAAATATAATTATACATTACAATCTATCTTATCACATTGTCTTTTCCTTGATGTATCAATAGTTCATTTGCTATTGATAATGTGCTTGTGTTTACTTGGATGGTTTCACCTCTGGTTGCCTTGGCAGTAGGAAATCAAGTTGTCTCTGCAACCACAGCTGGTCTTGGGGAGGTAACTTGATTTCCTATTGCCAAGGCAACCGGAGGTGCAACTATCCAATTAAACGCAAGCACATTATTAACAGCAAATGAACTATCAACACATCAAGGAAAATAAAATGTAATAAGATAGATTGTAATATATAATTCTATTTTATTATTAGTGTTTTTTAAAATCTAATGTAATCAAGTATCCTTAATATCAATCCATAACATATAGTTTAGTAATCCAGTGATGTTTCACTTTTGATTTTTTTCTTTCCCACCTCTCCTTGATAAGAAGTTTGTTTGGTCCCTGGCGTAGCCAGGAACAAAAAAAGTTTTAAAAAATTTGGTGTCATCAGGAGGGTAGCTCATATATCATTATATGGTTTTTTGGTTGCTATATTGGTGATTTGAAGTATTTAATATTGTATACTTTCTGGGGTTGGATAATTTTAAGGTTTAATTGCCTTTTATGTTTAAACATGGTTATTGAGATTGAATTTTTAGTTTGATTTAGTTGTGGTGGAGCTTCTTGATTTGGGTTGGTGTTTCCTAGTGTGCTTACTGTACATTAAATTTGGATTCCAGTTCCTGTAATTATCTTTTGGGTTTACTAGTGACATTCAAAAGTGATTTGAATTTTGGCTCTTGGATTTGACAATCCTGCAATTTCAAAAAAACATAGTAAACTTAATGAAAATGGTTGATGAATTTGAACACTTCAAATCTGATTCCTGTTAATTCATTTTGTCCTTTGGAAATATGCAGTTCAACTTGAACTTTGCAAAGTGTCTATAAGTTCCTGCATTTTTAAAAATCCAAATAAAAATACAAATAATTCAATTTGTTAAAAAATGCTATCCCACAAAAGTGATTTTAAAATTTGGACCAAGGATTTGACAATCCCGCTTTTTTACGTTCAGGTTCTGAATTTAAAGTAACTTTTTTTATTTATAGAAGAAAACAAAGAAGTAGTCTGCCAATACCTAAAACCCTACATATCTCAAACCTTTTATAGCAACTACATCCCCCACATAGGGCATCAGCTGGTCTTGACACCAGCTGCCACCTCCAATATGATTAAAAAAATAGAAAAAAATACTCTATGAAGCAAGAATAACCTGAAGCACCCCAACCAAAGAAAGACGGCTCCAAATGGCGGGTCTTGGCTTTGGCTGAAGCCCCTAACCTGCACCTTGAGCAGTATGTTCTGCTCCCTGGCTTCTGTAAGCTCTTTGTCATGCTTGTCTGGTACTTTGTCAGAACCATGCCATTACAAAACCTACCTGAGCTGGAGAAAGGACAAGAAGAAGTCTGTTTCTGTCTCCCAACCAAGCACACAATATTACATATCCTAAAAAAATTAAATAAAAATAACCAAACTTAGCTATAGTTTGTCTGTTGTCCTGCCAGCTGTTGTGGGCATTATCAGAGACTGTAGGGCCTCCTGGTGCTCTGACAAGACTGGAATACCGCCAACAATGGAAAAAAACCTTTGCAACCACGTTGTCAGGAATCTTACTAATGATATTCCTGTCAACAATGCATTGAAAATGCCAAGATCAGAAGGTTGCTCCAAACCAGGTCCATTAGAAAAATCTAGGGAAGTTAAATTAGTTAATAGCATTTGTTCATTATTGCCTTTGAATACTAGTCCAGATGAGATTAATTTTTTGATTAATTCAAGAAAGGGGATCCAACCCGCAACTGCCCTGGACTTAGTCAGTTGACTAGATTCAAATGTTAGTGTTGAATTTGACATTGACCAATTTTTACCTTCAAATTTAGGCTTCAGCCAATCATTTAACTCCAAATCAACTTCAAAACCCTTCCAAACCATTAATGGTGATGTTCACACAGTAATTGATGCTGCTTTCTCTATTGCTAGTTCCAAAAACTATGGTTCTGTTGACAGTCCTTCTCCTGTTTCCCAGTCTACATGTGGGGAAAATCAGGGCATTTCCTGTTCTTGTCATGCCTGGTAGACAACTATTTTAAAACTAATATTGTTTCTTATGTGCTGAGGTCATTATTATGAATTCAATTGCAAAAAAAACTCTAGTTTAAGTTCCAACTGCCCCAAAATCCCCAGTTTCTCCTCCATATTTCCCAACTTCATCCCCAAGATTCTTGATCTCCTTTATATTATCCCCAGATTATTTTCTAGATATCATGCTTATAAAGTTGGTAAGCTATATCTTACTACTTGTTTAATTAATAAAGTCTACATTCACCCCAAGTGAACTATTGTCTATTTTAGCTTGACTTAAACCTCTCTTAATCCTAACCATGAAATTACCCAAGACTTCTATTATGGAGTCTCTTGGGTATAAATGGATCTACTGGATGATCTTGTTGCAGGATTTATTGGCCAGCATTTTTTTAGGTTTGCGTGCAGACTCTGGTACCTTCCCCAAAGCTCAATTCTTAGATAGCTCCTGTCGCCGGATAATACCAGGAGTTTGGTATACTGCTACCCCCTTGTCCCACAACCCACCTAAGAAAGAAGAACCTCAGAGTCACCAGTCTGTAAAAAAATCTGCAGAACCACAGGTCTTCTGCCCATTGGCCTTTGCCTTCCTCTTATGCTACTTAGGAGTGTACTTCTTCCTTGGACAATTCAATCCGCTCTTAGGTTGGTATTGCCTGTTTGGAGAATTATTTCACCTCATTATGGTGTCCTTGCCTGTGGGTTCACTGGTAACTGGTCTAAATCCCTCTGCAATCATTCACAACCTTGAAAGACTACTTCCAAATGGGTGGGTGCCTGACACATGTCCTTTAAAAATAAAATCAGTACCCTGTATAATAAAATTTGTGAGTTCTCAGCCCTGTTTGCAGGGCAGAGACTTCACTTGATTGTTTACCTAGGTTTTTTTGTACTGATGTGGATTAAAGCAGAAGAACACAACCTGTCTGCTGTAATAATAAAGCAGGATGAGATTTGATGTTGATTAGATGGAAAATATTGCCCCTAGATACAGCTCAATAGAGCACGTTATTCAGGATTCAGTTATTCTTGCAGCCACATATGAGATGGTAGCTCCACTGGAAAAATCCTCCTGGCCAATTGTATCACAGTGCTCCCATACTCAAGCTGCTGTGATTTATATAGTACAGGGCCAACGTCAACATACTTGTTGGCAATAGAAATTAATAGTCTATTTCAACAATAAGTCCTAAGATTCTGTCGCTCACACCCCCAATAAAGCTCTAAACTCAAATACAATTTTTAAATTATATATATATAATTCTTTAAAATAAAATCTAAATAAAACCATTTATATTCAACAAATAAATACATAATAAAAAATAAATATTTCTGTATGTTCATTCATTCATCCTTCTGGCTTTGTTAATTTTTATTTCACATGACAGTATGTAATAGAATCATATAAAGAATGTCAAAAAAACTAACTCAAATAAAATTATAATAAATAATATAAATATTTTTTGTGTGTTATTTGTTCATTCCTTCATTTATTCATTCAATTGGCTTTGCTTTGTCAATTTTTATTATACCTGACAGTATACACATGGAATCAAAGAAATGAAGTCAATGTAAATTAAACTAAATAAAAACAAATATTGTTGTAACATATTTGATTAATCCCTCTTGGGGAATTGATGCCCTGAGTAACTCACCAAACGGGTCACCAAACAACTCACCAACCAGTCAGCAAATTAGTGTCACTACTATCAGTCACCCATCTATTATGGAGATCACATAATTCAGATCCTAAAGGAAACACAACTTGAATAAGCCTCGTGACTTAAGAAAAACATTACTCATATAAGCCCCATGACCTCCATGATGTACATGGACAGTATGTGGCTTTCCATGATACTATACAGTAGTTTGAAATCTCTGGCAACAAAAAAAATGAAATCAGATTTAAACAAAATGAAATCAGATTTAAGCAAAATTTAAATGAACCCAAATCTATTGTAAATCAATATAAAATCATTTATTTTTAACTTTGTTTAAATCTGAGTTCATTTTGTTTAAATCTGGATTGTTTTTGCTTGTTGCCATAGCTTTTAAAACTACTGTATATTACCCTATATTCATATCTAATAAAGTACCATTCTCTTCTTAATCTTCCCCTTTATCTTGTTTATTATACTTCCCAGAAGTATATACTCAACAATATTAAAAAATAAAATACAAAAAACCATTTGGAATAGCAAAGCCTTAGATTGCTTGGCTGTTTGGAGAGGCATGCAGGGAGAAAAAAATCTGTGTGAGCATAGAATTTGGACACAGTTTTAGCTGGGAGGGTATAAAAACCAAACTGCAGCAAATTAAATAAATCATCAGGCCCAGGTGGCGCCCCTTTCTTGACAAATCTCTTGAGCCGCCCAAAGACCTCCTCAATTGGGTTGAGGAATGGGGAATAGGAGGGGTAGAAGAGAAGACGCAAAGTAGATGGGGCCAATTGTTGGGAGGCAATTTCAACAACAGGCTTGATCATTAGGAACTCAAGAGAATATCTGCCACCTTGTGGAGTCTGACGTTGCCTAGCATAATGACATTGGTGAAGCCTGAACTGGTTACTCAGAGGTGCTCCATAACAAATTGGAGAAATTCTAGAAAAGTCCCTCTATTGTGGGAACCCTTGATCATTTGATAGAGTTCAATGCCAAGGGGACCAAGAAGGGCTACCATTGAGTAGGCAACAGACCAGACAGCTGCATACTGGGGCATGACATTCTTTTTGCCTTTGGGGACATACCCATACTTGTTGCACATTGACAACGCAAAGGAGAACTTGTCAATATAGTAGAACTTGACTGTCTTTTTCTCCTTGAAAGCAGTAACTGTCTCAGCGTATTTCTTGTGGTATAAAAAATTGTCTGGGCTATTCTAATTGTACAGAGATACACCAAGTTTCTTCCAGGAGAATCACAGTTTCTTGACTGTGCAGTAGCAAGTGGAAACCAAAGCCTGGATTCCAAAAACAGACTCAACCATTGACAAATATTTTCCAGTTCAAGATGGCAGTTCTGCTCAATCCACTTTTGGATGGCCCTTAGGTGTTTCTTGACCAATAGAGCTGGTTCACAATAGAATTTCTCCAAAAGGAGAACAGTATCTGTTTTCAGGTAAGTTTTGCGGAGCCTATGGGCAGATTTTTCTGAGATCCCAACAATGGCTGCAGCCTTCTTGTAGTCTGGTCTCTCCTCCATGAGTCTCATGAAGGTCTCATGGGTGGCTTCAGGGATGATGTGGTACTTGGCCTTTTTGGCAGTAGGGATTGACTCCACAAGATTGGGCACAACACAGGACATGGGCACTTGGCTGTAGAATGCAGAAATCTTTTTCAGCACCTTCTGCCCTTTTGCTGTTTGGAAATACTGGGGCTTCTTGTCCTTGCCTCCCCCTTTGTTATCACTGATGTAGGGCTCATATGATGTGTCAAGCACAGGCTTAACCTTCTCCAGAATGGTAACTGGAACATCATCACAGGAGTATAAAGGGTTGTACACCAAGGACATCCTCTCAGTGGTGAAGTCATTTACTGTTTTGATGGTGATGACCTTGATGAATTTTCTGGTCAGCTTCTGGACCCTGGGATTTATGCTCCATGCCCTTGCACTCTGTTCCCCTTGAGTTGTTTATGTCAGTGCAACCTCACTATTGATCTCTCCTCTGTCTTCTTCCTGATTAGGCACTTGTGTTACACTAACTCTGTTCTTTGACCTGCGGGGGCAACTGTAACCACGGCACACAACAGGTCCATTGTTACTTTATTGTTGGGATGTGTCCATTTTGGTATAAAAAGTAAAAAAAATTAAAATCAGTTTATCTACATAATTTATTTATTAAAATTTTCCTCTCTACATATATAGTATCATGAAAGCTTGTAGTCACTACTGTTTATTTTGCATTGGATTTTTAGATTTCTATATTGATTATTTTTGGCTTTAAATGTGCACTGTTAATCATTAATTTGGACAAATCTGATCTTTTTAAAATTTTAATCCCAAACAGACACTCAGAATATTTATTTCCTCTTTGTATTTTAGATTGCATTCTTAATTAGGAAAATTTGGTAACATTATTATAGATTCACTCATTTGTTTTGATATTCAATATTTATGTTATCTGTTTCAGTTGCTATTGAGGCTTGTTGTTGGTTCAAGTTTTTAACTTTTGTGACTGAGTTTCATGTGTTCACAAAAAACATAGTAAACATAGTAGATGAGTTCTGTGACTGAAACTGATGTGTTCTAGTGTTTGGCACCCTCATTGTTGAATCATTAAGCATTTGTCCCCAGTTTGAGTAGGTTGTTGTATGACTGGACATTTTTGCCAAATAGCGCACATTTTCCATGAAATTATCTTTTGTTTAGATCTATAAAGTTGAAACTTGTTTTGTGGCTGAACTTATGTGTTATAAATTCACTATTATACATTTATCTCAACAGTTTTGAAAACTACTGTATAATATTGTATTTAAATTACTTTTTATATTAAAAATGTTCAGGGTAAAGTGTACTGTTATTTAAAAAAGTGTCAACATCCAGAAGACAACATTATTATAAACCAGGTTATCACTTTACTTTAGTATCAGAATGGTCACTGTCAACATGGCCAATGTTGACATGAGCTCTGTTGCACAAGATACCATGTGCCACTCAACTTGACTTTCCTGGAACTTGAAGCCAAATTAAGAATCCAACTTGAATTACCAAACAAAAAAACATGAACCAATGAAAATCTTGACCAGGTGACAACTTGATTTGGCACCTCACTTATTAACAAGATCAAGTCACCCCCTTGCCCAATCCAATTAATTGATTGTCATAATCTTGTTCCTCTTAAAATAATTCACTTTAAATATATTATCCCACATATCCTAATAAAGGCATTATCTAGTTTTCAAACATTTTCCTTTGTAACATTGCTAATACAGCACAGCTACAACAGTTGCTTGATCATGTTTAACATAAGTGAGTGTTAGATCTAAATTTCAATGTCTTGGTATCAAATCTAAAAAAATCTCGGCTATTGTTGATAATTATGCTAATCTTTATAGATAAAATTACTGTGCTTTTATCATTATTGGTTCAAAATGCAGGCAATATAAAAAACAAGGTATAGAGAGGTGATAAAGGTATAAATCTTAACAAGGGAACCACCCAAAAACTTAAAGATCTAAATATTGCAACCAAGGTTCCCCTCTTGCCTGCTAACATATCTCACAATACACAAGGGGCAATTAATGAGTTGATATATGATGTAACTAACAGTATGGATCAATCTGCTGGTGATATTGAGTTACAGACACTATCTCCTAACTAGGAGCACTGCCAATTTGATATTGCTGATCCCTGAACAAGTTATTCCTTGGCTTCAAACCTTCCATAGAACCTGCCACTGTGCCACCCACTGGTGGTCTTGTGGCTCTCCCCATATAGTATATTATTCACAATATTGATTAATAAACCTTATCTTATTCTTCTCATTTCTGTCCTACCTATTAGACTGCTGTCTTCTTCAATCAAATACCAAACTATCATTTGTTCAGTTGCAACATGGAGATTAAAGCAAAATGATAATGTAAAAACCAAATATGAATCCTATTTGGTGATGCAGAAGTGAAAATGAACAGAAAATTAGGCTAAAGCAGTAAGTTGTTCTTTTAATAACTACTATCAGTTTTAAAATGAACTAGGAATTATCAAAAAGAAGATTCAAAATTTAACTTTGTTTTTTACCTGCTACTTGGACCTTCTAGCTATTTTTTCATCAAATTAATCTATTCTTTTAAGATTTCTTAAATTAAGCCAAATGATTATTAAGATTTCTATACTTCCTTTGATTAAGTTCAAATTTAAATTCAAAGATAACCCTGATATTATGGAAACTAATGTGGCAGCAGCCACCTGGAGCAATCTGTCATGATTCTAGTAAAATTAGGGCCTGTAAATTTCCTGAAATCTGGGGCTTACTTTTAATACTAGTTGAGGATCTATTACAGATCTTACCATATACATTAAAAAGTAGAATGTGATATTTTCACTTTAATTTTTAAAGTTAATAAAATATAGAAAGTATCAGGATTGACACTTTTCTTCCCCTTGAAACCTGGGCCCAAGGGCGGGATTTGAAACCTGACCCTGAGTCCCTGCAGGCTGCCTGCCTGCATTTTCCTAGGGTTGAGCCCCCACAAGCTGAAGCCAAGAATGATTGTCCAAAAGGTGAAGCCATCCAAACCAGATAAATCATTACCCCAAATGGGGGAGTAATCAAGGCACCTAATGGAGGTGACAAAATTCCTGCTGTCTGCTTCATGGTCTTGAAAACCGCCTTATTGGTCAATCAGGATGTGTCACCTGATGTAAGCGCGGGCCCAGGGCCCGACCTCATGACCAAAACCCAAGAATGAGATAATCAAGTCGCCAATTCAAGATTCCTGACCAATGAGAGAACTCCTGGTCCAGGTGCCATTTCACCACCTTTGAACCCAAGTGTCCAGACCACCCGGCTCCACATTTCATGATGCCCTTATGAACCCCCCATGGAAAAGATTAAGTTTGGAGGTGGGGTGCTATATAGACCTAAGAACCCTGTGCTCCAAGCTTATTGCCATTTTTGAATAAAGGTTATGTTATTTTGGCTTCTGCAGCTGCTGCCTTATTTTATCTTTGCAATCTATCAATTTAGTGCAAGATCACCTGGCCCTCCTACCCGCAGATTCCCGCCTCCAGATGTCCCCTTTGTCTTTTCCACTTCACAGAGTACCCTTTAAACCCTTAGTAGAGAAATACACCCCAGAAAATATCCTTGAACTAGATCCCTTGGCCTGCATAAAATCTATATTTAGATACAACTGTCAAGTCCCCTGGATTCTATCTGTAAGGGACCCTCTTTATAGAGGAGAATGCAGTTAGGGAATCAAACAAGGGTCCATTAATCTCTAAAACAGGAGATAGCTCTTCAAGCTGTAGGGTAGGGGTTGGACAAGGACCAGGGAAGCTCAAGGTAGCTGGCCCTGAGACAGGATACAAGGCAGGAACAAGGAGAGCCAGATGGTGACTACGGACCACAAATAGGGGATCCCAATCATCTGAACTAGGAGATACTATTAAACGCTCAAGTGAATAATAGGGAAAGATTGCTTTATTGTGGAAATAAAGTTAATCAAACAATTAACTTGGGCTTAATATGGAGTTCTTATACTAGGGGGTGGAATTGGGAGTACGGATTTAATGAGTTTAAAACCCAGGTATAATACCTCACATGTAGTGGCAGGAATCATGATGCAGGCTATTTTTAGATGCATTATAGTACTGAGTTCCTTTCAGGTTTTACTTGAATCTGCATTGCTGTGGGGCATAAGAACAATTAATTGACAATTAATTGAGTTGCAGTAACCTAGATCATCCAAATTTGGAAGTTGGAATAGGTCTTCAACTATTGGATAACTTTTTTTCAGGGAAGTGATTCCTGACACTATCAGAACCAAAATTGTTTAGAGGCAAGTTCAACTACCTGCCTGCCTGCCTAAAAACTTGATATGAAACCACCTGTGACCCCCAATTCAATGCCTGCCTTCTTGCATGACCTCTCAACTGACCACACTAGCAAGCTGTTTGGGATTGTGTATATCACCCTCACAGGGGTTTTTGACACTATAATCTCAGCCACTGGCATATGATCCTGGGTGAGAAAGTCCTTCTACTACCTATTTAAGTTAGCCCCTATCTTTTGGTGGGCTCTGCCCACAGAAAACCTGGCCTGTATAATCCCTTAAAACAAAAGGCCGGCTGCCCAAGCTTGGATCCCTGACAGGAAGGTTCATATTTGAAACTCTGTTCAAGATTTTAATCTTTAATGGTTAAACATACCATCTTTATTGATAACCTTATTCTTGCTACACACTTTTGGTTTCACCCGTGAATTTTTCACCAGATGCCAAGCAGCTGCTCTGGATAAGGCTGTGACGGATCTGAGACAATGGCTGCTTTATAATGAAGCAACCATTTGTCTCAGATATGGAAACAAATCTAGAAAAATTGGAGCCACCAATTTTCCAGATTTGAAGCCTTAATTTTGCTACTGGTGTTACAACTGAGATCAACACCTTGACAGATAATGTATCTCACAACACACAGGAGGTGCTCAAAGAGCTGCCCCATGATGTATCTGACTGCAATACTGGAGTCTTGCTGGAATTCTGAAGTGTTGGTAAAATGGGGAATGAAAATCCAAATACTGAAAAAATTTAATAAAAACAAAAAATTTAACAAAACTTTTACAAATGATAAACTCCAGGTAGAGATATTGGGAAAACACAGCCAAGAAAAACTAAGGCAAAAATAAATAAGGCATCAATTTGAGGAAATGAGATTGGATTTTGAAAATCAGTTCAATCATTTCCTCAATTTTAGGCTCAGGAGTTGCATCAAGCAGCACAAAGACCACATACACTGCAAAATTGACACCACAGCTTACAAGAAGCCATACAGGCATATAGGCAAGCAAAAGTTTATTTTCATGGAGAAGTTTTGGCCAAAAACTGTTAACTGAAATTTCAAATACTTATGGTTTTATTGAACTACTGAGGTAGTTCTGAGTTCCAACCCAGCTCATATGGGTATTTGGGAGGGAATGCTTGCATCAAGGGAGATTTTCAAGCCTGAGCCATCTGAATTGATCAGAAAATTATGACACCATATTTTAATTTGGGATAAAAAACACCAAATCACCTGATGTCTGGGGTTTAGGGCTTTAAATGGCTTTTTTCAACTTTTGTTGAAAGTCTCACTTGTTTGGCCACAACCCAATTCTGGCCAATGGCCTGTCTGATGCCCTCATAACGTTTAAGGCCACTTTATTGGGGGTGTCTTCTTGATGTTTGAATTTCCAAGGACGGGTCATTTCAGATAAGATGAAGCCTTCTGCGACACTAATAGCACAGGTCATTCTGCTACCAATGTCAAAGCACAGATGATATTCCCAAATTAGGAATGAAGTCAAGTAAAGGCAACAATCTCTTGTTAAGTTAATCACCATTAACATCACACTTGGATCACATCACTATGCTGCCTTCATGTGAATCAGCTGTTTTTTTTGCAGTATATTAACTGCTGCTTCCCAATAAAGCTATCATCTTACCCTTACTCTCTGCCCCTATCTTTTGGACTGCTGTCTTACCCAATTCTAAATACCGAGCTATAATTAGTCCAGCTGCACCACTGGCAGAGAATAATTTTTGGAGCTTGGTATGGACATAAATAGGTTGGATAAGAGTTGTTCTAGTTAAAGCTTTAAACTGAGTAGAGCATATAAGTTTTAGATCAAACAATTGTTTAATCTTTATTGTTGATTGGTTATCTTTTTTCCTCACCTCCTTGGTTTCAGCCTGGAAATCATCCAGCAGATGCCAATTGGGTAGTACCATAAAATGGGGAAACCACTCTCATTTTAAAATCATGGCAGCTCAAATGTGCCTGTCAGATTCTTGGGCTTTGTTGCAGGAAGGGGATGACTACAATTAATAGTTGAGCCAGCTATTTGAAAGAACTGAAATGGTTACAAAAAGAAGAGTCCAACTACTATTGTTTGCACATGTTAAAACAATGGTTGTGATTAGAAGCGGGATATTTCTGTTAGATTTGGCAACAGTGAAGTAAACATATAAATGTGGTCAAAGACTCTTACAATTTATATGGATCATACTCAAATTATAAGAATCAGAGCAAGAAATGATAGATTTATTTTTAGATAAAAGATTGAATATTTATAGTATCAAAAGACTGACATGATCTTAAAGGATATCTAGGGGTATCCTGACTATTCTCTGCAGCTGGGGAAAGGGAAGTGATGGCTTCACGGAAGCAGGCACATTTGTAGTTGTCCCTGATGGAGCTGACATCTTTGTTGATGTTTTAGAAGTTATTTGATCTGAAGCTCCATTGTGGAGGGGGCTTGAACACACTTTGTTAGCTGTCATGAGAGTTGAACTTGAGTCAATTCCTAAGTTAAGGGTTTCCCCTAAAGACATGGAGTTAATGGAATCTCCAACAGTAACAATTACAATATTTACCATGCTTGTTGCATTTTTGTCCGCCACAACCCTAGCCCTGAATTCTAGAGGAAAGAAAGCCTTCTCCTGAAACCTTCAGGAAAAATTGGATTCCCCTAGTTAAGGGAATCACAGTCCCTAAAAGGATCCGATCTGGATACCTAAATCAGGTAAACACTGGAATCGGCCCAGATTTTGTCCGCAGCAACCTATGTGCGATCACCGCCCAAATGGAACTCTAACAGCCATGCATGCATAGAATACATCTAAACCCTTTAAGGTGACGCTGCTAAATTTTACTTAATTCAAGCGTCACATTTTTAAAGATGACGTATGATTTACAATACTTAAACAAACCGTTGCCCCTCACAAGCAGGTTCCTGAACGACAGATTCTGGATAAGGGCGGAGTTCATAAATCTCGAACTCCAGTCACAAAGGAAGAGCTTCATCACCCTTTTCTTGAAACAAGTAGTCATTAGGCTTCTAAAGATCTTTAAAAACCCTCTATTCGCCGAAGCAGGGTTTACTTTCATATCAGAAGATTTTTTAGTCTTTAACATCAATGGCTAGAAAGAATAGATCAAAAGCGGATAATCCAAACAAAATCCAACCTAAGAAACGAGCCCCTCGCTCAACATCTCTAGCTATATACAAAGCCCCCAAAGCTCTTAAAAAGGACAATCGTAAAACAAAGGCCAACAGAGATGAGTCTTGGATCCAATCCAGAGCAGCAAAAAGTCTTCAGTCTACTTCAAATGCAGAAAAAAAGCTTTATAATTTAATAGTTGATTCTACCTTTTTGGCAAATTCTATGACTGTGAGCCAGGTATTATCCAAACCTTGGGGTCTTGTGTGTCTATTTTTAGTAGCATCATTATTATGATTATAGCTTTTATTCAAGTGGAATAGCTGTTTACTTTTTTGGCAAACTTTAAATGGTGGCTTTGTATGCTATTCCGTGATCTAGTTTATGATTTTGGGTAAATGTTGCGGCTTGAGTTTAGATTGCCTTACGAATATCTTGTAAACTCGCTCTAAGAATTCGATCTCTGCCTTTTAGGCTGTAATTTTAGTTTATGCTGATATACGCTCCTGCTTAAGAACAAAGCACTTTAATCAGCCAAAAACTCACGCCCAAGCATCAAATTTTCTGGTCTTACTTTCCCTGCATTATATTTTGCTTCAGATTTGATTTCTAGTCGTGTCTGATCTAGTTAAGCGCAGAGTTAAATTTAAAAAGCTTTTCTTGCTTTCAAGTGTCATCAGCTGCATTCAAGTTCTTGACAAAATTAATTCTTGTATGCATTTTTCAGTTGACAGTCTTGAGTGTGTTTTTGACTATTTTGATCCTCTCCCCCTTTTCATTCTTATCCCGAGTTCTCAATCCAACCGATTCTATATTCCAACATCCGCTAAACACAAACTGCATACAGTAGAGCGAATAGCTGTACAAACTCTAAGCCAGGCAAATAAGTTGTTTCGAGTCTTGAAAATGACCATAGCCCTGTTTGTTGATGTGTCCTCTATCTTTAACATGGCTGTTAGCAATGCTTTTCTGTTTGGAGTTGTTGGCCGTAATCGTCATTTGCACTTTAATTTTTAATGCGTTATATCCTTAGGCATGTTACATCTTGATTATATATCTGCAGCCAATTAATATACTCTTGACTTAGACTTCAAGAAGAGTGGTTGTTTACATAACAGCAAAAGAACAAGAATCCAAGAAGGCGTACGTTTATATAAAGAATATTTATGAATCTATCTTCCTGCTGGCGCAGAAAAATGTACAGTCGCGCTCTACTATCGGCCAGCTGAAAAAAAACTTGGATGCGCACAATATCTTTGTGATGACGCTATCGACATTCAACCTGGTCTTAAAGCATGAACTTTTGACGTTAGAAATGGTAAATATTTAAGTTTCCCTATCTTAAAGCTAGTTTCCAATCCACTAAATCAGACTCATTAGTTTTCGGCCATCTTTGCTATGCATGCTGTTTTACATCCACTGAAACAGGCCTTGCGAAGGTTCAAGCCACCTCAGCATAGCCTCCCTGGAATATACATTACTTCAAATATGTTTTTATTGCTAGCCAGGCATTCAATGGTTTCATTGGAACTTGGATTTGATATTAAGAACCCCATCAAAAGCTCTTCAGCTTCTCTGGACATTCTTAAAGATAACCCCGTCATTTTAAAAATACAGAAGGATGGCTTGGAGCTCCAGAACGAGCTTGGTCTTTGGGCCTCGGAGCTGTATTTTTCCCACGCACTCAACCGTCTTGCAGAGCTAATGGACAATAACAATTTCTTATCCTTGGTTGGTGGAGCATTATCCCATAGCCTTCTTGAACCCAGCCTCCTAGCTGCCAATGCGGTGTCTAAATTGCACCCTGGAAGAAGTGAGCTATCAACAAGCCAAAAAGTAAGGGCACTCCTAAACTTGTTAGCATGCCAATCCTCCGTGCGTCGTTTCCGAGGAGTCATATTGACAAGTTGTCCTCTAATGGCTATCTACCTGAAAAAAGTATTGGGGTGCTTTTATACTAAGCATAATGCTGCCACTGAAGCTGCTGTTCCTCGCCCAGAGGGCTACATTGGTCCATTGCCAAGTATAGAGGATGTACTTTCTAGCTATTCCAATGGTGATGTACAGGTCTTGATCACAACTTTTGATTTCTTTCCCAGGCTGAAAGATAAGGGTGCCACATGGGTAGTGCTTTTCAATGCCTCTCTCTCAGTATGGTCATATCTGAATCTGAACCTGACCTTGTCCTCAGTTGAAACCTACTATGTCTTTAAAGATGATGAAGGCAGAAATGAAATCATAGAGTTTGATCGAGACCATGGGGATACTATTTCCTACTTAAGGCTGTATTAATGATGGCTCTATTCTCCTATCCATCTATGGCACCCCTCCATCCAGAGTGCCATTTGTACTACCAGATCAGATTTGCACATAAGATTCATCCAAGCACACCTACACTATAAATTGATTTTATCCTGCAACAATATTAACTACATTTATAAAATAACACTATCTTGTTGCATTGCTTCTTATGAAACTATGTCTTCTATCATAGTGTTATGTAATTATACAGGCTTCGTAAGACTATAAGGTGCAAAGATCTGTGAAGTATGTGTGAGGCTTGCAGCTTAACCCAATAAGGTAGTAATTTACAAAGGTAATTTCGCATGAGAGGTACTGGGGTCCATCTAGTGGGAAAGTGCAAGTTGAAAGAGTTCTGTTGGGGATACCATACATTATTCCAAAGGCAGTTTCAATTGAAGATCCCAAACAGCTGACATGGGCCTGCAAAAACCACCCATCCTAACCTTAAGACTCAGCATCCTGCATTAAAGATTGAATACTGATATCTTTAACACAAATTCCTCCTTAGCAAGATCTATATTTAGTATAATTACCATGGACTTACTTCTGAAGAAGTAGATTTAAATAGAATTTGGAAAATATGTTAAACCAGACAATGGATAAGAAGATGGTTGCAATTTTATTAATATCATTTAGATTCTTATGTAGCTGTATATTGTATCACAAAGCGCCTATCTAGACATGGAGGTAATACAGTGGCATAACTGTGCTGCATTAGCAAAGTTACACAGGGAAATATCTGAAAAAATACAATATATTTATTGTAATATGGGAGATCATATAGTTTGAGTGAATCCTTTAGGAGGAACAAGATACCCACTGATCAAACGTTTGGGTGGGTAGAGCTGTGGCTATCACAGATGGTTCCATCTTACCTGGGATCCCCGCCCTCAGAAATTCAAGCATCAAAGAGCCAGTCCTGAGAAAGCCCTTAAGAAATTATGAGGGCATCAACCAAGCCATTGACCAGAAGTGGGTTGCAGCCAAAAGTGTGGATATTTTAAAAAAGCAGAAAAAGGCTGTTTAAAGCCTTAACCCCCAGAAACTAGGCAGTTTGGTGTTTTTTATCCCAAAATTGAAATATGATGTAATAGGTCTTTTGGTCAATTCAGATGGCTCATCCTTGAGAATCTTCCTTGATGATGTAAGCATTCCCTCTCAAACACCCATATGAGCTGGGTTGGAGCTCAGAACTACTTCGGTAGTTCAATAAAACCATAAGTATTTGAAAATATCAGTTTTCAGTTTTTTGGCCAACATCTCTCCATGAAAAGAAAACTTTTGCTCACCTAAATACCTGTATGGCTTTTTATAGGTAGTGGCATTAATTTTGCAGCCTCTGTGCTGCCTGCTGCAACTCCTGAGCCCAAAATTGAAGAGACAATTGAACCAATTTACCAAATCCAATCTCATTTCCTCAAATTGGCGCCTTATTTATTTTTGCTTTAGTTTTTCTTGGTTGTCTTTTACCAGTGCATCTACTTGGTGCTTACCATTTTCAAATTTTTTTTGATAATTTTATTATTGTTGAATTTTTTCAGCATTTAGACTCCCCCTCATTTTATCAGCACTTCAGAATTTCAGCAAGACCCCACCATTATAGTGGCTGGATCCTACTAATTAGTGGAGCTCTGAACTGAGGTTGCCTCTAAATCAAGACTACTGCTGGTTCATATTTCCTTGTTTAGTAGTTCAAGCTGACTTCCACTTCTGGCTACATGTGCCAGAATAATCAAATTACAGGCCAAGTGGCCTTTTGTGCAGAGTTTTGCTGAGGGTTGATCCCATAGTTTTGGCATGCATGACAGAATTACTAATAATAGGTCACCCTGATAGCACCTGTTGTGAGTTAGGCTGTTTAGCTATGCTGGGTAAAAATTAGCCCATGTAATTTTTCTATTACTATACCTGAAAGCAGAGTAGTAAATCCAATAGGATGAAACAATAGGTTGGGGTAAAAACTTGTCTTTATTTGATACTAAGTGGTTACCCCGTCCAAGGACAGAATTAAAGTTGAATTTAATAAATCAATTAAATATATTTTATTGTATTTTTAGGCTTGGATTACTTATTGTCAGGAAATCCTGATCTATCAGGGTTGACTGATCCATATTCCCATCACTAAAGCTAATTGGCTAACAATAGACGGGCCACAGCCAGGTTGAGACTTCTATTCCGGAATACAGAGAAACTATATCAAGATTGTTATAGTTCAAATCCATAAGACACCTGAGAAATTCCTGGTCTCAGGTCACAGGCCAATCCAAAACCTTTTATAATTAGATGCTATGCATTCTGGAATCCCAAAACAGACACAAACCCGCCCTACAGAATAAAGGCAGGAAAATACAAACATCCTGTTTCACTGAGAAATGAGATGGAAGACTGCCCAGGCAAATCCTGCACACTAGAACAAAAATAAGATGGGGCCTGGGCTATGGATGTCAACTTAGTTGACCGCAACTGAGTCAAGAGATATCTAGGCTGAAGAGGAGAAATCAGCAGCCTAGAATATTACCTTATTCCAAAACCTTATTCAGGTTTGAAATCCAACTCTGGGGGTGAAACTAGTAGTTTGGGGATGATAGGATAGCTAGTAAGAGTTGTCTGCAGCTAAACGCCAGTCTGGCTGCTAGCTGCACACTATAAAAAGTCCTTTCAAGATCACTTGAAAGGCAGAGAAAAATAATAATCATCAATATTACTACTAAGCCAAATAGTAGTAGTGTCAAGTACAATAAGAGTGTATTATTGTTACTTTGGAATCCTGCCAAACCACCAAAGACGGTGTTGCATCCCAAAGACCACAGGACTCCTATATCACTTGGCTTGAGCAGCAACGGAACACAGCCTGTTGCAGCACCCATCCACACCAATTGGAAGTGCATCTGTCTTCATACAGATCTCCCTATCCCAAAATGCATAATACAACTAATAAAAACTATATCTCTTCTTCCTCAAGATCCAAAAATCTTGACAGTGGTGCTCACAACAAAAACAAGTTTCCATTGATGTCAAGTCAAGGTGCTACCTTGCCCTTGTTGACCCCCGGCTTTGTTGATAAGTACGGGAGGGGGATACATGGAGACCAGCAATACCAAACACAATCAATCCTTCTGGTTAGAACTGACTCCCTATGAAGCACCCACGCTTCTGCTGGATATGATCCAGCTTGACATTACAGGGACTGCTGTTGCCATGGGCCAACAACAATACAACATAGAAGAGGTACACACCGTCTTGCAAGCTTTGCAACATGGTAGACATAATCTCAACAATCCCCAGGGCAATGCCAAGTTCAATTTGTTCCAGATTGATGGTACTACCAACAACCTGAGTAACAATTTCCACAGATACCAGGATGTCACTTGCACCCAACTGGGGCAGCTCCTCCAACTGGATTAGAGCAGGGTCCAAGAGGTGCTTTCATATTTTTTGCACCCAGCTATCAAACATCTTCAACAACTGGTTGCCAGGCAGGAGCTGGAGTTGAACGAGCTCAACCGCTTTTGCTCTGAGCTACAGTTGGCCAGCTTTAATTTGATCAGTTGACTGAACGTCAGCTTCACAACTGTACAGATAGTTGTGGCAGATCTATGTGACTCCACCGCTTTTGCCCATGGTAGGGTAGACAAGGTAGTCAACCAATTCAACAACCAGGTTGGCCAGCTTGTGGGTGGTGTCCTGGATAATTGAGGCCTGAGTGAACAATGGGTTGCAGATATAATCAACCATTGTGTAACCTTAAGCTGTCACATGCAGACGTTGCCAAGCAGCCAAGATCATGTAGATCTTGTTACCCAGCAGGAGGACTTGCGCCAGTCAATCAGAGACAACTGCACTAAGTAGGACGCCCGTCACTCTGAGGTAGTTGATTATGTCAACAGAATTGCAGAAATGATCAACAAAATAAAGACCACTAGCCGTATCCAACATCCTGTTCATGACAAACAGGAGGACCATCAGTGCTGTCTGGATCATGCTGGATATGCCAAGGATCAGAAAAAGCTATGGGACACAGTAAAAGATGCACAGAATTTAGCATCTGAGCTGTATGAAGACATAGCAGGGCTCCACTGTGATCTTGCCGCCGCTGAATTCCAGACCAAGGAACTGTTAAACCGCCAGGATCTTTTAGCCAATACGGTATTAACAGCAGAGAACAACTACAGTTCTTGTTGCAGATCCTGAATGGATTAAACGTTAAGTTGTCCACCTAGGGATTGAGGAACAGAACAATTGTGTGATTGCTTTATTGCATCCTGGGTTTACTAAGGATAATTACGTTTAAAAACCCTTTAAAACAGGTGTTCAAAGCGCCTTTCAAATGTGCACAAGACACAGGCTTTAATTCCAAGGTTAATAATAGAACAATAAAATTATTGCCACCTGCCTCCTTAAGGAAAGCCTTGTAAACCCAGTTGTTCTCTTGCGCGGGACTTTCTGCTGTGCCAATCCACTCTCCTCTATTAGGAAAGTCATTCTTACTGTGCCTCCCTTCCCCTGGTGAAAATTCCCCCACCTCCCACTATATAAGTGCAACACTATCACAATGAACACTAGTTTTGTCTTATTATCTTCTTATGTTCTTCTGTCCTTACCCAGGCTGCCACTATACCACAACAGGTATAGTATTAAGATAAAGAAGTAGTAGACTAACTATTCATAGAAATCAGCACCCAGGCTGCATATTTTACAACAGTTCTTTACTAGAGAAGGTACACAGAAACAAAACCTCACGTAAGGAACTTGAAGCTAATGTGTTAGCCATACTGGCTGGATTGGAAATATAGCCTCTTCTGAAAGTAGCACGTTTTCAGGCCAAAGAGCAACACCTGTACTGGCATCAAGTCCAGAGCAGCAGAAAAACTCTTCATTGCCTGACTTCTTTGACCTCTCTCCCAACCACATGAATAATGATTCAGGTGACACCTGTAGAGTTAATTGAGGAGTGGCAGCCTTGCCTCCTCTTACTCCCTTGTCAGTACCACATGCTGATAATACCCACACCACTAGAAAAGAAGTCACAGAACCAGCTATCCCTGATCATAAGTTTAAGCTGCTTAACCTGCCAAAGTTTGATCAAAATGGAAACATTTGAACTTTCATCTGCCTCTTCAAAATGTCCATGAGAGGTTCAAGCAACCATATGAAGGCAACCACCCTCATAAACACCCTTGATCCCACCTGTGTAGACGTCATCATGCCTTGCCTACCACTGGAAAATTGGACTTACAAAGATGCACGCCAGGCTGTTATCAAGGAATTTGGTAGTGAAACCAGATTGCAAGCTCAAAAGGCAGAGTTCAGTAACATCTTGCTCAAAAAATATAAGTCTGTTCAGGAATTTGTGGACTACTTCTATCATAAAGCGCAGGTTCTCCTAGGCACCAGTGTCCTATCTGAGTTGGACTGCAGAATCACCATGGGATGTGCGCTACAGCCCTACAGAGAGTCAGCCAATTTCATGTTCCCTGTTCTGGATCAATCCAGCTCAACCCAACAGATCACCAGCTAGTTGAGCCACCTTGGGGCCCAGTTTGGAGCCCCAAATAAAGGACAGAATAATTTCTTGTCTACCTCCACCAAGGATAAGTCTCACAAGCCAAAGTCTGACAATGCCGCTCCCAACTCCAACAATAAATCAGGAAGCAACTACAAGGCCAAGGAACTGCCAGGCCCTTGCCACAAGTGTGGTGAGAAAGGACACTGAGCCATTGCTTGCAAGGGAAAAGGGCGTGATTCCTCAGTAAATGTGGTGGTCAACCAAAAACAGGATGACCAGAGAAAAGCCAAGGCAGGCCAGTAGAGGAATCTACTGAGTCTGCCACTTCCCCTATTCCAAAAGAACCAGACCGCCAGCCATCAGAGGCAGCTGAAACTAATACAGCTCCCTCTGAGACAACAACACCAGAGACATCAATATTAAATCCGCCTTTGGTCAGTCTGCTGTCCCATTTTGCCCCCAAACAGGAATTCAAAGAGGATCCTTTACACATGCTTGTGTCAGATGACCTTTATGCCATTCCTGCCAGAGGTAGGGGACGCCCAAGGAAGGTCACACCAAACACTGTAGAGGCAGTTTCTAAACCGTACACAGCTCAAGTCCAGGAAACTTGCATTGCTTCCAATCCCAATGTAGCCAGTGATCTATCTTCCTTGAAGGGAGTTCAATTCTCCCTTCCCATTGAGACAATTGAGGCCAACTTCCCTGAGATTGGCCAAAGTCTCAAGCAGTACTTCAATACTCTGGCACCCTTGGGTGTACACGTATTAAAATTACACTCTGAACTCTACTCTGAATGTACTTACACATATATTTCTGTTAACAAAGTCAAGGTGCGCGCCATAATAGATAGTGGCACCCCTATCAATATTGTGTCCACCCGCTTTGTCATGAAGCTAGGTATTGCTCCTGACATTGTGCACACCAGAGTATATGGTACTGCCAGAAAACACATAACCACGTCTGAAGGTGCTTACAGCACTCTGCTAATGCGTTTTGGCTCCATTGCAGTGTCCTCTCCTGCAGTGGTCCTTCCCAGTGAAAATTATGACGTACTCATTGTTACTGCATTCTTATGTAAATACAGGATCAGATTAGACATGAAAGACAACACTCTAACTATCCTTTTCCAGACAATCTCACTGTACTGCACATGGGACACAAAACCACCAGCTAAGGTAAAACCTAGCATTAATCTGGCATATAAGGATGATGTGGTGGCAGTTCCTTATCCTGTACAGGAAAAAGGGGAAATGATTTCCCACCCAGATCAAGGAGCACAAAGGAATTCTGCTCCGTTCACAATCAACTCTTACACTGGAATCTGGCCAACAACAGGTTGTCAACACAGGTTTAACCTTAGACATCCCCGCAGGATTATATGGTGAAGTTCATCAGCCATGGGGACGTTCAAGATTTGAACCGTGTATTGCCCCCAGGATAATCATTCCTGGCCATGTCAAAATTCATGTCCTGCTGGTCAATCTTCAAGGAAACAACATCCACATCAAAAAGAACCAGATTGTAGGATTTGTACATCTTCTGCCAGTTGAAGAGCTGGAAAGTTTTGTGTATTGGAGACTTATCAGAGATGAGATTACCTGATCAAGTTGAAACTGCCGCATATGTGACCACAACACTGGCTGACTTACTTTCCCTCAATGATACTGAACAGTAGCAAGCCAGTGCACTTTTTGAAAAATACCATTGTATATTTGCAGAGGACAGCTTCAACCTGGGGTGCGCCAATGAGGTCACCCATCACATAGACACAGGAGATAACAAACCTGTCCACCTCCAACCAATTTAACACTCAAAGGCCAGTGAAGAGACTGTGAGCAATGAAATCCAGCAGCTTCTAGACAGAGGCATGTTGATCCCATCCAAGAGTCCTTGGGCGTCACCCATCCTGATAGTAAAAAAGAAGAACGGAAGTAACCAGGTAGTCATAGACTACCTACGCCTGAATTTGATTATAAAGAAGGACTCATACCTGCTGCCCAGGATTGATGACACACTAGATTGGCTTGGTGGAGCCAAGTACTTCTCTGTCATGGACCTTATATCAGGGTACTGGCAGATTGAACTTCCACCAGAGGAACAAGAGAAGTGTGCAATAATCACTTCTCAAGGCCTCTTCCAGCCAACTCAAATGCCACAAGGGTTATGTAATGTGCCTGCAACCTTTCAACGGGCCAAGGACACTATCCTAGGTGATATTAATCTCTCTTGCGTCCTAGTTTATCTGGATGATATCAACATGTTTTCAAGAACTTTCACAGAGCACCTTGAGCACCTGAAGGCCGTCTTCAAGAGATTGGCAGACGCCAACTTGAAGATCATTCCCTGAAAATGTCAATTCTTTAAGGATCAGTTGGAGTACCTTGGATTTGTTGTGGATAAAACTGGACTCTGCCCCCAACCAGCCAAAGTGGAGGCTATCACCAAGATGAAGCAGCCAGAAAGCAAACACAACATCCATATCTTTTTGGGGATGGTAGGGTACTACTGTCATTTTATCCCCAATTTTGCGCATACTGACAAGCCCCTGTTTCATCTACTAAAGAATGTAGTCCCCTTCCTATGGACAGCAGCATACCAAGACATGTTTGATGCCCTCTGCACCAGCCTGTCTTTCAGCCCGTTATTAATGTACCCGGACTTTAGCTGACCTTTTGTGGTGCATACAGATGCTTCATTATCTGCCCTAGGGGCCGTCCTTTCACAATTGGACAACACAGGGGCAGAGCACCCAGTAGCCTATGCTAGCCACTCTCTGAACATACATGAGCAGAACTAAAAAGTCACTAAAAGGGAATGCCTTGCTGTGATATATGCTTACAAGCAATTTAGGGTATACTTGCATGTGGTACACTTCATTGTGGTCACAGACCACACTAGTCTCAGTTGGCTACAAAACCTTAAAGAGCCAGAAGGACGCCTGGCTCAATAGGCATTAAAGCTCCAGGCTTTTGATTACACTATAGTCCATTGCCCAGTTGCCAACCACCAGAACACAGACTGCTTATCAAGACTGCCAACAGTTGTTATAGTAGCAACCCAGGCTGACAAACTGTGCAATAAGATGTTCAACAACCAGTTCAAGGAGAAACCAGACAAAGTACAGGTCATTCTCTGAGAGCTCCAAAAAGACTGTAAGGTTGAGAACCAGAAATTTTATAAGTACCACAAGGGTTCTAAATACATTTTCCTAAGGCCTTCAGAACAGCCAGACCTGATAATGGCCGCCCACAAAGCTGTGGGCCATGGTGGCTTTAGAAAAACAGTCCACCAACTTCAACAACACTATTACTGGGAATCACTCCTCTTTGAAGTTAAAGAGACCCTGACTAACTTTACAGAGTGTCAACACAAGAAACCTTTTACTGGGAAGCGCCAGTATAAAGCAGTAGAGCCCAAGTTTGCTTGGCATACTGTTAGCATAGACGCAGTTGGGCCTCTGCCCATGTGCGTTGGTTGTTTGCACTACATCATTGTAGCAATTGATCACCTTACCAAATGGGTAAAAGCCAGAGCTCTTCAGTACATCAGCACCAAATCAACAGCCAGGTTTGTGTTGAAACAGATCATTCATTGACATGGCTGTCCTCAGTTCATTCTTACCAACAACAGAACAAACTTTACTGCTCATGTAATTCCCAAATTAAATGAGCTCATGGATGTGAGGGGAGAGCTCTCCACACCATACTATCCAGAATCTAATGGAATGGTTGAGAGAGCCAACAGCACCTTGGTCAACATTCTGCGTAAGCTGGCAGACACCCAAACTTCAGAATGGTATCTCTTCCTGCCTGCCATTGTGTTTGCATACAACATCTCAATCCACAGTATGACTGGCTTCTCCCTGTTCCAGATGATGTACAGACGACATCCAGCCATCCTGCCAATTCTCTTCTCAGCAATGGGAGACCCATATAAAATAACATATCAACAATATATGTCTAGGTTCACCAACACACTGATCAAGCTTCAAGAAAAAGCTTTCAATGAGACCTCCCTCACCAGGAATAAAGGATGAAAAACTGACAACAAAAATTGACACACCCTAGCCAAATTTAAAATAGGCACCCAGGTTCTGTATGACAGAGCCGTAGGACGGGCACATAAGCTCAACAGCATTTGGAAAGGCCCTTTTGAAATCACTGAAAAGACCTCTCCAGATGTTTACACAATCAAGGATCTGGCCAATGAAAAACTCATTAACAGAGTCCACGCCAGATTCCTCAAGCCATATTTCTCTATTACAAATATTGGCTCACAATAAAGCTTACTAAATAAACTCTAAAAATTTAAAAATAGGAAAAAGAACTTTATTCCAGGGGACTCAAGGATCACCCTCCTGATACTCAGGGTCCTCTTCATCCTCTTTGGGAGCAGCCACTTGGGCGCTACCTCTCCAAGAACGTTGCACCACCTGCTGTGGGCTCCAGATAGACACAAAAAGGAATTTCCTCCCTTCAGCAAACCAGTAAGTTGTGGCCTGCAACCAGAGACAGTGCTCCATTGGAACTATTTGTGAATACCAAACAAAAGGAATAGGAATTTTCCCAGAGACAGCATCAACCTGCCACAGCCCAGCGTTTAAGGGGAAAGCACACAATAAGACCACACAGTCCAACATAAAGCCGGAAATATACCAATAGCAATGAGGCAACAGCACCTTCAGTCTACCCAGTTTATTACGGACCTTATCCCATTGTGCCGCCATATCATCAGCATTAGCTATTGACAGGCTAAGATCAGGGGTAAGCATTATGTCCCCACATAACACCATCCCACAAACTGCTTGCTATTTAGCCCCACTGTTGATGGCGGCGTACACACTACAGACAACACAACAAATACGGCTGTCCTGTGCATCTTAGTTGTCAACACCCAGTTTTAAATACAGCAAAAGAAACCCTTCCAAAGCACCAAACCAAGAAGAAAACACCTTCAAGCCAAAGTCCAGAACATAGCTTTGGCAGGCCTTGTCCACCCTGCTGGCATCTCCAGTCCCCACTAAGAGGTCTGCCAACTGCTCCCCCAGATGCCCTGCCAGGTCATTGTCATCAACGCTATGAAAACCCTTGCTGGAATGAGTAATGGGCCGCTTGAGATTGTGGCACGGATGCTGGGCCATCACCACAAAGAGGAATTGAGGAATTATATCAATCCCCAAATAAAGTTGGGAAATGGAGAAGCCCTCTTCACCCAATTGGAGCAAAGGCACGGAATCAAGGGCGGGCAGATTACCATCCACCAAGCAATAAGTAAAGGTACCAGAATGAGGGTCCACTACCAAAGGTTCCCTCTCCAAGTTACAGGGGCAGGTACGCACTGAGCTAGCTTGGGCCTCATCAAGGCGCTTTTCACCACCAACAGAAGAACACCCAGTGGTTGAATCCTCCATTGGAATCTCATCACTGTTCTCACCAGGTACTGAAATTTCTAATCTAGACCATAGTGAGCCAGTATATACTTGACAAAGCACATGGAGCAACACCATCTTGGCCTCCTTGGAAAGCCCACAAAAATGACAACAGTCTGCTCCTGAAATCTGCGCCACTATCTGGCAGGCGTCAGTCTTGTTGAATATACCGGAGTAATTAGAAGTATTGCTCATATTCCCGTGCTAGAAATATTTTCCAAACTATATAGCTCAGTCAAGTGGGGGGAAATGTCAGGAAATTCTGATCTATCAGGGTTGACTGATCCATATTCCCATCACTAAAGCTAATTGGCTGACAATAGACAGGCCACAGCCAGGTTGAGACTTCTATTCTGGAATACAGAGAAGCTATATCAAGATTTTTATAGTTTGAATCCAGAAGACACCTGAGACATTCCTGATCTCAGGTCACGTGCCAATCCAAAAGCTTCTATAATTAGATGCTAGGTATTCTGGAATCTCAAAACAGACACAAACCTGCCCTAAGGAATAAAGGCAGGAAAATACAAACATCCTGTTTCACCAAGAAATGAGACAGAAGACTGCCCGGGAAAATCCTGCACACTAGACCAAAAATAAGATGGGGCCTGGGCTATGGATGTCAACTTAGTTGACCGCAACTAAGTCAAGGAATATCTAGGCTGAAGAGGAGAAATTGCAGCCTAGAATATTACCTTATTCCAAAACCTTATTCAGGTTTGGAATCCAACTCTGGGGGTGAAACTAGTAGCTTGGGGATGATAGGCTAGCTAGTAAGAGTTGTCTGCAGCTAAACGCCAGTCTGGCTGCTAGCTGCACACTATAAAAAGTCCTTTCAAGATCACTTGGAAGGCAGAGAAAAATAATAATAATCAACATTACTACTAAGCCAAATAGTAGTAGTTTCAAGTACAATAAGAGTGTATTATTGTTACTTTGGAATCCTGCCAAACCACCAAAGACAGTGTCACATCCCAAAGACCACAGGACTCCTATATCACTTGGCTTGAGCAGCAACGGAACACAGCCTGTTGCAGCACCCATACACACCAATTGGAAGTGCATCTGTCTTCATACAGATCTCCCTATCCTAAAATGGATAATACAACTAATAAAAACTATATCTCTTCTTTCTCAAGATCCAAAAATATTGACACTTATCAAATGTTTAATTAAAATTTTATTTAATTGCTTTATTAAAAGGAATTTCAATTATATTTATTATAATTTAAAATTAAAATTGTACTTCCAAGTATAAAGAAAAACTAAACCTATATAAGTATAGTATCACTATTAAGTTTAGCAAGGCTAAACTAATTATTTTGAAATTTAGTAACTGATTTTTAAATCCCTTCAAAATTTAGAGCTGATCTGCAGCTTTAAAATAAGCTATTGGACATCAAAATTAGCTTAGTATTTACTGATATACATTGATTTTAGTTTTTTAGTATGTATTAAAAGTAAATTTAGATAATATCAAATTGAGTCTGAGCCTTTGATTATGACGTGAACCCAATTCCAGCACTTAACTATATATCTCAGCATCTAGAGCAGCTAGAGCTATCATGTTTGGTCCATTTTGATCAGAATCATCTGAAAAATTGATCTACGTCCTCTAAATTTCATGAAAATCATTATATTGAAACATAATTTTATCATAACCTGTTCACTTCACTGATGTTCTTTTGGGATGAAGCTGTGGCAAGCAAGGTTTATTCTGAAACAATATGCATCCAAGTAGAATATTCTATCATTTCACTTTGGAATAGATAGATTCGAAATTTCCAAGCCAACCATCCTGTACTTAAACTAAAATTTATGTATCTTTTTCAATTTAATATATTTAAAACTGATCCAGCTCTCTTTTCATCAGTCAAATCAATCATCAGCAGAGTTTAAACATCCAATTTTATAAAAGTATCTTAAATAATTGCTTCTTTCTTTCTAATTTAATCCACCCATTATAGAGTCAGGTAATCTATACAGATAAGCTAATTTGATATGGTTGAATGGGGTTTAGTATAAAGTTTCTTCCCCCCTTTGGCCTTAGATAAGAAAATATTTCCCTTCTGCACCAAGAAATCCTCTCAAATCCCTGCTAAACCCCTAAATTCACTAAATGATTTGACACAACCAATTGACAAGAGAATTGTCTTGTCTTACCCCTCTTAGGTGGCATCAGTTGACCCCCTGATTTCTGTTCCAACCTGGGAAGAATCCCTGTTCAATTTGGATTACTTGCTGGATTAGTTTTTCCTCCATTTGAAGCAACTGCAAGATAAACAATCAGGGCGCGCTTCTGCCAAATCTACAAAGTTTAATCTAGCGGGAGTTGATGTCTCCCTGAATCATTCTGTGGGCAGCAGCCAATAAGAGGTCAACCCAGAAATTAATGGAAAACTCTCCAACCTCCCTGAAATATCCCTTCAAAATTTCTCTCCTGGCTAATTAGTCTCACCACTTGGGTCAGGTGACCTATCAAAATTAAGTTCATTCCCTTAAAGCAAGACAGAAGACTTTTGGTCTCCTGTTTGCTCATTATTTTTGTCAGGGATTTCTTCCCTGCCTACTTCAATTATATGGGTAAAGCCTTACAATATCCCAAGGAAAAAAGAACCAGCAATCAGAGTCTAGACACTTCTTTTACCTTAGACACTATCCCAGACGGGGATCAAACCTGAAACCCTACGGACAATTCAAAAGTTAGTATATACTATCTGTATGATGTTATATTACCTATTTATATTGGTTTCCTTCATTTGAAGTTGATTTTTGACTTTGATTTTGCTCTGGAAATCTTAAAGAATCATTTAAAGGATGTCACTATACGCTCAAAGCCTGATTGGCTGCCTTGGTTCACTCTGCTGCTCCCAATTCTAAGTACTCTTCACAAGGACACAACTCCGTACTCTCATTTCCGATGTATTAAGCCCTTAACCCGCTTAATTGTTTCTTCTCTTTTTTCTTACTCCTGGCTCATATATTGCAACTATAAGGCTGTACAAGCCATTCAGTTCCAAATCAAGTCAGATATGCAACAGGTATTATTTTTAAACATTATCCTCATGAAAATCACTGTCAAATCACCTCCTATCATAAGATCCTCTTGAATAACCCAGCCTCACTCTTTTGGTATTTAAGAAAGTTATTTCTACCATTTTCACTTTTTCCAACAATAAAGACTTTATCTTACACCTGCTACTCATTCATCTTCTGATAACATATTTTTGATGCCATGAGAGGAATTCTATTCCTGTTCTGGTTTCTAGCTTCCTTCTTGCCAGTGGTATCAACCTTGGAAAACCCAACACCTACAACTGACTGGTACAACTCTTCTCCAGATGACGCCCATCAAAAGGAATCCCTTGTCCACGGATGGTTCAAATACCCCTCTGGCCACCAGGGACGTAATTTCTAATATGGTTGTTTGTTTACTCCGCCTCCTACCAAACCTGCTCTGGTTAGACCTTACGCCTCCTTCTACCTATTTACATATGTGGTGGGTTACTACCTACTTGGTTGGTTCAGTTCTATGTTTGGAAGATTTGCTTACCTGGGACACCTTGCAATGGTCACAGTTCCTATTGGCTTGGTAATAGCAGGATTTAACTTAGGGGCCTTGGCCCACCAACTAGGGAACTTGTTCCCTGCTAAGTGGGTCCCTGAAAATTTTATATCAATCCAATAAACTTTGAAGTTTGAGCTCAACAATTTGTCTTTGGCTTTTGGAACTTCTTTTTGAGTTCTTTAAAATCAGTAGAAGCTTTAGTAAATATTATTATTTTCTTACTTTCCCCTTGGCCCATTCAAACTGGCAGTCTACCCAGAATCACCTAGGAAAGTGTTAGTGTATAAGTGTTCTCTTATTACCTATTGTTTTCAAAAGCTCACTTTGAACTCTAATTTAAGTTATTAATCATTATAAAAACCTACTTGAATTCTGAATTTCTTCTGTTTTTGCTTGATTCCAGACCCTCTCTCTCTTCTATATCATTTAAAGCTGTCCATAAGTCTTCTGAGGTATTTCCAAGTTTAAATAGCTCTTTAAGTCTTCTAATCCTAGTTGACTACCTCTGTTTAACCCAAAGCCATTAAATCCAAGTGCTGTAAATCCATCAAAGACCCCCAAATCTTCTGGATATTCTGAAAAAATTCTCCCAGTTGTTAAGTTTATGGTGTTCCCTTTGGCCCCAGCACTGTTGTTGATCTGGTCAACTTCCCCTGACCTTTGGACTTGTATCTCTTCTTTGTCACACGTTGTGGGTGATAACCCAGTCTAGAATCCTCCATTTCTCAAGGAACCTCCTCTTTGCTGGGGAGACTCTTGTCAAAAGCCTCACATGTGATGATCTGGTTTTGTACTCCCCTGACCTTGATCTGGATACCTCTTAAATTGGGGGATCACAGGTTCCTTCTCCTCCCCATCAGGATGAAAAAGATCCCAGTCCCTCTCCAGTACCCTTGGTTGCAGAGTATGTTCCCTCCTGCACCCCTTGGTTGCTTGCTGGCCTAATGTGGATGACATTGAATGCCTACTTTCCTCAGCTGTCCCTGTTTCTTCCTTGTGGTATCTTTTTAGAGTGGCAATTCCAGTGTTTTACTGGATAGTATCCTGGTGGTTTTTCCTATCAGGATGGGAGCCAAACTTAGTTAGTTTAGCTCCTCTCTCTCACAGTTAGCCACTAATTTAAAATTCAAGTAATTAAATACAAATTTATTAAAGTTTGAGTGACTTATATTTCAGTTCAACATTATTTAGACCACATTACACTGAATTCAATGTGTGTACTTTCAAAGATTCATGTAAGGGATTAAATGTAAGGATGAGTCAAATTAAGCTTTTGGCTTAACAATCAACTTTTAGAATAAAATTTAAATAAAATCAATTCAGTCAAATCCCTTAAAGCTTGAGCCCACTTGAGGTGGCATTACAGACAGACTCACTTATATATATTAATGTTTCCAAGTATATATAATGGGGTGGGAAATTGGGAAGAAGGAAATTGTGAGAATGAGATATTTAGGCCAGGCTTAGTGTCAACACCAATATTGACATAAGTATCAATATTGGCTATCAATATGCACCTGGAAGTAAGAATTGATTGGGCAATCAGATTGTTTATGGCACCTTTATTTAGTCTTCTGGGCTTAAGTGCCAGGTGTGTGCCTTACTTCCAGAATTGAGTGCCCTAGTGTTTATGCCTTAATGAGAAACTTCTAATGAGCCAATTCCTGAGGAGATTCACACAGGTTCCAGAATGCTCTGGTGTCCACAAGCTCTTGCTCAATTGATTTCTTGATCACCTAATGTGTACTTGAATCTGGATCTGACTTTGAACTTAATGTCCATCAAATCCATCTTTTATTAGCACATTTACAGCAGAACCCAAAGAATAAAAAGCAAACACCAATCACCAAGGCTGGGAAAACAAACAAAACAGAAATCTTTCACCTCTCTTATAAAACTATTCTTTATTTATCCAGACCTAGTGCTTGTCTTTAAAACAGCTCTCAATGTGGTTCATCACAAGTTTTTTGGGAAAACCAATAGGTTTAATATAAGAGAGAGGACTAATTAAAAAGATAATAATATGGTGCTCTTTTCATCTTACCTCAGAATTATGTGCAATCAGCAGGTTTGACAGGTGCCTTTATTCACACCAGGACCCATTTCATATTAGATTGGTCCCAATCAGAATTTCAGTGCCAGGATACCAAGCACAAGATGAGGCAGTTGCAGACACAGGTGGAGGGACCGCTGGGCCAATGAGAAGCACCCACAACAGTATTGGTGCTAACTTAATAATATAGTAGATAGATTGACTCAGCAAGAACCAGGGGCCAATAGATGAGACCATGGAGCTCACTAACCCTGTTAGCGTAATTTAAATTATATCAAATAGTTGAGTGTATGTGGTCTCATTCGCAATCCCAAGATCCTGTGTGCAATTAGTCCGGGGGAGACAAGGGGGGTCATAGAGACCAAATACATGAACATTTAGTTGTATTTATCATTAAAGAGGCAGGGTTGTGCAGTGTATCAGGAGTCTTCTTGGCCAAAGGTATTGGGTTGACAGGATCTTGATAAAGGGTTGCTAAGTGTAAGGGCCATCAAAGGAATAATGTGAACAGAAATCAAACCCACAACTGTGGCTGCAAAACAAAAGCACAGCCAGCCGCAAAAGCCTACTGGGGGAATCAAACCCCAAACAACCCACCAGTATGGGGGTGGTTTGAACTGCCCAGGGGTCAGAAATCAAATCAGGACCAGTTACAGAACTGGCCCAGGGAAGCTTGCAGCTCCCAACAGCATTAGGACATCCGGCTCCAATGCTATAAATGAGAAGGGTGTTTTCAATGCCCGTATAAAGCATATCTGCTGAATTTTGAAGCAGATATGTTTGATAACATATCTGCTACAGAATTCAATCAGCAGTTCTGTTACTATTCTGGTTCCTGTTTCTGGATCTGCCACTAATAACTACCCAGCTTCACAGATGTTCTGAAGGATTATCTTGCAGCCACTGAGGGTGCATATAATTCAGCCATTAAATAGTTGAGATCAGCACCCAAGTCAAGCTGCAGGACCCATAAATCAAGCAACCACTAGTTATGCCCCAACACTCCAATTCCAAGGTAGGGATTTAATTGATCAATCTGAAAATAATCATCAATCAGCACATGACAACCTAAATTCAAGTGATGAAACTAGAGCTTCCCCAGACAAATGCCTCAGCCAAGAAGAGTTTCAGAAAGATGACACAAACCAATTCTCTGCCATTCCTCATAAGAATTCCCCTAACCAAGCCAATTTATTTAAATCTTTATCCCCTCTTCCCAAATATTCTCCCACTATTTCACAGAATCAAATACCCAAAGAATGGTCCACTAAAGGCTTGCAAGGAATAATAAGTGACATATTTCAAGATAGACCTGAAAAATGGTATAAAATACACTTCCCCACACTCGAGCCAAGTGCAGGCAATGTCAAATAAAGTGAATTCATCTATCGGGTTTATTTGCTTTATTAGGTTCACAATTCATACACCACTTAACAGAAGTCAACCCCAAATACTAGAGTACCACCCTTGACCTACACACATGGACTACCAGCCAGTTCCAGACCCTGGAATGGCTGAAATTTCTTATGAACCATATTCCCCTCTTTTATCACAGCCCTACAACCATAATAGAGCTAGGATGGTCATTTTGACAATTCTTAGTCTAGCAAAACTGTTGTCCCCAACCTTGATGCCTACTGCCATCTTGCTGAAGGCCTGTTATACTTGACCAGATCAGTCCCCTTCTTTTACTGGGCCTTTGTCACTAGTAACCCATATTGATGGAACTCCCCTTATGTGCCTTGGTACATGACAACCCCTGGTCATGACAGTAAGGAGAATGTTTTCTAAAGTGAACTCAGAGAAAGCCATATTTACTGAGTATTTGGTAAAATGTATTAGTCTAAAGGAAGAACCAGGGGGACAAAATAATGTGGGCGTGAGATCTTCAGGATCTGTGAGTATGATGTTAGGGGCAGCAGGACCTGTAAATTTGGTTTGAAGATAATACAAAACAAGAATAATATATGATAAGATCTGGTTGAACCAAAGGCTCATCACTACTTTATCATTCAGGATGATAATAGGGTTTGGCTTTGACCTGGCAATGTATAAAAACCATCTCCAAGGCTTCATTATTAGATCAGAATTCTGAAAACTTGGGCAGTAGGGCAGCAGGAACTTGGGAATGGCAGGGTGGCATCAGGTACTTATGGTCATTATTGGCTGGTGTTAAGGAATAGATGGCTAGATCCTTTTATTCACTAGCCTGTTTGAGAGAGATGGACAGGAACACAAAGAACACCCTATTTTCAGGACTCTGGGAAATATTTTGAAGACTTTTATTGGTTGGGTATTGAGTTTCTCCATGGTTCTCATTGATATAATTCACTACCACTACAGAATAGCTCTTGGTGCCATATTTTGGATCTTTTCTTGCAATTTCTTGTGATATTGGCAAGGATATTAACATCAGAAGTTCCAATTTTAATCACTTTCAGATTTGAGCCCAAAAAAATGCAGGCAGACAGGCTCTTGGCTCTCTGGGCTGGCAGGCCATGGGAAGAAGGGCCTGAGGTTCATTTATTGCTCTAGATATTGCTTTATTATTAACAGCAGAATGTTACTTGTGACAGCCAGAGCTATTCCAGTCAGTAGCAGAAGATATTGGCTCCTGTATTTTTCTTATCCACCCAATTTAGCAATTCAGATGCATATTAATAATATCTGTGCATAATATGTGATTTTGATATTGCTCAAGTTTAAAACCTTGTTATCATAGATATAGACTATCTATCTTGAATAGTGGATTTGCAGCAACAGGTTTTTATAGTTATCTAAGATGGCAGATCAGGGTTGGGGGCAAGGGGTAGTGCTGCAATAAAAAGTGAAATTTCAGTTGCTACTGTATCTCACAATACACAGGGGATTCTCAGAAAGTTTCCCCATGATACATCTAACATTGCATTAGCTCTTGATTCACTAAACTTGGCAGGATCTCATATATCCTTATAAGGAGAACATCCAATTATGAGGTTGATCCCAACAATGATCTTATCCAGAGCATGGTCAAGCCTTATTTAGATCTCCTCCACCAGTGCCACTCCTTAGTGGACCTTCACCATGTCATACTGTAAATTCAGAACCTAAACAAAAAAATGTGGGATTTTCAAATCCTTGGTACAAATTTTGAATCACTTTTGCAAGGATGGCCTTTTTTAATTAAATTGATTTTTTTTGAATATTTATTTGAATTTTTAAAAATTCAGGAACTCATAGACACTTTGCAAATTTCAAGTCAAACTACATATTTTCAATGGACAAAATGAATTAACTGGAATCAGATTTAAAGTGTTCAAATCCATCAACCATTTTCATTAAGTTTACTATGTTTTTTTAAATTGCAGGATTGTCAAATCCAGGAACCAAAATTCAAATCACTTTTGAATGCCACTAGTAAACTCAAATAATAATTGCGGGAACTGGAATCCAAATTTAATGTACAGGAATCACACTAGGAAACACCAACCCAAATAAAGAAGCTCCACCACAACTAAAATTAAATGAAAAATTCAATCTTGATAACCATTTTTAGACATAAAAAGTGATTAATCTTTAGAATTATCCAAACCTGGAAAGTATACAATATTATACACTTCAAATCACGGATATAGAAATTCTGTTACTATTCAAGGATAAATCAAGAGGAAATATCTACTCACAACTAAACCAAAAATCCAAATAAATACATATTTAATCTAAAATATATTTTTTATTTTATTTTATGGACCAACAATTGCATTCTCAACCAGCTTCTGCGCCAGCCCGCAGGGCAGCCTGTCCACAAGGGCATCCCAGAGGGTCCTAGAATAGACCCAGAACACAACTCAAGGGGAGTAATGCCAACACACAGGCCTCCTAAGGCATCAGCGCCAGTCAATCACCTCCTGCATCCCAAGCCATAACAACCAGCTTAAATCTTAGACAGAAGCCGCTCTCAAGGCCTGCCACAAAAGTCTCCTATACCAGGGTCACCAGGAACACTGAGGTTACTTACACCTCCACTGTGTACCCAGTTGTCACCTGGCCTGCACTCTTGATTAAGAGTTGCCACTTCCTGCCCCTTGTTTTTGACACCTCCTATGAGCCATTGGCCACAACTGAGGAGCCATCTGCACCTGTGATGTATTCCACCATTGACAGCACCACTGCAAGCAAGAGTAATCCCACCTTCTACACAAAGGTCCCTATCCCCTGTGTTGAGCCTGCCTTCCAGGATGCCGCAGTACCTGCCAAGGGCCGGCGTCAGTTGACAGATAGTGAGTATGAAGCTCTCCTCAACTGCTTAAATGGGGGAATGGCAGTTCAGGATATTGCGTCCTAATTTGGTGTCATGGCCAGGTATGTTGGCAACCCCAACGCCAAATATGGCAAAACTGGTCAAATTGCAAAATCCATCAAGGCTAAGCGGCAGCCCAGCCTACTTCAGCCTACCCATCTTGAGGCAATCAGACAGTGGGTGACCAAGGATTGCCACCTGGACACACTTGCTGTCCAATCAATGCTTGTCACAGAGCTCAGGCTTTCTGTCTCTAAAACCCTTGTTTACCAAGCAATGGTTGATTTGGGCTTCTTGTGAAAGGTACTCAGAGTTTCTCTGCATAGTAGGAACAGTGAAAAGACAATTGAGGATTGACACATTTATGCCAAGACCTATGTGGCTCTCAAGAAGACTGGAAATGTCCTATTCTTTTACATTGACAAATTATTGTTTTCCTCCTCACTCAGGTCTAGGCATGGGTGGGTCAAGAGGGGGTCCAAGGATGGTATAGCACATTATGCAGTTGCCCGTTCCCAGACATATTTTATGGTTGCGCTTCTGGGCTCTCATGGGTTGGACCAATATCAAATGATCAAGGGTTCCCACAATAGCAGGACTTTTCTCAATTTTCTCCAAGCTGTAAAGGAGTACCTCTGGCTCAATTACAGCAGCACAACCAACATTGTTGTGTTGGATAATGTTGGGCTCCACATGGTGGATTTGGTTGTGTCAGAGCTCCCAACAATAGATAAAAATAGTTATTTGGCCAGCCACTGCCTGGCTGACTGCCCAATGAGACTCCTCTTCCTTTTGCCCTATTCTCCATTTCTGAATCCAATCAAGGAGGTGTTTGGTTGGATCAATAATAAGGTGAAGAAAGGCCTTCCTCAGGACACCAAGGATCTCTTCAACATTCTTGAGATCAGCCAATTTGCAGTGTCACCTAATGTGGTGGTAGCTTTTTACAAGCACTCAGAATCCTTCCTTCCAAAATCCCTCAACTCTGAGCCAATCAGATAAATGGGCGCTCTGGATTTATTTGTTTTTTTACCAGGACTCAAAAATTATTAATTATATAGTATGACTTGACGTTGCATTTTATTATAGACATATAAGAACTAGTACAAAAGATAAATAAAATTAATTATACTAGATATAGAGACACATATTTTTATTAAGATGCACCAAATATTGTATTGACTGTAGAGCTAAATAATAAATAGATTTAAAAAGATAGAAATAGAATAATTTTATTTAAATAATTGTAAACCCTTTTTGGTACTTTGGCTTTTTTAAGCCACAAATTGGACCTTGTAAGTCATCATCTGATCCTTATTATTTCAGTGCCACTATACCCACACAACACAAAAAACAATGATTTTCATGTATCTCTTACTAATTAGTATTTATGACACGGGTTAATCATATTGAATATATTTATCAAATCATATTACAAGGCAAAGGTAATTCAAGTTCTAAACAATCACTTGTTTAGAACATAAGTGGAGCAGGGCGCTTGATGCAGATAAATTCAGTTCTCATTGTTTAACTATATAATATATGAACCCATACTTGACAAGCAACTAAATAAACACATTTTTAAATCATATTTTATTATTTCATGTGTTTACTTACTATAACTACTGAACTATAATATATTTAGATATATTACTATTATAAATTAACTATTAAAATTTAACTGTTAAAATTTAAATATTAAAAGTTAAATATTTAAATTTTAATATTCAAGTTTAATATTTAAAATAAAAATTTAAATATCAAATTTTATTATTTAAGTATAAATTTTAAAATTTAAATATCAAATTTTATTATTTGAGTTTAAATATTAAAATTTAAATATTAGAATAAAAAAATTAAAAAATAAAATAAATATAAAAGTTATATTGTAAGGAAAGATAATTTATTAGGGAGATGCAAATTGCAAAGGGAATGCAATTATTCTGGGGTATTATAACCCAAAATTAAAATTTCTGCTAATGCGTCTAATTGGGACCATGCACTCTTCTGTACATAGTGGACAACTCTAGATGCAATTGCTAAAAGGGTGGCGCTCAGCAACCTGGTGGTTGCTGAGTGTCTTATAAAAGGCAGTTGCAAAAGCAAATTGATTGGGAGTTGGTTATTGGGAGGTATTGTATATCTGTACAACAAAGCTAATGTAAAACAGTCATATAGGACATGCTCTACAGGTTGGTAGCCCTGCAGCGTCTTCATTTTGTCCAGTGCCAGCTGGCAGACGTCCATTTGAAGGGGGACATCCTCCAGCTTTTTGATGTTGGCTTTCATGATGCAGTGGATGACTACCCCAAGGTAAACAGCAAGGTGCAGTTGCTGTGAAGTATAGCTTTCCACAAATAAGCAGAATTTCTTGTATATAATGACTAATACATTCATGTAGGATGTATTTAATAATCTGAGTAAAGGCAAGTTGGGCATTTTAGAGGGATCAGCCACCCATGCCTCCACAAAAGATATGAATAAAGGTTTCATCTTATTGACTAAGGATACTTTGCCTATTTGATTTGATATTTATTTGATTAAATTATTGAAAATTGCTACTTTAATGTTTTCTTGTGGAACATGAAATTGATTTTTTTGGGTTTATTTCACATGAGTTCATAGTTTAAAATTGAAATTGGTCAAGACATTCAAAGATATATTCATCAAAATTCATGTTGACACTCAGTTTAATTTCCATCATTTCATTGAAATTGATACTTTTGCCTACTTCATAGGCTTCTCTGACCCAAGTTGAACTTCCTTCTGGCGCTTTGAATTCCCTATTCATTGCTGCTTTTATTGCATATTGATTGATGTTATTTTTAATTATTTTATTTATTTCATTTTTATTTATTTGAATTACAGGGGCTACCAGTAATTGGTAACCCCATAAAACCAACTGGGTGTAAAGGCCGCCACTTCAGCAACCTTGTTCCCATTCCTAGTTATAACTAAAGTAAATATAAGAAAAACATAAAAAACTTACTTATTGTTTCCCCCGCAGCCCCCTCAGCCACCGGCACCCCTTCAGCAAACTTCATGAGCGTTGACTGCTCTTCATTTGAGTTCCTGGGCTTGATCTTCCATATTTGTGCTACTTGTGCTTCCTCTTGATTTTCATTTGATAAATTTTCAGTATTTCTTAAAGCGCTTCTGCTTCTTCATTGTATTTCATTTTCATATGTTTCCATTTGATTGGTCTCTTCTTTATTTGTGTTAATTCCCTTTGAAATTTTAGTTCCTTCAATCAGTTTGAGTTTCTTGTTGTTTTCTTTGGCCCCTTGCCAGAACTCCCACAAATTGTAGGCTGTGTCATGGAACTTCAGACTTGATAAGATTGTTCCCTGTAGATTGAGTACTGCTTCTTTGTTTTTTTCATCTATAATATTTCCCAGTTTATCCAGAGCATCTTCCTTTGACTGGATTAGTGGCTGGCCTCCATTGCCCAGCATTCCTGTTAATAGTTCCCTGATAGTTTTTTCTATTTCAACAACCTTTTGCAGGTATGCTCCTAATTCATTTATTAAGTTGTAAATATTTGACATTTTGTTTGAATTACATCAAAAAACTGGTTTTTATAGTACTACCTTCAACACATGAATATTTTTTGTTATCAATAAGAAATTAAGAACCACAAATATAAATTTTGCATTAGAATATTGCAATTAGATGTCAACTCTTGATATTTTGATATTATGTGCATAACTCAATGCATTTTGTTTAAATAAAATTCATTGGAAAATTTGGCATTTTTCATTGTAATTTATTTAAATTGACTGTGTTTATATTAGAGAGCCATTAACGCTAAGTATGCATATTGATACATAGTGTATTTTACAGCTTGTATATTTGTCTATTTATAATAATTCTGTAAACTTTTTAGTCAGACTTTGTGAGGTAATAATAATGTAATGGGTTAATAAATTAATATTAATTACCATTAATTGGCTGACTGTCTTTGCTGTAGCAATTGTGCATTTTCTGATATTTACTCACTAGTATCCAATTGGTTGGCTTCACATCCAATTGCATAGGCAATAGGAAACATGGTTGCCACCCTGACCACATCCAGTCTCAGGGTGGCAATCATGTTTCCTATTGCCTATGCAATTAGATGTGAACCCAACCAATTGGATACTAGTGTGTGAATATCAGAAAATGCACAATTGCCACAGTAAAGAAAATCAGCCAATTAATGGTAATAAACTGTCACAACATCTTTGATTACTCCCTCTTTGGGAATTAACACCCCAAGTAGATCACCAAATGGTTCACCAAGTGGTTTACCGGCCAGCCAGTAAACTGGTGACACCACTATCAGTCAACCATCTATGACAGGGATCACCCAATCCAGATCCTAAATGGAACACAACTTGAATAAGCCTTGTGACCCAAGAGGAACATTACTCAGATAACCCCCATGACCCCCATGACATACATGGACGGCATGTGGCTTGTCATGAACTATATATTATCCTAAATCCATATTCCATAAAATATCATTCTCTTCTTAAACCTTCCCCTTACCTCATTTATTATACTTCCAAGAAGTATAAACTTGACAATGGTAGCACAGGTAGGTTATCTATACCTACCCAACTCAAAGGAAAAATTCCTCCTAAGAAAAAGACCCAAGCAACGGTACTCCCTAATGGCTGGAGAGACTACAAAGAAGGTCAAGACATTCCTGCAGGCCTTGTTATCTACGACAGCATCCTTGTCCACATTGAACAGTACAATGCTCTCAAAGCCTGCAGATTGTTACCCACAGCACCAACCGTGACAGGACCACAGCAGCCTGAGATACCCAATATTGTATTCCAGCGCCTGCGTACAGCCAAAATTGGCACTTTTGCGGGACTATGTCAGGAGAACGCCTTGCTCTGGATCAACAGTACACAAAGCAAATTTGAGCAAGCGGACTACCCCCAAAGACTCTAGGTCAGTGAAGTTGCCCTTTGCGTCACAGGAACCACATTGCTTTTAGTAAGCAAATAGTTAGCCCAACACCCCAACCATAAGGAAAACTGGGAGGCATTCAAAACTGCATTTCTCAAGAAGTTCTCCATGAAAGATTCCAACATAGTGATTATGACAGAACTTCAAACCTTCAAGATGACAAGAACAATCAAGTAGTACATTGCTGCATACAAAAATCTACATGACCGTGCACCCAACACCATCAACTTTGATGAGCCTGGGCCATGTTTGGACTTCTACAATGACCTCCACACACACTTTAGACGTCAGTTTGACACAAACTGCTGCAAGAACCTTGAAGATGTGTTCTTGGAAGGAAAACAAGTGGCTCAAAAGTCTGACAATCTACATGCAACCAACAAGCGCAAGGAAAATCCTACAGTCAAGAAGGACCCCTGGCCTAATGAACAGAACAACCAAGCCAACAACACCCATCCTCAAACTGGAAATTGTACTTCATAAGCCAACCAGGCAAGCACCAAAGATACCAACAAGGAGGGAAAAGCTCAGGGGAGTGCTTAGGCAATCCACCCTCCCCCAACCTACAAAAACTATACAGGGACCAAGGTGTGGATTCAATCACCATTATCCAAGTACCCTCCAGCAACCCTCTACTGTTTGCTGCCCAGACTGGAAATAAACTCCCCACTTATCCTTTCTGTTTTTGCAGATATCAGGGCACCACACTATTTGACACTGGAGCAGACCAATCCCTCACCAACAATAAATTTGTTGACCTCATGAAACTACCTACCACCCAAAGCAGTACCAGGAGATTCATCATGGCAGATAACAGAAGCACACCAGTCACTCAAGAGGCAAAACCTTTCTGCGCCCAAATTGGAGACATGCAAACCACGCTCAGTGGCCCAATCATACCAATCCCCAAGTATTACATTATACTTTGCCTGGACTTGATGAGAAAGACCAAACCTCACATTGACTGGGATAGTGCTACCCTCACTATACAATGAGGAGAAGTGCATCCCCATGTTTACCCAACTCACCTTGATACGCTTATTAGGGACCATGTATTTGTGAAAACCATGGAAACAGAAGAGGAAAACAAACTTAGCAAAATTAATTGGAGTACCTTCACATACAAGGTTATCCACTTTAAAATACAGAGACTCAATGTGAAAAGGACCACATCCAAGACCAGCTAGTTAAAAAGTTCCCCGCTGTCTTCCAAGAAACACTTCCAGGATTACCTCCTGACTGTGTCATACAACACAAAATTGACCTCAAAGGGAGTGTACCTAAAGCACAACCTATCTGCCATCTCAAACCACAAGAAGACAACACCCTAAAAGCTTACCTTGACAAAGCGCTCAAAAAAGGACTCATACAACCATCAAAGTCACCTTTTGGTGCTGCTGTCTTCTTTGTGGCAAAGAAAGATGGAGGACTATGCCTGGTCACCAACTACAGAGCGCTCAATAAGGTCACAATTAAGAACAGGTATCCCCTGTCCCTAATTGACAACCTTTTTGATACCCTGGGGGGTCCCAAATCTTTACAAAAATCAATTTAACAGCAGGTTACCACCAAACTCATGTGAAACCTGAAGACATTCCAAAGACCACATTTAGAACCAAGTACAGATCCTTTGAATGTGTTGTTCTCAACTTTGGCATGACAAATGCTCCCAGTACCTTTTTGACCTTCATGAACAAAGTTTTCAAGGAACAATTGGAAAAAGAGCAATCATCTACCTGGACAACATCATCATTTACAGTCCCAACCTGAAACAACACTGGGAAGACGTCTGCCTGGCCCTCTGCACTCTTGAAGAAAATCAATTGGTTGCAAAACTGTCAAAGTGTGAATTCTTTTTGACAAAACTCCCATTCCTTGGTCACATTATCATCAAGGACGGAATCAAACCAGATCCAGACAAGATACACGCCATAACTGAAATGCCAGCTCCAAGAAATAAGAGTGAACTCTGCACCTTCCTTGGAATGGTAGCCTATGTAAGAAGGTTCATCCCTGACTGGGGTGCCCTAACAGTCCCCCTGTCTGCCATTACGGCAAAACAACCAAGCTTGTCTGGACACTGCTACATGATCAACACTTCCATCAACTGAAGAAACACATGGTCACCACCCCTATCCTCCAATACCCAAATTGTGAGGGATCTATGAGCTAGAAACTGATGCCTCTGATTATGCCATAGGAGGAGTGCTCTGTATCCAAATGTCAGAAAAAGACTTCCTCCCTATGGCTTATGAATCAAGGAAGTTATCTGACGGCAAACAAAGATATCCCATACACAACAAGGATTTAGTAGCCATCATACACTGTCTCATGAAGTGGTGATGCTATCTGGAAGGAGCCCAAACGTTTAAAGTACTCACTGACCACAAGTTGCTGACATTCTTCAAACACAAAAACACTTTTCAAGAAGACAAGCAGAATGAACAAATCTCATACAGAGATACCCCATGCTATCAAATATAAACCAGGCAAGGAAATGCTTACTGCAGATGCCCTATCAAGGCTATACATCAAACATGTCCTTTGCGCTGATGGCAACCCCAACTGGCCCATGTTAATCATGGGGAATCTCCATGAAGGGTTCCCACCTGGCACTTCAATGGGCATCCAAGATAAGGTCCTTAAGAACAAACATCTGTTCAAAAATGTATATAGTACCCTACACCAAATACTTCTGAATGGTGATACTGTACCCTACATCCTGTCAACACAAAAGATTGACACAATCCTCCAATATCACATAGACCTGGGACACACCTGCAGCAGGAACTTGCATGAATACCTCAAGACACGCTACTGGTGGCCCAACATACTAGATGGTATCAGAGAGGTACTGGAGCAATGCAAAGTCTGTGAGAAGTACGCCTAAACCAAAGCGCCACCCAAGTCAGCAGTACCCATATCCATCACACAACCCTTCAAGGTATAGTTGTTGGATATTGTGGGACCAATGTCAGCAAAAACAAGGGCAAGAAGTACATCATCACAGCCAATAACTATGCAACCAGATGGCCTGTGGCACAAGCTACCAAAGAACACAAAGGCAACAATGTGAGGCAATTCATTGAAAAAGAGATCATAGTCAAATTTAGGAAACCTGACCTCCTAATCACAGATGGAGGCACCAAACTTAAACCCATTGGCACTAATATCTACCTTGCCAAAAATGGAATAAAACACATCACGGCCAGCCCATATTATCCCCAAGCAAATGGACAAATAGAAAGTCTAAACGGCTTGCTTGTAGAAGCCTTCAGTAAGTTATCTGCTAACAATCCAAAGGACTGGGTTGGCATGCTTCCAACAGCGCTCATGGTCTGTAGAACACAAGTTAACCGCAATACAGACAAAAGCCCTTATGAGCTTGTCTATGGAAAAAAGCCCGCTCTTGTCAGTACAACTGCAGGACCACAATTACCTCTGCCCAAAAAGGTGCCAGACAACAGTGACCCCAATGTACTACAATCCAGAAAAGACCAAGAGAAAATGGAACACCAAAGGGTCAAAAGGGAAGCAATCCCACTATAGCAGGAAAGATTCCAAGTTGGGGATAAAATCTGGGTTGTCAACCACAATCAGCATAAGTTGGAACCAGAGTTACATGGACCAGGCATTGTCATGGAATTCAAGCCCAACAATACCTACCTTATTAAGGGAATTGGAGCCCAAACTGAACTAAAACATATGCACCACACCCAAATCTTCCTGTGTAAAGCAATAACAGCCCAACAAAAGTTCCAGACTCCCTGTTCCCAATGCCAAACTAGATCAATACCAAGTGTGCATCCTGACACTCTTAAGGAAATTCCTAAGGCTCCGCCTTCCAGCACCCCAGGGGGAGATGTTGCAACATCTTTAGTTACTCCCTCTTGGGGAATTAACACCCCAAGCAGATCACTAAATAGTTCACTGAGTGGTTCACTGGCCAGCCAGTAAACTGGTGGCACTACTATCAGTCAACCATCTATGACAGGGATCACTCAATCTAGATCCTAAATGGAACACAACTTGAATAAGCCTTGTGACCCAAGAGGAACATTACTCAGATAACCCCCATGACCCCCATGACATACATGGACGGCATGTGGCTTGTCATGAACTATATATTATCCTAAATCCATATTCCATAAAATATCATTCTCTTCTTAAACCTTCCCCTTACCTCATTTATTATACTTCCAAGAAGTATAAACTTGGCAAAAGATTAATTTATTAACCCATTACATTATTACTACCCCGCAAAATCCAACTAAAAAGTTTACAGAATTGTTATCAATAGGCAAATATACAAGCTGTAAAATACACTATGTATCAATATTTGTACTAAGCGTTAATGGCTCTCTAATATAAACGGTAACTGTGGTAAGTTCAACTCCCTGGTACTCAACACTTTGTCGAGTACCAGGGAATTGAGTGCTGAATATGTTAATCTATTAGTATTTTTGGCTTACTGATTTTGAGCTAATTTTTACTAATAATTTAGGGGTTTGAAACCAAAAACCAAGGTTAAATTTACTTAAACTTGACTCTGTTTAATAAATTGGTTAGCTAAAATACTGATTTAAGGGGCAATTTATAAGTAAATTTACTAATAGAAATGAAAAAACCTGTGTTTGACACTCTATAACAAAAAGTGACCAGTTTGACACTTTTTAAGCCAAATTTTAATTTTATTAATAAAATACATATCTGCTTATATAAAAAAATTTATTTAATATTATATTTTTATTATTAGTGTCCATAGCTGTCAATTAGGCTTCCAAGCACCACTATACTGGATTTAGTGGTATAGACATTAATCAAATACCCCACTTGTTTTACATTATGTCATTCCTGGGTTTGTGGATTAAGTGGTGCCACATAAATTAAGCCTGATTTATTAAGAGATTTCATATGTAATTTATAAAAAACTGAAAATTGATATCTTCTTTGTTTGACTCTATCCACTTACCACCCAATTGGTTTTGGATTTAACTAATCAAAGGCTCAGAATTAAGGCTCAATTAATACGTGACACACTATGAGCGCCACTCAACACTCATCCACTTGACACTTTAACTTGGGGATTAGTACAGAGAGCTTCTTAAAGTTTTAACTAACACTATGGTAAATAAGTCACTCCCAGCTCCTCATAGCATAATATTATCATTAATAAACACCTTCCTACCCATTTACTTTTTTAACTTATCTTGTATTTTATTTTATTTTTGAGCATATGAAACTGCCTTGCTTTTGAGTTAACTTCTGAACCCATTTTAAATTTAAGCAAGCTTTATATGTAAAAAACATAGTAAATTTGATTTTTCTTCTTGACTCTGGCATACTTGACAGCAAGAATTCAGCTTTTCTCAGCTGATTGACAGTGCAAACTTGACACTTTACTATGTTTTGATTATTCAACTCATAATAAAAAAATCCACATAATAATTTTTAATTTTTTTTGCAATTATAATCCACTAATTTTTCTGCTACTCTTCATATAATTTTATATATTTTTTATTTTTAATTATACTTTTACATTGATTTAGAACTAAGATGTTATGCTGAACCTAACATCTTTGATGCTTCATCATAAATTCACTTATTTATATATTTTAACCTTTATATCTATACTTTGAGTTTCTAATTTGCTTCTATTCACTTTGTTGTGTTTTTTTCTTTATAAATAAAGCTTTATTTGCATACTTTTCATTTAACTTTTACTTTTCTTTACCTCTGTGTTTCATATCTTTCATCTAACATTTACAATGCTAAAATTTTCTTTAGACAAGATCAACCAAGAATAGTCAACAGCCTAAGCAACAAGCCTCTAAGGGCTCCAAAGAAACTGCCACTACTCCAAAGCGTGCCAAGAAGCCTTCAAAGGCAAAGTCTCCAACCCCATCTCCTCCCACTCCATCTCCTCCTACTCCTCCCCCCTTCACCCTCATCTTCCACATCCCCTTCACCTTCCCCCAAAAATTCCTCCCCCAATAAATCTGATGGTGATCTTACTGACCACTCCTTTTATCACTCAGAGGCCAACTCCAAGACCATCAAGGAGAGACATACCAAGAAGTCAAAGGCTGCCAAGGAGCCAGCCTCTTCTTCTGGTAAGAAAAAAGAGGCATCCAAGCAGGCCTCAAAGAACCCTTCCCCTCCCCCTCCTGATGGCTCTTCCCCCCTCCCTCATCTGATCCCCAAGATGAGCCTGAGGAGTACTCCAAGAAGTTCAAATCTTCTGGTCATGTAGCTTGGGATCCACTGTCCATCCATAATATCTGTAATGTGGACAGAGAGTTTAAAGTCCCCAAGCACTTCCCCCAGTACTTCCCAATTATGTCTGTAAAGGGCAGCCCTGGCTACGTTGCTGATAACTACATTTTTAATTGTAACAATCAAAAGTGCCAAACCAAGACCAAGCACTTTTTCTGTGAGGATAAGACTTGCGGGGGCCAGCTAAACACTGAGGGCTGGGAGCAAGTAACAGCAGAGAAGGGAGAGCACTCTTGTGAGCCCCCCAATCATCTTATAACCCAGATGTTAAAATGGTACCTGGTCCAGGTGATCCCAACATCCTCTCACCTCTGGGCATCTGATCTGACTATTAAAGCCCTGCAGCACTTAAAACCCAACAATCTCAAGTTGGTGCCAACTCAAGAGCAGTTGGTTAAGTTCATAAGCAATAAGTGTATTACCGCCAATCCCCCTCCCCCCAAGGCTTTGGACGTCCTCTAGGAGCTTACAATCACCCACAAGCTCAAGCAGCTTCTGAGTGGGGAGCGCTTTCTCCTCCATGACAACAGGCCTGCCACCAAAGACCGCATAATCTGCTATTCAACTCAGCAGAACCTGGAGTTGAAAAGGGCTTCAACCTGGCTAGTTGATGGTATCTTTGCCACTTGCCCCTGGATGTTCAAGCAGCTCTGGATGATCCATGCCCAGATTGACATCCGGGTGATTCCACTTGCGTTTTTTCTTCTTCCTGGGGCCACCAAGGCCATTTACACCTGTGCTTTTACCATCCTCTGCCAAGCACTTTCCCTCCTTCCTGATAACAACAATGACAAGAAGACCCCCCCTACACCCGCGCCAACCCATCTGCCTCTGACAAGGACCAGGCCACCCTGGACTTGGAGGAAAAGGCAAGGCTAAGAGCTCTTGGGCCTTGCGTGTGCATTATGGACTTTGAGCCTGCTCAGTTCAATGCATTCAAGCAGCTGTTCAGCAGGGAGGTGCAGGAGTGCCACTTCCACTACCGCCAAGCAGTTGCTTGGAATGTGCAGGCCCATGCTGAGCTAAGTAGGTTGAGCTGGAGGGATACTTTGGACACCTTCAAATTTGTTCTGGCACAATTCAGTGCCTTGGCTTTTTTAAAGCCAGAGCACACTGCAAAGGGGTTTGAGGTTCTCTCAAAGGATCCTTACATAGTTAAGCACTCAGAGTCCAATCCTTTCCTTGAGTACTTTGAGCCCCAGTGAATTGGGAAGGTTGTCACACAGAGGCGAGGCAAGGCCCGTGCCAAGGCCAGCTGGAATGGGTACCGGGCAGCAGTGAATGGTGAGCTCAAGACTACCTCAGCGCTAGAGGCTTATCACAAACATTTCAAGGCCAACTTTGGGCTACACCCAAAATTCAATAATTTTTTCTCCCTCCTGCAGCACAAGCAGGAAAAAACCATCTCCAAGCTGCGTGACTTGGCAAACCGCGCCCCCCCACCAAGCCCACAACCTGTTCCACCCTATTCACCAAGGCCATTCAAAATGCGGCCAAGCATAAGTAAAAGGCCTCAGAGATCAAGCAGCAGCTTGAGCTCATTGCAACTGCCCTCCTAGAAGGGGCCAAAATGAAGAAGGGGAAGAATGGGGAGGAATAAACTTGCTGTCTTGCTTCTATGGTTTTAATTTTTACTTTTTAGTTTTGATCAATTAGTTTTTAGTTTTAATTTTTCTATTTTTTATTTAGTTAGATAGAACTGATTATTTTATGTATACATGGTAAGTTTGAGATGAATAGTTATAGTTGAAAGTGAAGGAAATATCTTAATTTTTGTTAATTTCCTAATAAAACAAAAAGAAATTCACATTTATACTTATATGAACTATATCAAATAAATATTAATATTTATTAATATTTTTCATAACTTCTATTGTTGTGTTTTTGTTTATTTTTTTCTCATTGAAATTTTAATTTTTATGGTAATCAAAAATATTTATATAATGAAGAGTGTAAATTACATAGTAAAATGAAAAATAGTTGCTTATTTCTCTTTATTCTCTTTAGTTAAGGTACATTTTATTGCATTTTTGAGCTCTCTGGGGTCATTTTAGTATACCATAGCTGTATAGCTTAATTTTTTACATTAAAAGCTTTCAGTACATCAAGATCTGTTAATGAAAAAAGTGTCAATTTCCAGTTGTCAATCAGGGAAAAAGCTGAATTCTCACTTTACTATAGTGTTGACTACCAGGGAGTCAAGCATCAGGGAGTCAAACTTACCACAGTTGCCATATAAACACAGCCTGTTTAAACACATTACAATGAAAAAGGCCTTGTTTAAAATGAATTTCATTAAGCAAAATTGTCAGGAAACCAGGCATAGGTAGAGGCATTGGGCAGCTTAGGATAGGGTTGGGCCGAGCCAGCGGGTAAAGCCCACCATAGAATGGGTGCTAACTTGATAATGTAAGACATAGATTGCCCGAGTAAGGACCAGGGTCCAGAGGTAGGGATCATGAAATCCACCATTCCTTTCAATGTGATATAGAGTACTCCAAACAGTTGAGTGGATGTGGTCTCTGCAGCAGTGGGGGTCTTCATTGGGCAGTCAGTTTGTGGGATTAAGGGTGGAGTCATGGGAACAAAGTAGGCAGGCAGATAATTGTACTTGTCTTTGAACAATATTGGCAGCCTTTTATACCACTTTCCTTCACGTCCTATGTATTTGGTACTTCTAGTCCTTGCCAACGGGTCAGCAACAAGTATGGTTTCCAAGTTGTATTCTGAATAGGCCAGGTTGGGCGGGTATTTGGTAAAATGCACAGGTCCAAAAGGGGCTCCTGGGGGATGATATAGTGCCTGGGTGGGATCAGCAGGTTGGTCTCCAGAGGGGGTGGGTACCTGATGGTTTACTTGAACGGAGTTAAGATGGAAGATCACTAAGACTAGGTAAGGTAAGATTTGTTTGAACCAAAGGTTCATAAAACTTTATTATCAAAAATGACAATGTGGTCATCACCATACCGCTGGGGTTTTTATACCATGGGACTTTGCTTCTTCAATTTTTGCAGGGTTCAGGTTCACAGACAAGGCACTGGCGGGGCATGGATCTTGGCTTAGAGTCTTGAGGGCGGCAGATCCAGGTTGTGCCTGCTCTGGCAAATAGAAGTGGCAATGCTTTGCTCCGCTGCCACTGTTCACTATGTCATCTGAGTAGTTCAATTGTACTACCCCTTCTGGACGGAAGGCTGGTAGTTGCTGATGGTCATTGGCAGAGTTAAAAATAGGTTTTGTTTTAACCTCCTTAAGGCAAGCTGCAACCTCTTCATAGGTTTTGATCTTTGGTGGCTCAAGGTTGGCATCAATCTGGTGACCATTTGGGGAATTGTCCTTGGGAGACTGGCAGGCCTTGGAGTAACTCGTCAACTCGGGTTTGCAATTTAGCAAGTGGGAAGGTTCCCGTCCACTTTGTGTGACTTGAGTAGTCTTTGGAGGATCAGGGTTTGATTCCAGGGTTTCCAATGTTGATTTTGAAACTCCAGTATTGGCTCTTGGTAGGTTGTCAGTAGGTCTTTCCCCAACCTCTGTTAGCCAGGTTACATCTCCTTTGTAGGTATGGGTCTTCATTGGCACCAGTTTGGCGGCAGACTGGCAACTATTCAGGGAATCCTCCATAGTAGGCTGGCGGGTTGCAGAGTAAGTTAAAAATTTGAGCCTGTGACTTAATGGATCAGCGGGTCCTGGACTGTCCTGGAGGGTTTGATCCGCTTTCAGGGAACTAGGGTTCAACTCTTGGGCTTTCAATACAAGTATTGAAATGTCATTCATGACAAAAATGCATAAGTCATGCACATAATATCAAAATATCAAGAGTTGAAGTCTAATTTCAATGCTCTAATGCAAAATTTATATTTGTGGTTCTTAATTTCTTGTTGATAACAAAAAAATATTTATGCAAATAATTTTATGTTAATCATAAAATATACAACATTTTATTGATTATGATAATGTCAATAATGTAAAAAGAATATGTTATTAACTATAAATCAAAAGAAATAATATCACTTTTAATAAGTTGTCACAAAGAAAGGTTTTATTTTACTCATCAAAGGACAAGTAGGAGAGGGAATGGGCGTCATGTACGTCATCATCATATGCGCTTGTGAAAGAGACAGCATCAGAGGTAATGAGAAGGGAATGGGTGGTGGCTGGGAGTCAGGGTTGGAAGGCAGTTGGCTTGGTCTTGATGGGAGACTTGGGAAGGCTTGGTTTGTTGACTGGGAAGAGGCGGCAAGAGCTGATTGATTCAATTGCTCAAATTCTTCATCTGTCATGTATGTGGGCTTAAAAAACCAAATGGATGGGCATGGGGGGAGGCAGGAGTTTTTTCTGGACTTATCACTATCACTTGCATAGAAGATGATGAGATCTGATAAGTCCTGGACAAATACAAAAGGAAAAAGCTTGTACCCCTTCTCAATTTGGGAGCACAGTTCATTGTAGGTGGAAGGCTTTAAGTGCCTGAGAGCGGAACCAAAATTGTAAAGACATATATCTGCAAGATGCATGTCAGCGTGATTGATGGGATAGGACCAACAGGTATGCCCTGCAGCCCTAATTTCTTTGGTTGCCCATTCCCGCTGCTCCATCTCCACACTCAGTACAACTGTGTACACAGCATGTTGGGTAGCCCACTCCTCCAGCATGTCCTTGAGCTCCGTCTGGTAGGCATACTCATCTGTGGTGTTTGATATTGCCGAGTAATGATTGACATCCAATGGGGAAACTGCTACCAAAACCCCAATAGATTGATACAAAATTAGCCTGCGCTTGTAAACGTCAGATTGTATACACTTTTCTCCATAATCTTGGATACTTGCAGAAATCTTGACATACAACAAAAAGATGACATCATTGTGTGTCCTCATTGCCCTCCCTTTAATAAAATTAATAATGGTTGAATTGTAGGGGTTGCTATTTACCAAAATGGGATCACTGAGAACTTGATTGGACAAGATTCTAGCAACAACCAAAACTCTGTGCATCCACAAATTGACTGTTCTTTTATTTGTGAAAATGCTATGGAGTCCCAGTTGAAGACAAACCTGGACCAGGGGCATCCACAGGTCACGTTCCATGATGGCCATCATAAGGGGATGAGCTTTTTTGCTATCAGTTGACATACAGGCTCCAGTCAGGGTCTTCTTGGGAGGGGGCCACAATTGGCGTGGGCTTGCAGGGTTGCAGCCACAGTAGACTTTGCAAAACCCATCACAGCTGCAATTTCTCTGAGAGACATAAGCATCCCTTGCTTTTTAACCATTTCAAGAACAATCTCTGGGGTAATTAGCTTTCTTCTGCGTCTTGCAGGCTGATTGGCTGGAGGTGGGGTGTGTCTAGCTTGGGAACTAGACAGTGACATCTGATTGGCTGTTTCTGGATTCTGGCTTCCATGGGTGGCCCCTTGGCTCAAATGGCTGGCTCTGGATGCCATTGTTGCTGTATGATTTTGGTTAGCGGCTGCCTGTGCATGATGGGCAAACAGGGCTATGCTCAAGGACACAGGAGAAAGAACACACTCCTGAGTGGTGCTTGCAGGGGGGCTGCAGGTTGGGAGTGGCCATATACAGAGGCTTCACTGTTTAGAGACCCAGTATAGCCCTGCATGATTTAGTCAAGGCCAGGGAAAAGCTTGTTTACTTGGTTGTTATTAAAAGAAGACATAATAAATTCTTATTAAAAAATTAAACTCAAAAAGAGAAGTGTACATTTTAGTCAATTTTATTGTTAAGTATGTTAAACCAGTGAATATTATGATCTAAATTTTAGCCGTCCTAAACTGGAATAGGGTAATTTTTGAGAATGCCTCTGATTCCAAAAAGAATTGGCACAAATCCACTCTAGATCCTTTGATATCCTTTTTGAGATGCCCATAAATTATATTTATTTTGAATTCACCTCATTTTTGATTTGAAATTTGGTTCTTGGATTTGACAATCCTGCAATTCCAGATTTGTTAAGTTTTCCATCATGTCTATGATTTGCTTGAAATACAGGAAATCTCAAATTGTACATTAGAATCCCACATTTCTGATTCATGTATTCTGCATTTGTTTGCTGAGTTTTTTCTTTTTTTGGTTGAGTTATCTGCTCAAGAGATTTGAAATTTGCCAATTTAAATAAATCAAAAAGAGTCAAATTAAATGTTTGATTTTATTAAATATTTTAATTTTCACTCAGCTGAGTTGCTCGCAAAAGTGATTCAAATTTGGACCAAGGATTTGACAATCCCGCATTCTTATGTTTAGGTTCTGAATTTACAGTATGGACTCTCACTCTTCTCAATAACAATAATATTATTTTTAATTCTTTTTCATGTCCTTCTTGGGCTGTTGTCTTTCCAAACTCAATACCAAACTATAGTGTCAGGAATGACAAATTAAATGTACCTGAATCCCAAAGTATGAAACCAGGGTCAAACCCTGAACAGAACCCTTTGTAGACTTCCAGTTCCAAAGACTGGGAATCTAACAGCCCACAGCCAATTGATAAAGTTGTTGCCAACCCACTGGGACCCAAATCATTAACCACACTGCAGTATTTTGTGAGCAAACTGCCAGTGCAAGATGCTGGGAGTTTCCCCAAGGTGCCAATACCTGACACCAGTGGTTTGATCAGTGAAATGTATGAGTCCCCCAATGAGAGTTGTTCCAAACTCCCCCAAAACCAGGAAGTGGCACTGAACCTGAAGGGCCACCCAATGCCTGAGTTGCCAAACAGAAGGGTTTAAAGTCTTCTCATCCCAAGCAGCCAGTGGCGACCCGCCAGTGCCAAGTGCCACCCTGCCATCTAAGACTCCTGATGCTAACCCGCCTGAGCTCAAGAAACCTGATCAGAAAATGAAGCCTGGCAGCGCAGTATAAGTACCTGCCAGGCCAAGATAAATTCTCATTGTCATTTTTAAATAAAGGTTATGAGATATTGGTTCCCTCAATTGTTGCCATATAATATCCTTGCCATCTGCCAGTTAACTCAAAAATCATCTGATCATCCTGTCAATCCGCCAGCTACTTATTGTCCGCCAGGTGCTCCATTTGGTCCTGTCCATGTTGTGGAATACCCCTTGAAGCCTGGATACAAGGATTACACCACAGACAAGATATTAGCACAGGATCTCTTGGCCCAAACCAAAGCATTAATCAGATACAACAGGAAGGGCCTTTGGCACGTTACTGAGCCCCACTTGTTCAGAGATAAATGCAACTTTATCCCTGCCTACCAATTAGACATGGAACCACCTGTCACCCCCAAACTGATGCCCACATCTGCCGCTGAGCTTCCCCTGGACCATACCAACAAGCTATTTGTGATTGTATACATTACTCTCACAGGAGTAATAGATACTATTGTCCCCGCTGCTGGCCCGTGGTCATGAGTGAGCAAGTTGATGTCCTGCCTCATTAAGTTAGCACCAATCCTATGGTGGGCTCTGCCCACCCAGTCCACAGCCTGCCAGTGTCCAAACGCTAGCGAGCCAGCAGATCAGGCTTGGTTCCCTGACATATAACCAGGTCAATTGCAACATCATTACAGCAGCTTTAAAAGCTTTGGCGCCAAGCGGAATAAACTCGGATTTAAACAGAACAGAAATGTAACCAAGGCTATTATTGATCAATATAAATCCATTGTTTTTATTCTGTTTAAATCTGATCTGATTTTGCTTGGCGCCAAAGCTTTGATAACTACTGTATCCATTTTATTGTTACTGGGGAAAGTATTAGTCAAGTTGGTTCATTTAACATTGCTTACTTTAGTTAAGTGCTCTACTTAAAGCATCATCTGGAAATAAAATGCAGAGCTAATGTGTGGTTTAGGATTTTGAGGGGTCATAAACAGCTATGGCAAGCTGCAGCCCAAAGCTGGCTTGAAACCAAAAGCATAGGTTATTTTGATTGGCCGAGAAATATGATATTTAGCTTAGATCACATGTCATTGATACAGGATCCACAACATGTGGACTAGGGATGAACTCTGAATAAAATTGTGATTGCTGTTGCAGTGAACAACAAATATTGAATATTCAATACAAATATAAAAATGAGAATACAAGGGCAAACCACAGCAGGAGACAACACCACCTACCTCTTGGATCAGTTATAAAAAGCACTAAAAAGTGTAGTGAAAGAGATAAAGATGATTTATTGGGAGTCAAGAAAGTGAGAATATAAGTCAGTTGCAAAACTTTGATTCAGACTGACTGGAATGAATTCCAAATATTTGTAGCCAATTAGAATTCACTACAACATCACTAAAAAAAGTGTGGACTAGGGATGCTTAGGCCCAGCCCCAACTGACTTTCAGATCTATGCCACATAAGGTAAAACAAAGCTACATAATATTAAACAGTTTTAAATAAATCTAACATAAAATGATCAGAGCCAGAAGCTGGTTGTGGCTACCTGGACTTGACCGAAGCAGCCCTGGTGCGGATTGAGCCATATAAAATTATCAACCACCCCCAGATTAGATTAGGGCTGCATCGGATTTAGGACAGGTGGCTCCTTTTTAAAAAAGAAGCCGCCCGTCCGAAATCCAGAAACAATTTCAAGAGAATCTTCTCAAAGAAGATTCTCTTGAAATCGTTTAGTAAAAGTACACATTCCGGAATTTAAATTTCCAGAATTTTTTTAAATAAAAATGATCTTTTTTTTGTCTTTCTATTTAAAAAATTAAACAAGTTTGAATTCATATTTTTTAAAAAAATATTTTTTATTTTAAATATTTATATATAATCCTCTAGATTCTGGAAAGCAAAAAGCCTTCTGATACCTTTTTTTTATAAATTTTGGATTCCCCTACGCTGGGGGAATCCGAAAGAAGTAGACAGGGAAGGGTGAACGGGGCGATTACGGCATTTGCCTTAATCATCCCTTTTTTAAGCCTACACAGCCCTAGATTAGATGGGCAGCAGACAAAGCTTCAGGCAGGGTTTCAAGCTTTAACTCATTAAACGGAGTTACTTTCCTAATCCTATACTTCAAAGCTATGACCCTGTTGCCAATTAAAAGAAAAAGAGTTAGGAAATCTAGACAAAAAATAAATTTAGCTAATAGACAAGAGGCTCACCAAACGGAGCTGACAATACCTTCAGCCCCCGAAACCTGTATTAAAATTGAGCATGACAAGCCATACGCTAGAGACTCAATTATAGGCCTACCTTGTCCGGAAAGGTGTACTACTACTTTTTTGCAGCATGAAACAGTAACCTTGTTTATATCGGAGTTGGTTTGTTCTATAAAACGCCCTCAAAAGAAACAGGTACTTTATCAGGCTTGGACAGTTTTGTGCTTCCTATTTTAGATTTTTTTTAAGCCCTGGTAGCTCTTTTCTTCGATATTTTTTGGGCCCGTAGCCAATTTAAATTCTTGAATACACAGAGTTGGCTTCAGACTACTTTGCCAGCTAGCGCCGTTATTTTTTTGCTATTTTTGTGGCACAAGCTATCGTGGTTCAAAAAACCAGTTAGTTCAATGTGGTCTCCATCAACGTTAGAATAGCTTTCGACCTTCATTTAATCTACACAAGTGCTTAAAAAGCTTTAATATAAATAATCTGAATTAAAGAGCTAGCCTTTAGAATAAAAGGCCTGTATAAATAGTAAGTCCAGTGTACAGCTTTAAATGCAATATGTAAGATATAAAAATCTACGTGTTTTAAAAAGTGCCTTGTTCTTCTAGAACTATGGTATTGCAGTCTGGCTCATTTAGAAATGATCTTTGCTGTGGATCTCTTTTTTTGGTTTCTGGGATAATTTAGGTAACTTTGTGCCTTTTTCCTTTACTGGCATAAAATCTGTGCCTCGTTAGCTTGAAATGTCAAGTGGAAGCAGCCGTTAAGAATCAAGTCACAGGTTTAAATTGCTTGGAGACATGTTCAAGCGTTTCAGGATGTCAGAAAGTTGTTCTATAACTGTGTTGCTTTTAATATTAGTGTTACTCCTTTCTTCACAAGAAATATTTTGTTCTAGGCTCAATTGGTTGTGCGCCTTCAGTTTTCATGATCTTTACAAATATTATAAATAGCTAAACGCGTTTATTTTAACACCTCATTACAGGCAACATCTGTTGAGGTGTCTTCGTTTCAAACCCACCCGATAGAAACTAATTTAAAAAATGAGTGATTTCATAATTTCTTTGGTTAAGCGTTTCATCTTAGTTCTTTGATTCGTTGTGAAAGTGGATTTCGTGACAGCCAATGGTTTATGTTTAGTTTCTTTTAAATTCAATTCCTTACAGTTTTGTTTTTTCAAGGTTGACGTTTCTTGGCTACTTTTGATTTAATCCACTAAAAGATTTAAGCTCTCTGAATGGGTAAGAACTGCTAACTCACTTATCAACTTAGGCTTCAAAAAGATCGATTCTTTACATATTACCAAGCATCTGTGAGGTCAATAATGCTTTCAGATGCCTAACCACGAAAAAAGGCTCTGTGGCCGTTCTAACCAACAAAATGCTAGAACTGCCAAGCTTATACGATGACTTACGCCACTTCCAGTCGAGTAAGGATGTCATCTTAATGACAGCGCCAATCTTCGCAAAGGCGTTGACCCATCGCCGACTGCATGCTGGGACTGTAAGTACATTATCTTTAACTAGTCACAAGGCTTATCTTTTAAACCATCCCCTTTAGATTTCATCAATCTTTGCTAGGAAAGAAACCCTCTTAGAATTGTACATTTTAGTTTATAATGTGAGAACATTCGGCTGTATCTTTTCCAGAGTCTATGTGATCCCAGACACCCATGGAGTGGCAGCTGATTGTCGTTTAGTATCTTTGAAGGCTGGAGATGGCATTGCTACAGTTCACGCAAGCCATTCAGCTTTACTAGACACATTTAAATGCAAGCGCTTCATTCTAAACATGCAGAAGAATGGCTTAAAATTACAGAATGAACTTGGTCTTTGGGCATCAGAGCTGTATTTTTCCCACGCACTCAACCGTCTTGCAGAGTTAGTAGAGAATAACATTACTTTATCTTTGGTTGATGCACCATTGTCCGATAGCCTTCTTGAACCCTGCCTCCAAGCAGCTAGTGCGGTTTCCGAATTGCACCCTGGAAGTAAAAACCGAGGAATCAGTAAAAAAGTAGAAACACTCCTAAATTTGTTAAAATGCCAACTCCCCAGGGGAGCATTTCAAGGGGTGATATTGACAGGTTGTCCTTTAGTGGCTATATATCTGGAAAGAGTATTGGGGTGCCTTTATCCTAGGCATGATACTGCCACTGAAGTTGCTGTTCCACGCCCACAGGGCTACATTGGACCATTGCCAAGTATAGAAGAGGCGTTTGCTAGTTATTCCAGTGGCGATGTGCAAGTTTTAATCACCACTTTTGACTTCATTTCCAAGCTGAAAGATAAAGTTGCCTCCCAGGTAGTGCTTTTCAATGCCTCTCTCTCAGCATGGTCGTATATGGATCTGAAGCTGCGCTTGCCCTCCGTAAGATCTTACTATGTGTTTAAAGGCGATGAAGGCAGCACAGAAATTATTAAATTCCATAGAAAATTTGGAACTATTATTTCTGGCCTTGAGCTACAATGCCAAGAGGACTATACCGGCTTACCAATAGACTCCTTCATGGCTTCACTTCCATCTAGCACATATCTTCTACCAGAGAAGATTTCCACATGAGGATCCATCCAGACACTCCTGCTCTGCCATTTTCATACCGCAATAATGCGTGCTAAACTTTTGAAATAAATCCACTGGTTGCTCGTTTGAAAAGAGCTTGTTAGAAGTATGTGGCCTTTAAAAGTTATTTTTAATATCATATGCTTGTATTGGTGGTGCACTTTTTATAAAACCTTCAGGGAAACACGCAAAAGGACAGCTTTTAGCAAAGCCTCCATTTAACAGTAAAACCACCAGTGAGCAGCCCTTGTGTAAAAGTTTACAGATGATCCTACAGAGGTGTTTCAGCATCCAACTCTCCTTAAAAACCGACCTAAGCTTGGTAGGTTATTCAGCATAGCGGAAACCATTTTAAGCAGTGTCCAGGAAGAAGGCTGATAGAGTTGCTGGGTGGCAGGCCAATACAAAACCCACCATGCGGTTATATCATCAATGCACAACCCAGCAAAATCGGCATCCCCATTGAAATCTTTCAGAGCATATCCCGTACAAAAAGTTAGAACCATACCCACAAGCTCCAACTTGGAACTATCCAATCTCTTCATAGACCCAGCAATGACGAAAGCACGGCAACGAAAGCTACATCAAATGCTCAATCAACAAGCACCCTGAAATATGTTTATCTATCACGACATGCCATGATAGCCATACCCTATTGTCTTTTAGATGGATAAAGCAGCTCCTTACAAGACAAATGCCACCCTGATGACCTCTCTAGGTACTCAAGATCCAGAGATATGATAATCTGAAGGATCAATTTTGAGAGGCTCATCAGCACTTTCCAAAACATTCCCAAGATTGTATTCCAAATCAACAAATAGAATGACTAGGGTGCAGAAAATTTCAACCATATCTCAGCTTCTAGTGTTTGGCTTTAGATGTTTTACACTCAAACAAAGGCCCAAATCAGAAGAATAGAGCCAAACTACTTTTAGATGCCCAAAAAGCAAAGCACAAGGGTTGAAGCTATCAACAGAATATGATTGGGCTTCATCAGCTAATGCCAAAAAACCCCATAAAGAGGCCCCAAATAGAGACCCAAGGATTTTCAGGAATGGCCTGAAAAGAGTATAAGGACCAGAGAGAAGGGTATAAAAAAGATCCCACGCTCTTTGCTCTCCACTGTGACCATCTTGATCTATTCAACTGAGTAAAGAACCACCTATTGAAAAAACTTTAATGGATTCAAGTTGGGAGCCCTGGGGCTCCAACAAGGCAGTTTACTTGAAAAAGAGATAATTCTCAACCATCAGTGAAATACACAAGCAAACCAGTTTCTTAAGCAACCATAAAGTCTAACAAATAGAACCAAAGTAGCTGCACACATACAGATATAACCCTAACATCTCCTGAACATGATATATGTTGGCAATATCACCCCCAGAAAGTAGCCCATGATTCCCTATCCAAACTACTTAGTAATAATTTGCATTCCAAAGCAGAGAAGTACAAACAAATATTGTACCACTCCATTTTTGCACCACCATCAAAAATGCAGGATACACCTGGTAGCAAAGTTCCAAGTCAGATAAGAGACAGTTAACTTAACTCAGCCTGTCAAAGACCCCAAACCGGGATACATTAAGCCAAGCTTGTCAGGTAAGGTATATGGCTAAAGCTGGAGGTGGTTATGAATTATTGCCTTCTTGGGGCCCTCAACTGGGAATGTCAGGTTGTTACCTTACCAGTACAAAGAATAGTGAAAATGTGGTGTTTACCATTAGAATTCCTAAGGAGTATGACACATGAATCTTAATGCCCAGACATTGTTGGCACTACTTGCAAGAGGTATGGTTGGAGGTTGGCAAGTTGAAATCCTTTCAACTCAGTGACAATAGGATAGATAGTCATTAACCATTGGAATACCTTGGCCTGGACGTTATACCTGCCAAATCTCTCTGCAAATTATGTCAATACATAGTAAATGGAGGTGCACGTTGTGATGGACAAGGGGGAGTGCAGCAACACAAGAGGAGGCCAAGAACCAGTGTGTGAAGAGTTGAGTTGGCCAGGGTTGTCATAGTAGCTTTGGCCTAATCCTTCTGGTGAAGGCCCAAAGGTTCCTGGTCCTTGTTGGTACCCTCCAATCCCAAGGTAAGCTGTAAGCACAGCTGTGAAGATGAAGTGATTCATCTTTCCTGGTTTGGGGATTGAGGGTGAAGGTTAAAATTAACCAAGAGTTGACTTTAAAGATTAAGATCTATAATAGCTTTATTAAGGAGGTTATTGCTTTCCATAACAGCACAAGTCATCATTGAGAGGGGATCCTTTATTTATAGTTGCTCCAACTGTGCAAAGTTTTGCAAGTGGGAGTGAAACCAGGGGATTAAATACCTCAAGAGTCTGGATGGTGAATGTTGGAATTGGGTCTTGAGAAGAGGGAAAAACTCTTGTTCTCTTGCAATCTGTTGCTGGTTTGGCAGTTATCGGATGGGGCCAATGTTGTAACTGTGCTGTTTTAGCAGAGTTACAAGGGTGAAATATTTGGAAACTAGTTAATAATCTTTATTGAGAGATAGTGATTATATAGTCATAGTGAATCAATGAATATCAGGAACATGACTGTGTTGATCACACAGCTAGATGGAAGAAGGGGGTGGCTTGATCCTGGTAATGAGTCAAGCGCCAAAGCGCGGTATCCATTGTAAGGGATTATCATCTGTTCATGTTGATGGATTTGGTAATCTAAGTTGACTTCCTAGTTTGGCTGCAAGTCACTGGGAAATTGGATTGCGGGTCACAAACCTGCTTGGTTGGAACCTTGCTGGCGGGTTGAGCCTGTGGTTTTGACACCAATAACCTCTTGTTAATCTTGGGTCATGTGAGGAAAAGGATCCAAGATACTCTCCAAATCTATTTTTATAATAGAGGCCATGGTTTGGCTGGAGTTTGAGCCTGCCATAAGTGTAGACTGTTGGGGTAAGCTAGCAAGAATTAGCCCTGCTAATTGTTCTATTATTATACCTGAGAACAGGGTAGTAAAACCAAAGTAGGATTAAACAATATATGGGGGTAAAAACTTACCTTTATTTAATATATTTACCAATTATATATATTAAGGTGGGAAATTGGGAGAGGGAGAATCAGTGGGATGGAAAACCGGGGAAATTAGGCCAGGCTTGGCATCAATACCATTATTAATATCAATACCAATATTGGCTATTGATTTTGCAACCATAAGTAGAGATTAATTGGGCAATTGTATTGTTGATATCACCTCCATTTAGATTTATGGACTTAGGCGCCAAGTATGAGCTTCAATTCCGGAATCAAAGGCTTTGTTTGTTACCCTTTTGTGTAAAATCTGAATTCCCCAATTTCTGAGAGGATTTGAGTGGAATTCAGAATTCTCGGGTGTCCACTAGTTCTCAATCAATTGGTCAAGCAATTGTCTAATGTGTAATTACATTCCAGATCTGACTTCAAACTTAATGTCCATCAAATCCAGCAACTCCTTAGCACACTTGCAACAAGGCCCAACCATGTGGTCTGGGCCCCAGATCCCATTAGTTGGGGTCTGAATTAGTGCTCAAACTTGCAGCCTGGGTGTGACGGATCCAGGTCCAACCAGTCCAACTTACCATTATCCTGCCCATGAGGCTTATTACTGTTACCTTCCTGTGACAAAGCTTTGAGGAGCTTTACTTCCAGGGAGGCAACTTTATGGGCCAACACCTTGTTGTCATCCCGCCAACAAGCCATAATCTTGACACTCTTTTCCTCTCTACTTCTTAATGCCTCTATTTCACAATTGGCCCTGTCCTTCACTTGTTTCAAAATTTCATCAAATCCTAACAACAAGTTCCAAGAATCCCAAGCGTAGATTCTGTTTCCTTGATCAGGGGTCCCTTTCTTAGCAAAGTAATCAGAATATAATTCTTCAAAAGCTGCTTTAACTTCAACCAAGGACTCCTCAGGCGCCGTCTTGGTGATCTCCAAACTTGCCCAAGCTTTCTCCAGAAAACTTGTAGAACAATCCTTTCTAAATACTACTCCTTCCACGCAAAGTACACAAATTTTGCTCTCTTGAAAGATAATAAAAAAGTCATAATTGAAAAGTAAATGAGGGGAAAGTGTCAAAATTGACAGTATGTATATTTATTAAAGTTTAGCTGTTTCCGCTTATATATCATTTGGGGCATATTTGGCTGAAAACCCCTCTGGTTCCTGAACTAACCAATGGTTCATATCACGTGGTCTATGGAATTTGAGTCATCCAAACCTAGATCTTTACCTAAAAGATCACCAATAATTCTCAACCTATGAGAATCAACCTACAATGAGAAGAAGTCACCTGACTCCATTCATCCCAGTGTACCAAATCAGAATGGAGCTTCCTCAGCTCCCAGTGCTAAAACCCTGTGGAATATACCCATTCCAAAACTCAGTTATCAACGTTCCAACTGGGAACCAGCTGATCAAACCTGAATTCCTAGGCATCCTTGCTTTTATTTAGTTATCTTTGCATTTAATGGTTTTTTGCCTTAAACCCCATTAAAATGCTTTGAAGCTCAAACAAGGAACCTTTAACCTGAATTTGGGGGTTCATTTCTTGGTTAACCTTAACCAAACTTCTTGACACAGTCAAGGTATTTAGCCAATATAATTAAATCCTCATTAAGTATACCCTCCAATATTTATTAATTAACCTTCCCAGTTAATTAAATTGTTTTTGGGACACCTAGTCCCCAAGATTGTTTTGGCCAATCTTGCATCAATTTTATCAGATAGCCTATCCTAACTAGTTACCTGTATTCTATTCTTTTATTAAACATAGATATCAAGTCTTCAGGAATCTCTATCTGCAGAATTCCATTCAAACCTATCTACATAAAATAAACATCAAAAGCAGAATATCTTTATATTTTGGAGTATTTATTTGGCTAAATACTAAACAGTGACTGTCATACAGTCACACTGGGTTTGCCTTTGTTCTGGAAGGCAGGGATTATTTTCTAATTTTAACCCTGTGATCAGGGAATTTTTGATTGGTCACAGTTGAGAGTGTCTTCTTATTGGCTAGGGAGGGGGGACTGGGGCTTGGAAAGTAGGCAGGTGGGCAGCAGAGGACTGGCGGGGGTGCTGGCAGGCGTGGCGGGCGCCTGCCTGGATGATAAATTGTTCCAGGATTTACCAAATCCTGTTTCAACTTTAATTTTATTTTTCCTATTTAAAAGGGGAAATCCAAATTTTATTGTAAATCTTTTAGACTAGAAATTACATTTTTGTCCCACATCGGCGCCTTAATGAAAATTTGGTTAATGTCAGGAATATTGCTGACAAAATTGACCCTTGGGTATCCCTTTAAAACAGGATTATGATTTTGCTGGGGGTTTCTTTGGGCCTTTCCTTTTTCCAGGGATAGATAAGAGTTGGTTCTGCCTTACTGCATTGATAAAAGATCTTAAGTCAATGCAGATGTTTATGTGGTAAAAATGGCAGAGTAGTAATGTCTGAAACCAAGATGATGAGGTATAAAGATCCATATTCACAAATTATTAAGGATGAGCCAAAGGCGGGGAAAAATACTACTTAGTGAAGTTTCCAAATGTTAGTTCAGGATTGAGCAGAATAATACATGCTAACTATAACACAGCAAGGTAAAATACTGGGTAGAGGAGGAAATGGTCTGTAAGGATAGAATTCAGGACACTAGGAGACAGGAGTGTACATCAATTCTGTTTCTTGGAGTTGCTCAACATTGGCGGAGCTCAGGGACAAAGTTTGCGGGACATTTTCATAGAAGCCAGTAACAATATGGCTAACAATCAAGTTAACAGGAAGGGGTTGTAAAAGCCCCAACAGGGGATGAGTTCTGGAGCTTCAAAAACTTATAAAAGTGTAGGGTTTTTATGTCAGAAAGTTTCTTCAGAACTTGAAGGAAGGGCTCAACTCTTGCAGTTAATTGGAATCAAACCTGCATATATATCAGAGCTTGACTCAGCTTTTCATTCCCATGACCATCATCTGGAATAAAATCAACTCATCTTTCTACTCTCATGACCATCATCTGAATCCAAACTCCACTAAGCTTTCAGTCAATGCCAACTGTAGTATATCCAATCAGAGAATAAATCTTTGGTCCTGAATCTCTGGATTTCTTTTTTCATAATGTGTAATGGTGGAGTGGCTTCGAAATTAAGAAAGATTAAGAAAATGAGTAATTCAACCCCAAAATGCTGAAAAATTGAGTAGCAAAAGAATTCACAAAATAAGAATTTGCAAGCAGTAAACTCCAAGCAAAGGTACAGGCAAAATGAAAGCTGTAAAAATGAAAACAAAAATTACAAAAGTTAATGATTGAGAAATGGAAACCAGATTTTGCAAATGGATGACTTGGCAAATTGGCACAATGTACTTCTCAATTTTGGGTGGGGAAACTTCAAACAACAGTGTGGTTGCCGCAGACAGCGCTAAATTCATACCACATGTTGTGATGATGCGCACGGGAATGTACACAAACAGGAATTTAATTTCCATGAGTTTAATTACCAGAAATAAATAAAATTGATAACTTTGGAGATGATATGGGTTTTATTCAACTACTAAGGTACTTGTAAGCTACAAACCAGCTCATATAGATGGGATGAGAATTCTGTCATCAACAGGGTGAATTCTGACACTAACCCTTCAGAAATGACCAAAAAATCTCTAAAATCATAAATCAATTTTTAGGCCAAAAAACACCAAATTGCCTGATTTTTGGGTTTTTGGGCCTTAAAGGGCATATTTTTTTAGGTCCTGTTTGGAGTTGCACCTGCTTGGCCACCACCACTTCCTGTCAATAGCTTGATTCAAGTCTTTGTAGGTTTTTATTGGCAGTTTCTTGCTGGCAGCTCCTTTCTGTTGTGTTTTCTTGGGGAAAATGATGCCTATCAAGATGTCTTTATTTATGACATTATCTTTCACTCTTGTTGGCAGAGATACACTGCCTTCTTCCACTGCAGATAGGGAAATTTCTTGTGGCTGGGGATGAGTTTAATGACGGCTAGCTGTTAACCACAGGGCCTACTGCTTGGGGGTTCTTGCGGTAGAAAGCTTGTATTAGCTCAGAAGCATTGTTTCAATCTTGGTGGGAGATCCATGAGTTTCAGAGTCAGAATACCCTTTCCACAATACCAAGTATTGTAACCGTTTAAAAGTGTCTATAGGCAATCACAGCTTCTAACTTGTACTCTGGCTCACCATTTGCCAGTAGAAAAATGGGGGAAGTTACTATATGTAATACCCAGATATGGTAGGTACTACTTGCAGCAGGTATGGCAGGAGATTGGCAAATTGGAAGCCAGTCAGAGCGGTGACAATTGGATAGATATTCATCAACCAGCAGAAGACCTTAGCGTGGATGTTGTATCTTCCAAAGCTCCCAGCAAAGTAGGTTAACACATAGTACATAGAGGTGTACACTGTGATGGACAGAGTTGAGTGTGGAGATATAATGGGAGGCCAGGAACCAGTGTGGGAGGAGTTGAGTTGTCCAGGGTTATAGAGGTGGTCATGACCTAGCCCTCCTGGTGAAGGTCCAAAGAACTCTGATCCCTGTTGATAGCCTTCAATTTCAAGGCAAGCTGTGAGCACAGCTGTGAAGATGAGATGATTCATCTTCCTTGAATTGGAGGGGGTTGGATGGGGCAAACTAATTAAAGTGGGCTTAAGGTTTAAGTAAGATTTAGCTTTATTGAGGGTATTAAACTCAATAATAGAACAAGATATTACTGAGGAGGGATCCTTCATTTATAGTGCTTTCCCCTGTCCAAAGATTTGCAATTGGGAGTGAAAAGCAGGGGATGGGGGATCCCAGAAGTTTGGAAGATAGGGATAGCAGTTGGGGCTTGGGAAGATTGCCAAACTCCTGTTCTTCTGCTATCTGTGGCTGGTTTGGAAGTTCTTGAGATGAACCAATAATTTCATGTTGCCCTGGTACTAGGTGAGGGATGTGAGTCAAATTCCTTTCAAGATCTATTTTGATTTTAAGAACATTGTTTTGGTTGGAGTTTGACCCTGCCCATGTGGTCTGGGAATTAGCATCCAATTGGTTGGTGGCAAACTTATTTTTAAAATCTGAATCATTATTCCCTCCTTCTTCTGGAGGTGTAATTTTGGTTTCAGAATTTTCCCTTGTATTCAGGGATTCTTTTGATTGGCTGTACTTCATGAGGGTTTCTTATTGGCTGTGGGGTGGAGCCTGGGACCCAGGTAGCTGGCCAGAGCCTGGCAGCTGGCTGGGTGCTGGCAGGCATGGCGGGCGCCTGCCTGGATGATAAATTATTCCGGCATCTGTTAAATTCTGTTTCTCCTTTGGTTTGATTTTTATTTTCCCCCATTAAAGGGGGAAAATCCTTATTAAATGTGTCATTTTTAACAGAGTATTGTTCTATTATTTTCCAACATGGTCCTCCAGTAAAAATATGGTTTATGTCAGGAATATTCCTGACACTATAGGGCCATAATACTTGGTAAGGTAAAATTCATGAATAGTTTTAAGATCTTGAAGTTTGAGGTAGATTGGTCTGGTATGCAGCTGTTCAAATATGGCATAGTACTTTGAATGTTCTACTCTTTTGGGTCCCAAATTGCAACACAGGATCTTCAGGTTCATGTTCCAAGAATCAATCATCACTAGGTCTCCTGGTTGGTACATGAAACCTTCCTGTCTCTTGCAATTAGTGTAAGCCTTATAAGTTGACATGACGTGGGTCAGATTCTCCTTCACTCTGGCATGTGTCTACTTGAGTTCTTGGTCATTTCAGTTGCTTAAACCACCAAGATCTCTAATCTTGGCCCCATGTTACAGCGTGGATTGTAATCATAATTGGCAAAGAAGGGCAAGACACCTGGCAAAGGGTGGGGTGCATTGTTGTAGGAAAATTAGGCTGTGGGTAAATTATCAACCCAATTGTCTTGTTCATTTTTGATATGGCAACAAAAGATAGTCTCTAGGATTTGGTTTACCCTCTTTGTCTGTCTGTTAGACTGGGGGTGGTATGCTGTAGATCTGCATAATTTAACCCCAAGGAGCTTGGTTAGAGCTTCCCAAAACTGAGCAGTAAACTGCGGCCCTCTGTTACTGAATGTTTCCATGAGGAATCTGTGGAGTGAGAAGATTCTATTGATGTATAGCCTAGCCATTTCTACTGAGAAAATAGTAATACAACAGGGGAGGAAGTGACTCATCTTGATGAATTGATCAACCATCATATTAATGGGATTGTAACCCTGGGATAGTGTCACAGTAGGTTCCAAAATGCCAGAAATTATCCACCTGAGTTGTAAAGCTAAAAAAATGGGAAAGCTGTTAACCAGATTAGCTGATTTGATGGATTTAAATAAAACAGTTGATTGTAAATGGGTTACTGCTGTTCCAGTTGGCCATCCAGATTCAATTCCCCCTACCAAGTTGACACTGATAAATTGACGTAATCTGAGAGTCACTTGATACAATCTTATTTATCAGAATGGTTGTCAGAAATTGGTCACACAAGGGCTCTTTGCAAGCTGGACAAGGTACTCTCTAGATAATGCAGAAGAAATAGGAGCCAAGGGTCCAGGTGGTATTGCTTAGTCAAATTTTGATATATATGGGAAAATTTTCACTGTTCAACTCTTAAGAGTTGAGTCCTCCCTAAAATTTTTAATCAAATAAAATCAAATATCCTCCTGATCTAACTTTATTTATCATGCACCCTGTAGTTGGCCTGCTGTGCCACATCCCTTATAATTTGATTCTCAGTCAAATTATTACAGGAAGATGAGGTCCTGCCATCAGCACTTTGTTGTTGTCTCCTCCCAATGTTAATCCCATGACCCAGAATCTTGGAGTTTTCCCCACTGTATCTGAACCCAAGACACTTGATCCTTCTCAATGCCCCAAGTTCTATTCTGAAGACACCTTAATTCTCTACCAGCCAATTTATCTAGGACTCTTTTGGTTAGGGTTAATCATTTTTCTTAATCCTAGTGTATCTTTTGGAAATTTTACCAAACAGTATTTTAAGCTTTGTTGGTGGTTAATCATCAACTCCATGTGTGTTTGGGTGGTGATTCCCCACCACATGAAGACTGCTTCTTATTATCTGACCATTTCTATCAAAGATAGTGGGAGTACTATGATGTAGTCCACTGAGATCAACAAACACAGATCTTTTGTTGGATGAAGAGTATCAACAAGCCTGTTTTCTTGAGACAGCTGGGCTTTTCTTGGAGACATACCAAACATTTCTTTACATATCTTGCTACGTCAGTAGTGATACCCTTTCAATTTAACTGATGTCTTATGATCTTTATGATCTTATTCTTCTCTTGACGTCCTACCAAATGGATGTTGTGGTGAGTTTAAATAATTTCCTTTAAGATAGATCCTTCTGGCACCCATAATTAATCCATGAAGTGAAGTATACCTTCACTGCTCTTGTAGCAGGATTCTGGAGAAGTGGTGGTGGTTGCTAGGCAGACCAGGTGGTTGTATTTGGCATCAAGTGATTGTAGTAACTTCACCTTGGACAGCAAGTATAATTCTGATAGCTGGTCTTGTTGTGTTAGTGCTCAAGGCTAGAAGTGTGGGTTCAGAAAAGACTTATTCCTGTGGGATCATAATGTGGGTATTGAACTCTTTTTCAGCCTTCATATTGAGCAGGTATGCTGGATTGCAACTAAAATTATCTGCTAGGGGAATATTCTTTCCCTTGATGAACTTGGTGGCATGAAAACTTTTCTTGTTTCAAGTTCCAGTACAAGACTGTTGGCCAGATAGTAGCCTTGATTCTGGGTATTATATCAGAGCTTTATGATCATTTCAAACAATAAATAGGTGACAGGCCAATTGTAAATGATTTTATCAGTATAAAGTTGAGGCTAAAAAGCCTGCAGTTCTTTGTCATATTTTGTTTAGTTCAGCTCATGATAGTCTATTTTGCACAAGAAGTAACCCACAGGTCTTGCTTGCCCATCCTGATCCTCCTGGAGCAACACCAATGCTATATCATATTTTTAGGTATCAGTAGCCAGCACAAATGGCTTAGCAGAGTCTACATGTCTCAACATACTCAAGGACAGCATTATGGACTTTACTCCCTGAGAGGATACATTAAATTGGGGAGCTCATACAATCTTTTTTTCCCGCTTGCAGAATACAAGGGTGTTGCAGTTTCTGATAAGTGTGGGGTAAACTTCTTTAGAAAGTTGCAGGTACTGAGAAAACTTCTGAGTTGGGAGGCAGTGATTGAAGTTTACCATTCTCTGACTTCTGCTTCCTTTTCTAGTCAAATGATGTACCCCCTCTAGTATAATGTTCCCCCAAAGAACAATTTACTTTGGAAGAGCTCACATTTACTCAGCTTGATGACCAATTTATCCTGATGAATCTTTTTGACTACAGCATTGAGGTGGTCCTCATGGGACTTAACATCAGATGTGTAAACCAGTATGTCATTCATGTAAGCAATGGTGCACACTCCAATGAGGTCACCTAATACATTATTGATCATCCTTTGAAAGCATGCATGTGCATTCTTTAAGCCAAAAGTCATGAAGCAATACTGGAAGATTCTCTTCCTGGTCCTGAAGTCTGTGAGCCATTTTTGTCCCTTATTAACTCTTATTTGATTAAAGGTATTGAGAAGATCAAGTTTAGAACACATCTTGACCTTTTCCACATTTCTGGCAATTTGGGATTTGATGGGGAGAGGATACAGATTGGGTACTGTGATGTTGTTCAGGTTTCCATAGTCAATGCAAGGTCTGATAGTCCCGTCTGCTTTCTGCACAAACAGTAGGGGAGAACAAATAGGAGAGGACTTTTGAAATATTTGACCTTTTTTTAACATTTTCTTAGTCTAGATGTCTAGGCATCCTTTCTCTTTCAGAGTCATAGGATATATGAGGGAAGCAATCTTTACATGGTTGACCATGAGTTTGAGGTGAAAATTAAACTCAGTGTGGCCAGGCAAGCCATTAGCACTTTTAGGATCAAAGGCAGAAGCTAAGTGGCTTAAGCAAGGTGGTAAAGTATCAGGAACAAGCTTCCCTACCTTAAGGGGGACCTCTACTTCCACCACATTTGGAACATTACTCTTCATGGGTACCATGGAGGTTTCAATGATGAAACCAGCAGAGTGCTGGATCTTCAGAGTACTGCTCACTGGGTCAGGTATGATATGTTAAGTTCTCCACCATTCAACACCCATGATGACTGGATGCATGAGTTTTTTTATGAAGGCAAACTCATTTGAAAACTGATGACCACTAACTAAAAAATGCAATGGCTTCCTAAGCTGGTATGAAGGTGCAAAATTCAGTAGCTCACCCCTGACTAACGTACCTGGAAGATATTCCCAGCTTATCTGGTCTACAAATTTCCAGGAGAAAAAGTTGTGAGTGGCTCTGTGTCTACCAACACTGTAGCCCAGAAGCACTTTGCATAGGAAGAAGAAAATAACACAGCAGAAAACAATAAGTAACCAGAAGAGGTTTATTGAAAAGCATAGAGCTTTCAACCATCAATTGAGCCAGAAGATTTACCTCAGGATCAGGAGGATCTTCTCCCCTTCAGGGCGGAAGGAAGATAATACTGCAATGTACTGGGCAACAAGTACAACTGACTGGGAGGCTTTGACCTATTCCTTAGCAGCTGTATGTTGGTCTAAAAGCTTTTAAGCTTTTTCAGACATCATAAGATGATCTTTTGAGAAGCAGATCATCTTAGCGCTGGCAGAGGACAGCTTAAGAGGGCATCTCTGTGAAGTAGGAGTGACTTCCAACACAGCCAGAGCCAAAGAAGAACAATCCACTAATATGTCATCTTCCTTGAGAGAAAAAGTCTTCTATGAGAGGTTAACTGCTATGAATGTGGAAACCAATGAATCTTCAGACAGCAACAAATTGGAGCAATTGAAGATATTCTCCACAGTATTCACTTTAAAGCTGGCTAGAGCTGCAAGAGACATAGTTATTGACTCACTCTTCTCTTCCACCAACACTGTGGATGCAGGCTGCAGGTGCAGGTTATTCATCATATTCAGTGCATTGATCAGATGGATGGGAGACTTGGCAACTTAGGAATCACATCTTTTCAACCTGGAGTTCAGCCAAAGCAACAGGATGTGTGGTGATTCTTAGAGGTGTCAATGTTTGGGGGCATGTCAAACAAATACCAGTTGCGGAAAGGAGGCGCTAGATGTTACCATTGACTGTAGCAGAGAGATGCTTGCATAATGCTAACCCTTGAATAATCTGATCCAAACTTAACCAGAGCGCAGAGATCTTCACCACCTTAGGAAGAGGTGAAAAGTGGGACAGCTTACCAAAGTATTGAAGGTGGTCAACCAACAAGTGATTACCTTGACAAGCAGAGAATAACTCATTATAATATTGCAAATAGTAATTAGTGACATTAATAGCTGAGATGAGGAGAAGCAGATACAAGGAGCTTGAGAAAATGGCAGGCACTAGCTCAAACGTTGATAGGCACAATCTGTGGGTTTCTGGGGAGGCATTTGCTAGGATAAACCTGAAAAGCTTCATGGGGGACTGCAAGTTTGTCCATTGTTCTAACAAGATTGCCAACTCCTCAGCTACAACAAGAGATGGAAAAGAAACAACAGTATTGGAGAACCAGAATGAGAGGCACAAAATTAGCAAAGGGGAAGGACTAGTGAGCTCAGCTGTATGAAGTGCAGAAAACAGAACTGGATATAGTAAAATTAGAACAAAGCTCAAGCCAGACACAGCAACCATTATGGCCATGTGTACTGCTGCATCTAAAAAACAGGTGAGAGATCAAACTAGAAGAACTGTGTCACTTAAATCAAATTGGAGAAAGAGTATTTTAATAGTGTAATGATGGATTAGCTTCAAAATTCTGAAAGATTGAGAAACTGAGGAATGCAACCCCAAATGCTGAAAACATTGAGTAGCAAATAAATTCTATATATCATAATTTGTAAGCAGTAAACTCTAAGAAAAGATACAGGTAAAATGCAAGCTGTAAAAACAAGAACAAAAATTATAAAAGAGAATGATTGAGAAATTGAAATCAGATTTTGCAAATGGATCACTTGGCAAATTGGCACAATGTACTTCTCAATTTTGAGTGGGGAAACTTCAAACAACAGTGTGGTTGCTGCAGACAGTGCTAAATTCATACCACATGTTGTGATGATGCGCACAGGAACATACACAAACAGGAATTTAATTTCTATGAGTTTACTTAGCAGAAATAAATAAAATTGATAACTTTTGTCATGAATGATATTTCAATACTTGTATTGAAAACCCAAGAGTTGAACCCCAGTCCCCTGAAGGCGGATTGGACCCCCCAGGACAGTCCAGGACCCGCCAATCTAATAAGTCACAGACTCAAATTGTTGAATTACTCCACGGACTGCCGGTCTAATACTGAAGATTCCCTGAATGGTTACCAGATTGCCACCAAACCAGCGCCACTGAAGACCCATGCCTAAGCAGGTGATGTGGTCTTCCTAAAGGAGGCTGGGGAAAGACCCATCACTAGCCCTTCCAACAAACACCAGCTGTTGCCAGTTGCCAGTCTGAAAAAAGTATTGCAATTGGCCAGCTCAGGTGACGTGGTGAACAACGACAGCAAAACAAAACATTGCCACTTCTGTTCCCCAGAGCCTGTCCAGCCAAGACCCATCAAACCAGTGCCACTGAGGGCCCAGACCTACGCAGAAGCCGTGGCTTGAAAAAGACCCACTATTAGCCCTGCCAATAAGCACCCACTGCTGCTGGTCCCTAGTCCAGAAAGGGGAATGCAATCAGGCCGCTCAGGTGACATGGTGAACCAAAGCGGCAAAATTAAGCATTCTTGTTTGCCAGAGTGTGTCCAACCAGGACCCAATGCCCTCCAGACCCCAAGCCAAGATCCATGCCCTACCAGCAAACCACCCATGGGCCCAAAGCCTGCAAAAGGCAAAGAAGCAAATTCACATGATATAAAAATGCTGGTGGTGTGGTGATGACCACATTGTCATTTTCAATAATAAAGTTTATAAACCTTTGGTTTGAACAGATTCTACCCTATCTAGTCTTAGTGATCTTCCATCTTAATTCCAGCCAAGTAGACAGCCAGGCCGCTGCCCCCTCCAGAGACCAACCTGACAAACCGCCCCAGGCATTATACTGTCCCCCAGGAGCCCCCTTTAGACCTGTGCACTTTACTGAATACCCACCCAACCTGGCCTATTCAGAATACAACTTGGAAACCATACTTGTTGCTGACCCGTTGGCAAGGACTAGAAGTACCAAATACATAGGACGTGACAGAAAGAGGATCAAGATACCACCCTTATTGTTCAAGGACAAGTACAACTACCTACCAGCGTACTTTTTTCCCATGACTCTGCCATTAACCCTGAGACCAGACTGCCCACTGGAACCTACCACCGCAGCCAAGACTACCTCTACCCAACTGTTTGTAGTACTCTACATTACTTTTACAGGATTGGGGGATCCCATGGTCCCCAACTCTGGACCCTGGTCCTTGCTTGGACAATCTGTATCCTACATTATCAAGTTAGCACCCATTCTATGGTGGGCCTTACCTGCCAGCTTGGCCGCACCTCATCCCAAGCTGCCCAATGCCTCTACCTATGACTGGCTTCCTGACAACTTTGGAGATAATATGGGTTTTATTCAACTACTAAGGTACTTGTAAGCTACAATCCAGCTCATATAAATGAGATGGGAATTCTGTCATCAGCAGGATGAATTCTGACATCTAATCCTTCAGAAGTGACTAAAAAATCTCTAAAATCATAAATCAATTTTTGGGCCTAAAAACACCAAATTACCTAATTTTTGGGTTTTTGGGCCTTAAAGGGCAGGTTTTTTAGGTCCTTTTTGAAGGTGCGCCTGCTTGGTCACAACTCACTTCCTGTAAATTCACTGCCCCCTTTGGCCTTGGATAGGAATTCTTTCCCCTGCTGTACAAAGAAATCTGCTCAAAATCCAGCTAAACCACTCAACTTGCTCAAAGATTTAGCCCACACTGTTGACAAAAGATTTGTAGTAACATACCCTGTGGATGCTCCAGTCTTCACTGCTCTTCCCTTAGAGGAAAACCTGATGAATTTGGACTATTTGCTGGCCTGGTGTTGACCAGTACTGAAGAGCATTAGAAGCAACCAATCAGGGGACACCACATCAACAGTCACAAATTTAAATGATTCACAGCTGTTTGGAGCAAGCTCCAGCCAATCACATGATACTTTGGAAATTAGCATGGAACCTGCCAATCCCCCTGGCTTGGATCAGCAAATTTTCTCTTCTAGCTAATTGAACTCAGGCCAGGTGATCATGTGATCTCATTTTTCAAATCCCACTCCTTTTCACAAGGCAATGAGACTTTCAGTCCCCTGATTGTTGATTATCTAAATACAATTAAATCAGAAACTTGTTGCCTATATTTTATTTTAAATTCAGTTGAGAACTCTGCCTTGAGTTTTCTATACATTCTAAGATAGTGTTAGTAGCTTTCCTCTTTGATCTTACCTTCCTTTGGTTCAGTTCAAAACCAGTTGCCTTTCTGGAGCCGCTATAAGAAGTGTTAGTGTATATATATTGTTATACTTACGCTTGCTTTTGTAAAACTGATTCAATCTCAAAATTCAAGTTAATATAATATAAAAACTTACTTTTATCTATCAATTTCCTTGTTTCTGTTTGATTTCAAGTCTGTATTTGCTTTGGCTGCAACTACCAAGACTCTTGAGACATATTTGAAGCTATACTGCAATCTTTAAGCTTAGGCTTGCTTTGGTTGCTCTCTAGTACCCTAATACCAGTTGATTCTACTACTTTGTGAGATCAAAATCATACCACTTTACTCCAAATTTCTTGGAGAATTTTGTGATGATCCCCCCTGTTGTTAAATTTGTGGTGTTTTTTTGGCTCCCTTTTTGTTGATCCTCTGGTCTACTTTCCCCAATTTGTGGTTGTGCCTCTCCTCCACAGCCCGCCTTGTGAGTGATGACTCTTCTAGCCTTTTGCTTTTCCAAAGTTATCTCCTCACTTCCAGGGAGGCTATAGTCAAGAGTCTGACTTGCAACAACTTGGATCTATACTCTGTAGAGTTAATCTTATCTGCTCCCAGTGCTGAGGAATCTCCTATCTCTCCTTCCCTGCCGCAGGATGAAACTGATTTTGTCCCCCTGTTGGAGATGAAGGTCCCGGCTCTTGCCCCCTCTTGTGCCCCTTGGTTGGTCACTGATCTTGTGTCAATGGGATTTAACTCCTACTTCCCTCAAAAGTCCCTGGTGTCTTCTCTCTGGTCCCCTCTTAGAGCGGCTGTCCCAGTGATTCACTGGGCAGCATCCTGGTGGTTTGTCTCACTGGGATGGGATCCAAACTTAGTTAGTTTAGCCCCCCTTTATCACACTTCCTGTCAATAGCTTGATTCAGGTCTGTGTAGATTTTTATTGGGATTTTCTTACTGGCAGCTTCTTTCTGTTAAGTTTTATTGGGGTGAATAATGTCTGCCAAGGTGTCTGTATTCATGACAGTTGTGGGTCCCAATAGCTACTCCCCTCTCTTCCAGTCCCCTGATATGAGGCCCTTACAAGGGTTGAACCAGGTTGGCACCAGGTGTTATCCCAGTGGTTAGTTCTCCCAAGATGGGCAATAGATCCTGTTGATCTAGCTCCCTCCCCCACATCTACCCCTCTTTCTCCCTGCCTGTTGATCCCCTTCAAACCTTGGCACCAGTCCTTCTCTACTTTATCAACAGCTAAATAAACTGCTCCCCTTTACTAGGAAACCAAGGCCTCCTCTAAAAATCCCCTGGTAGCCTACCTTATCTACACCCATACCAGGAAGGGGTCCCCTACAGGTGTGAGAGTGTGGGGTCCCATGTATCACCCATTTGGAATCCTGGACTGTGGGTGTACCATGCTGGTATTGGATGGCTGCTGGTCTCCTCAATAGCTCCTCTCTCCCCAGGAGATTTGCAGGGGCTGGGAAAACGTGCTCTGTGCAATACCGCTATGCCCCTGGCTACCTATAGTCTCCATTGATTCTGTGGTTGGTATAGCTACTTTCAGGGATCTGTGACAGAAATTGCGGGATAGTATGAAGCCGTTTCTAAGTGATGGGGAATTACCACCCAAATCCACATAAAATTAATGATTAACCACCAACGTGGCTTCAAATATCTTTTTGTGAAATTTCCAATTGTAATACCAGGATTAAGCAGAACAATTAATCCTAACCAAAGTAGCCCAAGATAAATGGCTTGAGACAACATCAATAAATCTTCAGAATAAAATTCTGGACATTGGGATGAAACACAATTTTCAGTTTCAAGGATGGGGGGAGGAGCTACAAAATTGGTTGGCGCAAAATTAACATTGGGCGGCACCAACAACAAAGTGCCAACTGCAGGACCCCATCTTCCAGAAATGATTCTGTTGAGAATTAGATTGTACAGAATATATTGTAACAACCCAACCACAGGATGCATTTTTAAAAAAAGTAAATTAGAATCTGGGATAAATGATTTTTATTGAGTAAAATTTTGGGAGGACTCAACTCTTAGAGTTGAAACAGTGAAAATTATTCAATATATATCAGAAAAATTGACTAAGCAATACCACCTGAGCCTTGAACTCCTATTCCTTCCACATTGTCAAGTAAGTATCTGGTCCAGGTGGCAAAGAACCCTTGTGTGATTAGTTTCTGACAACCATGCTGATTGACAAGCTCATATCAAGTGACCCTCAAATTACGCCAATTTATCAATGTCAATTTGAAAAGGGGAACCAGTTTCAGCTGACAGACAGGAGCAGCCACAACTCAATTTTGATCAACTGTTTGATTTAAATCCGTTAACTTGGTCAATTTTGATAAAGGATTTCCGGCTTTTTGAGCCTTCTTGTTTGGGCGGATAATACCCGGCATGATGAAACCTACTGTGACATTACCCTCCGCTTTAGCCCTGGGAACAATACCCCCATCTGGGAGATGGGATAAGGAGAAATTCTTATGGGCAGGTGGGAGTTTCATTGCGGCCAAAGTAAGTTTGGGATGACCAATAGCAGTGGGATTGCTCTTGTAGAACTCATGAATCAGATCTGGGGAATTGGAACAATTGTAGTGGGAAACCCAGGAGTTTTCAGAATCAGGTTAACCTTTCCACAGCACCAAATATTCCAAGTGTTGTTGATTCTTGCAGGAAGCCAAAATAAAATTTAACTCATACTCAGGTTTTCCCTCCACAATAATGGGTTGGGAAGAAGGAGTCTCTGTACCTTTAAAGGGAGTAAGAAGACTGTTGTAAAAGTTGCAGCAAAGGGTTGCTAGTTTCTACGAACAGTTAGTCAGTGACCTTAATTATTAATACTATACCTGTTGATAGTATAGTGGCAGCCTATGAAGGACAGAAGAATAATAAGGTGTATAGACAAAAATGGTATTTATTTAGATAGTATTGCACTTATATAGTGTGAGGAAGGGGAATTGCCACCAGAGGCGGGGAGGCACAGACAGAAGAACTTTCCAAATGGAGGAGAGTGGGTTGACACAGCTAAAAGTCCTGCGCAAGAGAACGACCGCTTTCTTGCGGCTTTCCTTAAGGAAGTAGATATAAATAACTTCATTGTTCTATTTATAATCCTGGAAGTGAAGCCTGTGCCTTGTGCGCATTTGAAAGGTAAATCAAACACCTGTTTTAGGGGCGTTTTAAAAGTCTTTATCACTAGTAGAATCAGGATGCAATAGCGCAACTGCGCAATTGTTCCATTGCTTAATCCCTAGATGGACAACTTTTTGTCTAATCCATTCAAGATCTGCGACAAAGATATTCATGAAAGGTGTGAAAAATCTTGAAAGCAGGAGGTAAATCCAGACAATAGGTGGAGGGACCAATTTGACGTTCAACTTTGAAGGGACCAACTCATTTAGGCCCTAAATTACGACAGGGAACCTTCAGTTTCATATTGCAAGCATCAACCATGACTAGATCACCTGGCCTGTAAGTTGGACCTTCCTGGCGCTTGCAATCTGCATATTCCTTGTAAGTTGTCACGGCAGCGGCAAGGGTAACCTGGAGCTCCTGATGAACTTGCTTCAATGCAGCAGCCTGATCAGTTGCAGCTTCCACGTTGCTAACCAAACAAGGACCCATATTAGAAGAAGGGTTGTAACCCACAAAGGAATAGAAGGGCAATACTTGAGTTGACGTATGATGGGCGTTGTTATATGTGAGCTCTGCCATAGGTAAATTATCACACCAGTCATCTTGTTGCACATTAGTATAGCAACGTAGGTAGACCTCCAAACTTTGGTTTACCCTCTCTGTTTGTCCATTGGATTGGGGGTGGAAAGCTGTGGAACAACATAATTTGATACCTAGAATCCCAGTGAAAGCTTCCCAGAACTGAGCAATAAATTGGGGTCCACAATCACTCACAATCTCTATTGGGATGCCATGTAAGGAGAAGATCCTATTTATAAACAACCTAGCTGTTTCCACTGAAGTAACTGTGGTTGAGCAAGGTACAAAGTGCGCCATTTTTGTGAAGCAATCTACCACCACCATGATTGCGTTAAACCCATTGGAATTGGGAAATTCACCAATGAAGTCCACCAACACAGACGTCCAGGGTCCTGCAGCAGGCTGCAGTGGAACCAATAGCCCTGTAGTCCTGTTCTGGCTTACCTTAGATCAAACACATACCATACAATTGCAAATAAAAGCTGCCCCCTGCTGTAAAGCCCCTAAAATGAGGGAGTATTCTAGCTAGGTAGGGTACCAAGTTGGCAACTTGGAATCCTGTGAGCGCTGTCATAATGGGGTAGACCATCATCATGCATCTGAAGACCTAGGTGTGTACGTTAAATCTTCTGAAATTACCAGCAAAGTACGTAAGCACATATAATACAAAGGTATATATTGCTACGTGCTGGGTGGAGCGGGGCAACACCAGTGTGGGCCAGGAGTACGTCTCAGAGGAGTTTAGCTGTGCTGGCTCCTTGTAGAAGTACTCGTTGGGCGGTTTGTTGTAAGGCCCATGCTGGTGGTTGTATTGGTGGCCCCCAATCCTGAGGCAGGCTGTGAGTACAGCTGAGAAGATTAGATGGTTCATCTTCTGATCCTGGGAAAGGACAGACAAAGCTTAGTGTCTTAACTTTCTTGTAGAGTAAAAGTTCTGGTTTTGATTTATGTGATACTATTGAGGGGTAATTTCACTCAATGATAGCACAAACTACCATCAAGTGAATTGGCTTTATTATATACTATCATCCTTGTGGTGGCATGAATAGAGTAAAACACTGGACAGGGAACCCCAAACACTTGGTGTTGTCTGGAATTCCCTTTTGGGAGGGGAATGGATAGTGGTTTTCAGGCAATGAATTGTTATTTCTGGGCTTGCATGGGCTGGGTGTATCATTGGATGCTTTCATGCATCCAATTTTAACTTCTGCAGTTAATGCAGGAATGGATGGGTTGGGCAGCTTGTCAGCCCCTCCCAAATTTGGTAAATTCCAAATTTGGGCAGCAGTTCCCCCTCTATTTGGGTTTGGGAAAAATTGCCTTTTTTGGTTTCCCCTTTTGGCAATTTCCCCATTTGGAAGCCTGGGTGGGGGACTGACTGGCTGGCAGCTGGCCGCGCGGCTTGCAGACGGGGTATAAAACCTGTCCAAATTAAAAAATTATTTTTAATTCTGGATTCCTGGCCACGGCTTCCTGCAGCAGTTTCCCCAATAAGGGAGAGCTGCTGCCATTTTTTATCTTGTTTTTTACACTTAAGTGTACAAAAAATATCATTCTGAACCACAGTGTTATCAGGAATATTCCTGACACCTGCACTGTCAAACCGTTCCAGGAAAACTGCCGGCGGATTAGTTCCACCGTTTTGTTTTTCCCTGGGTGGCCTGCCGTTGGACAAGTGTGATGAGTCTCCATGATTTCATCCCAAATAGTTCTTTCTGGGACCCACAAGCAGCTTTGATGATATAGGACGGGACCTATCTTATGATAACCCTGAGGCTGACCTACTGGGTTTGCACATGCTAGCTCCAATAGCCTATCATAACCTTTGGACAAAGGTTGCAGAAACTTAACTTTGGAATATAAGTCCAGGTCTGCACCCTCAGTTAGGGATATGGTAGCCAGCGTAGCAGGTGGAGACAATACAAAAGGCACCACAGCCTCATCTGGAATAATAGTATGTGTGTTAAACTCAGCATCCATACTAGCATCTGGGAGATGGGAAGGATTCCTGCTTAATGCATTGACTAAGTGATTGTCTAATCCTTTAATAAACTTGTAGTGGAACTTGTATCTTGTCAGGTCACCATGCCATCTGGATTGACGACCTGACAAAACCCTGGGTTGTTGATAATGCAGAAGAGCTTTGTGGTCTGTTCTTACTACAAATGGATGATGTGCCAACATGAGATGGTGATGCCAATGCTTTAACAATTCCACAACAGCCAACAATTCCTTGTCGTAAATCATGTAATTGCGTTCACAAGCTTCCATCTTTTGGGAGAAATACCCTACTGGTCTCTCAATCCTGTTGCCAGAAGTCTGCAACAACATACCAGCTACAGCGTATTTGTATGCATCTGTGGAAGCCACAAAAGGAAGCTCAGGATCCACATGTCTCAACACCAGTGACAACAAAAAAAGAGCCTTGACTGCTGTAAACGCATTTACGCACTCAGACGTCCAGACCAAAGTTGTCTTACCACTAGCCAAATATAACGGGGCAGCCACTTCAGACAGATGTGGAGTGAACTTCTTCAAGAACGTGCAAGTACCCAAGAAACTACGGAGTTGGGATACTGTCACAGGCGTAGCATACTCTCAAACTGCAACTTCCTTGTCAGGGGCAATGGTGTGGCAATCCTCAAAGATAATATTACCCAGAAAGGTAACCTTACATTTGAAGAATTCACACTTGCTTCTTTTTATGATCAAGTTGGCCTGGAAGATGCGCTCTACCACTGCTGACAGATGGGCTTTAATTGACTCCTCATCAGGAGAGAATACCAAGATATCATCCATATATGCAATGGCACATACACCCAGGAGATCCCCCAAGACGGAATCAATTAGTTGCTGAAAGCAAGCTGGAGCATTCTTCAATCCAAAAGGCATTACCTAGAACTGAAAGATACCCTTCTTGGTTTTGAATGCTGTCAATCATTACATTCCTTCCGCAATCCTGATTTGATTGAAAGCATTCAATAAATCAAGTTTCAAAAATACCTTTGCCTTCTCAACACACCTAGAGATCTGTGCTTTGAGAGGTAAAAGATAGGGATCAGGGATTGTGATGTTATTTAAGTTCCCATAGTCAACACAAGGACAAAGAGACCCATCAGCCTTTTGAACAAACAACAACAGAGAGCAAATTGATGAAGCCTTTTTAAATATATAGCCCTTTGCCAACATGTTACAAGTCCATTCCTCCAAACATGCATCTTCCTTCAAAGTTAAAGGGTAAATAGGAGACACAATTTGAATCAGATCAACGGTAACTTTAAAGTCAAAGTCAAACTGAGTGTGCTTGGGAAGGACCTCACCTCTGGTAGCGTCAAATGCTGTGGACCAGGGTTGTAAACATGCGGGTAAATCCAAACTTACAGGGATAGAGACAGGAACCAATCAAATAGTCTGAGAGGATTTCTCCATTTTGGACATACCTAACAGCAGAATACAAATAGATATACCCAAAGAGTGTTCCACCTGTAACACATTTTTTTTCAGTAAGGTGGATACATTATTATCTCTCCACCAACCCACACCCAAAATGATAGGATACATCAGGGAGGAGCAAACAGAGAACCTTGCGGTAAAAGAATGATCCAAAACCACAAAGGTTACAGGCTTCTTTAGCTGGAAAGAGGGAAACGTCTGACAGTTTCCACCCCTAACAAGTATTTCTGGTTGGTACTTGAGTTGTAGCAAGTCTGCAGTCTCTACACTCATGAAGTTCTTGGAAGCGCCAGTATTCAAAAAAATGACTGGCTGATAGATGGTTTGACCATTATCAATGCTACCATAAAACAAGAAGTAACCAGAAGTAGATTTATTTGCAGCAAAGGTTGAAATCTCAGCAGGATTCTGCTTCTCCTTGGCAGTACGGACGGCAGCTAAGGAGGCAGGATGCTCCTGGAAGTAACGCTCAATCATCTCTTGGACAGCAGCTGGAAGAACAGGGTTATCACAATCAACAGGAAAGAGGGGCAACTCTTTGGACGTAACCACAGAAGATTTGACAGGTACAACATGCTGAAGCATTGCCAAAGAACTATCAGGACCAGACACTACTGGGACCTCTTTTACATCAGTAGGTTTGTTCACCACCGCCAATTGCAACTGAGACGGGCTAGGGGGAGAACAATCTTGGCTTTGGTTGGAGGGACCACCGCAGAGCAAGGACCAGAAAACCAGGAGCATGCAGCGGGTTTATTCTCAATTACCAACATACCTTGCTTGGGAGTGGACAGATTTGAGACCAGAGAAAGAATTTGGCTTACCAGGGCCTCAGTTGTGATTAACAGGGAATCCCAAACTGCCAAATCCTGGGCAGTCTGGTCAACTTCTAACCACAACACTGAGAGTTTATTCACCTCAGGAACATCAATTGTACGGCAGTAGGCAAGAAACCGAGGAAGGAATATCAAAAGCGGAGTAGTACCCTGATGGAAGGCGTACAGCTTACAATATACTTTGAGCTCCTCAATAGATACACACAAATTTTTCAATAAAGGGTAAAGAGATGCACTTTCAGTTAAAACATGTGGATTGCGCTCCACCGCGGATAACAACCATTCACAAGCATCCTCAGAAACCTTCATCATCACATGGTAAACTTGGTATTTATGACTAAGGCTTGAACCGGAATAGAATGATAATGCTGACAAAACTTCACGCAAAATCTCATCAGTGGGTGGAGCAGGAAAATAATACGGACACCAAAATGACATGACACAATGTAAATAGGAAACAGAAGATCCAGTCTCAACAACTGCAACTGGAGATGGAAACCACAAATTAAAGAAAAACCCAAACTGAAAGCTCAGAAAGGAACTGATACAAATAAACATGGTAAACGCAGATATCTCAACAGAGCAGGAGAAAAGAAACACAAATTCATGACAAACTGCTTCCAAAAGCTCAGATGTAGAAGAGTTGAGTAATGTGACAGAAATTGTGGGATAGTACAAAGCCGTTTCTAAGTGATGGGGAATTACCACCCAAATCCACATAGAATTAATGATTAACCACCAATGTGGCTTCAAATACCTTTTTTTGAAATTTCCAATTGTAATACCAGGATTAAGCAGAACAATTAATCCTAACCAAAGTAGCCCAAGATAAATGGCCTGAGACAACATCAAAAAATCTTCAGAATAAAATTCTGGACATTGGGAGGCAACACAATTTTCAGTTTCAAGGATGGGAGGAGGAGCTACAAAATTGGTTGGCGCAAAATTAACATTGGGCGGCACCAACAACAAAGTTCCAACTGCAGGTCCCCATCTTCCAGAAATGATTCTGTTGAGAATTAGATTGTACGGAATTTATTGTAACAACCCAACCACAGGATGCATTTTTAAAAAAAGTAAATTAGAAATTGGGATAAATGATTTTTATTGAGTAAAATTTTGGGAGGACTCAACTCTTAGAGTTGAAACAGTGAAAATTATTCAATATATATCAGAAAAATTGACTAAGCAATACCACCTGAGCCTTGAACTCCTATTCCTTCCACATTGTCAAGTAAATATCTGGTCCAGGTTGAAAAGAACCCTTGTGTGACTAGTTTCTGATAACCATGCTGATTGACAAGCTCATATCAGGTGACCCTCAAATTACGCCAATTTATCAATGTCAATTTGAAAAGGGGAACCAGTTTCAGCTGACAGACGGGAGCAGCCACAACCCATTTTTAATCAACCGTTTGATTTAAATCTGTTAACTTGGTCAATTTTGATAAAGGTTTTCCGGCTTTTCAAGCCTTCTTGCTTGGGCGGATAATACCTGGCATGATGGAACCTACTGTGACAGGATCCACTCATTGGGATGTCTCTCTCCAATCAAATGAAGGAGAGCTCCCAAGTTGAACTTGACTAGAGTGGACCCTATGGAATCCCTATCATTAACATGTGTAGAAGGTGACCAAATAGGCAGAATCTTCCCAGGAAGAGAGTGAAGTGGTTTAGGAGATAATAGACGCTGGTGTACCCCAAGACCAACCAGGGGGCCTTGGGGTGCATAATAGGTGGGAATCATGCTGTTTCTACGTAAGGGGCATGGCGTTGACGTGGTCCAAAACAATACCAAATTGAGTCTTCTGATTTGTCAGTCGGAGTTGGTTTGGGAGTTTCAAAGTTCACATTGGCTTGCTCATAACTGACTAACACACAAAAAGTCCATACAAGGAAGATGAACTTCATGCTGTTGGAGGGGGAACCTTTAGAATCTACTAATCAAGTGTTTAGAAGTTGAAAATATAGATTATTGATTGATAGGAATAAGAGAAATTGTTGGAGAAATTTGGAAGAGAAGGATTTTCCAGTTTAAATACTGATCTTAAGTGAGGAAGGGAACATTGTAGTTACCAGGTGATACTGTAAGAGGGATTTTGAGAAGGATTGCATTGCAGGACTGCAGCAGGCTGCAGCCTGCAATGCAAGAAGAGGCAGGTTGGAATATTGCATTGCAGTATTGTACCACACTATGGTTGGGGATGGTATCTGGGGCTGGATGTGAAGTATTTCTTTGGCTTGGGTGGTTTGCTGGGTTTGATTGGCTTCCTGGGTCCCTAAATATCTGGTTTTGACAGTTTTTGCATTTATTTTTAGATTGATTGGCTGTATTGTAATTATCAGAGCCAAAATTAAATGCTGAATTGTTATTGTTGTCGTAATAGTTGTCCAAAGCCTTAAAACCCAATTTTGAAGTAGAATTTATGTGTTGTTCTTGATTTTTACGCTCACTTTTGTTTTTGTGTTTGTTTTTGCTTAAAACACATTTTTTTATCAATTTCAAATGTGTTTTTGAAACAATTGAATTAATTGTTTTGTTAACATCCTTAGTTTTTAAATTTGCATTTAAAAATGCAGTTTTAAGACCTTGAGATTTATCCAGAGTTCTTGAGTTTGATCTTATATTTGTGTAAGGTATGGAATTCCTTACAGCCACTGATCCATCTTTCTGATACCAGCTGGGGATGATTTTAGGTCTCTTTATAAACAGGATCCCCTTGACTAAGGCCTTTTGATGGTCCATGGTGATGCTTCTTGTTGGTTACCTCACACAGACTTCAACTATCTGAGCCTGGTAGGTAGTACAGTATAGTCTGCTGGTAGGTAAGATTCACAGCTTTAGCCAGGAGATATAGCTGCTTGAAGCAATTCTCTGGGTGGGAGGTTGGGTGATAACCTGATAGTTTTAGCCTTGAGTGGGTTAACTGTGATGGGCTTTGTTTAGCTTGGCAATGTTTAGTATATAATTATTGGAAGTGTATGGAATATGTTAAGGGGGAAAGTTTAGGGGAGATTTGCGCTTTATTTTTTATGGGGATAGGATATTATATGGTGCCACTGGAAGCCACTTACTTCCCATGTGTGTTGTGGGGTTTGTCCAGGTAGTGCTCCTGGTAGGGTTTGGAATGTTTGATCCCTCTGCAACTTGAGGAGATGTGACAGAAGCAGTACTGGCCATTTGGTAGCTTGGCCATTTCTTGAGGGAATGGTTTCCTGAGAGGGAGTAATCAAAGCTCTTGCAACAGCAATGATGGATCATACCATTATAGAGACGGGGTATGATAATCTTATTGGGAAGAGGAAATGATATAACTAGGTTAAGTGAAATTGGATGTGAGGTTCTTTAGAGCGACATGAAAGATATCAGAAGTCACCTGTCAGGACTGAGGATCTAAGTCCCAACCAATACTTTCTATTTTGTTAATATTTATGCCAAGACTTATGTTTGTTTGTTTCTCCTTTACTATCTTTGGTTGCCTATATTTCTGCAAATACTGAACACTTCAGCCCAAACTGGTATCAGCCAAAAGCCCTCAATTCCAGATTCCAGAATCTTACTCCTGAAGATATACTTCTGATTCAAGGTTATGGGTTAATCTTGCTTAAACACAATTCCCCTATCATCTCCTTTTCTTTAAGTTAGGTATAAACCCCTCACCGTTATATTATCCCAAGCAACTTGATCTCCTCCTGATTAGGTGCATCAATAAAACTATTGTCTCAATCCTAGCTGTATCTTTTGTATCCGTGGGAAATAGTGGTTTATCAGGGATGGTCGAGCCCAGGCTTGTATACAACTGCAGCTGTTGTCAAAAAAGTCAGAAGTCTTACACCACCAGGGGTATCTGGAACAGGCAAGCTTGGCAAATAATAAGCGCCTTAACCATATGTCACCATTGCAACCTTGAGAACGGTGTATGGTTTGGAGACTGGTGTGGAGCCACTCTATTGTTTTGAGAGGATGTACAGCTAGAAATGCTGGCCAGGGTTGTTTTATGGTGCAATCTGGTGTACCAGCAGGGTTATTCAGACAAGTTTGTTTTTACTTCCAGGGGGATTTATCTGTAGAGGCGATTTTTGAGCTGCTGTGATGTAAAATTGGGTGGTAAATAGTAATTATGTTTGGTGATTGTGAAGGCTGGACCAAGAGATATCCACTTGGAAATAGATTGCTAGATTGGCATGCCAGAAATGAGTGCTTTATTAAGCCTGCCATGATTGAGATCAAAGCCCTGGCCCCCCAAAACTTTATCTCTGAGGCTTCCCCTTATTGGTTGGAAGCGGTGGCGTTTTGGTTTAGGATTTATACGCGAGTGACAAAAATTCTGGAGACGGGCCTAGATTAGCAAGAACAAACTTTCGGACTGCTGCTTCCAAGTTAGTGACCATCTGAAAGGGATATATCACAAGCCAAGATCTAAGGGTTAGTTCAACCAGAGACAATGAGAACCAATCCCAGCAAGACAGCAAAGGTCTGCGGGATTCAGATTAAGAAAGAAGCCTGCTCGGACAACCCAATCCAACAGAAAGCTGCTAAAGGCAAGAAAAGGGCTAGGCTCATCAAGCGTGAAGAGAATGTTCTAGTCATGGGCCATGGTTTGCCCAGAAAAGGAGGTCACCTTCCCGACAAGGACCTGCTTTTGAGCCAGCTCCTCTCTGAGTTAGTTCGTGCCGCTAGAAACGGTTCTGGGGGAAAGGTAAGGATTCAAGTGGCGAAGATGATTGTTTTCTCGGAGTGTATAGTCTGCTCCTCAAGGATAGAATTATTTGTAGCGACTATAAGTTTTATGGCCCAAGCTTGGCTTTGGAATAGTTCACTGGAAGCACTTTTTAGAATTTAAGATCTTTTGTAAATAGAGTAATGGATGCTCACATTTTTTTATTTGAGATACCTAGGATGTAAACAGTCCTTTGATATTTTTACTTGCTTTTAAGCATTTTGAGCTGTAGGTTTATAAAAGCTTAAAAATGGGGGTTGGTGCTACTGTTTTTATGAAGCAACGAGCTCAGACAATGATGCTTACTCGTTCTTGAATTTTAAAGTGAATGCTGCCTCAACAGGATATCCTTTGGTACCCTCGGGCTCAGTTAAAACTCAAGCCACTGGTTTTTTTAGCAATATGTTCAAATCAGGATGCTTAGGGTTTAGCTAGCAACGTGGATTTCCTAAATCTCTTTCAAAGTTTGTTGATTGGTTTTTTAAGCAAAGCTGGCGATTTCAAATGAGACTTTCAGCTCCAAGCTTTTAAAAAAAATAATTTAAATGAGTTCAATATACTTATTTTTCGAAAAGGTCCAAACATGCTAGTCATTGCAGACAGTTTACCTTTGGGATTGGATTTCTAATCTCTTTAACCTAGGCTGGGAGGAGAATCTTCGTCTTCATAGCATCGGACGAAGCTAGTGGCAGCAAGGCTTTCGCGATTTTCAAAAGGAAGACAAACTCTGTGACCCATCTTAGCTCCATTACGATAGACAATAGCTTAACTTACGCAAAGCTGAAAAGCACCAAGTGCCAGGTGAACATTTTTGTAGTAACACCCAAAGCATTTAGTATGGCCTTGACCCATGGGATCTTGGTTTTGAAAACAGTAATCTTCTTGGCTTGTCTATATTTACACTTTTAGATCTCAGCCATCTTTGTTAACAGGGATCTTTTAGAACGACTCAAGTTAATCCTAGCTGACTTTAAGCCTATCAACCATAGCCTTCCCAGAATCTTTTTAACCCCAGGTACCCTTGTATCGTCACCCAAATGCCATGTGGTCTCTTTGAAGATAGAATCAAATCTTAGCCTCCACTCAAGCTCCTTGGATACTTTGGCTGTATCTAAGAGGGATGCTTATGTTTCAAACATGCAGCGTGATGGTGTGGTTCTTCAAAAGGAACTTGGGGTTTGGGCAGCAGAGCATTACTTTTCTCACGCTCTTAACCGTCTTGCAAACAAAATACATGAGAATCCTTTGCCTTCTAAAGGGATGCCTCTATGTCTCAGCCACCTTGAGCCCTGCCTCATAGCTGCCAACCGAGTTTCTGGATCACGCCCAGAAAGAAATGCCATGTCGATCAGCCCCCGAGTTGAGGCACTCCTAAATTTGCTGACGTCCCACTCCTCCAAGGACATATTCCAAGGGGTTGTACTGACAAGTTGTCCTCTAACAGCAATTTACCTGGAAAAAGTACTGGGGTGCTTTTATCATGCACACAATGCTGCCACCGAGGTTGCTGTAGTACGCCCAGAAGCCTACACTGGACCATTGCTAAGCATAGATGATGCATTCTCTCGTTATCACAATGGGGATGTACAAGTTCTAGTCACAACATTGGAGTGTGCTCCTCAAATACTTGGCCTAGCAGCCTCCCAGTTGGTGTTCTTTGACTTTACTCCGTCACTTGTGGAGTTTCTTGAGTTAAGAATCCCAGGGTCTCCAACCACAGCTTGCATTTTAGCTGAGATTAAAGCCAGCCAAAGCATAGAGGCTCTTGAAAGGAAGATTGGTGACTTTCTTCCCTCCTTTGAATCGTACTACCCAGAGATCCTTGCACCCACTCTTCCTTATGTGGATACGGTTTATGGAGCAAGGCTTACATCCAGTGCTGCGTGTTATTTGATCAGCAAGGTGTGTCGTCAGATCTTGCTTTCCTCACAAGTCAAGTATCAAATTCTGAAGAGTGACTTGGGCTTTCAAGTCACGCTCACTCTTCCACCGACAATCGCTTCAAAAGCAGAAAGCAGCGGATTCCACGCAACTCCCCAGGCAGCCAAAGAGGAAGCAGCCTATAAAGCCTGTGTGGCTCTTATCACCCGAGGAAAGCTTGACAGAAACTTGTTTCTTAATGTAATTACTCCACCTCGTAAAAAGAAAGACAAAGATCTCAGCTCCAACCAGATACCAGAGCCTTGGCGCAAGTCATCGAATGTCTGCGGCCTCTATCTCACTGCAGTAGAAACTTACTCGGCTACAACTGAGATATTTGCAATTGGTACTTGGGCCCCGATGCCCAAGGAGCTTGTGCCCATCCAATTACCTGAAGGATACCCCACTGCAACCTTCATACCATCAGACAAGGTAGTTGAAGTGTCCGATTCCCAAATAGAGCATCTAGCAGCATATACTATACGTATCTGCTCTCTGGCTATGCAACGGGAATTCCAATGTCCTGCTGAATCAATGCCATTCTTCTTTGTACCGCTCATGAAGAGCTCCCACCCATTGGTGGCGTCTGACGTGCTTTGGGAGAATATCCTAGCAGCTGTGAATGATGTATCATGTGATAAGTTGCCGTCTGAGGATATGCTACTCCGCCACAAGCTAACCTTGGCTCTATATCAGATTCGCTCCCCTCAGCTTGGTCATGAGACAACTGTGCGCGCATCTCCTCTGTCATCAAGCAGCAATTATTTGTCCTTGATAAACTCTTCTGAAGGCTTTGCAACCAACCAGGAAGTCATGATAGATGTGCAAGAATATGACCCAGTCTGCCTGCCTCTGGCTACGCTCAAGTCCGGGGCTCTTCTCCTCTACATCATGGAATGCCTCAAGGACAATCTGCTGGCTATTGAGCTTAGAGACAAGCTCCGTCTTTGTGATATTCCCATCGCATGCTTTATGGAAGCCATGACCCACTGTAGCCGCCAACGTTCAATCTCATCAGCCAAGCTGCAGCTTTTGGGTAAATCTCTCATCAATCTGCTGGTATCCTTGTTCCCCTTTAGGGGTTCAAGCCAACCATCCCGGATGGTAGACCAACACCACTTTGTCAAAACCGCCACAAGGCTTGGTATTGACAAGTACTTGGAGTTACGCCCATTATGTTCTTCTTGGGTTCCACCAAACTTCCACCCTGACCTCGCCGAGAGAGGAGTCCGAATCAATCCAGAGGTTTTCCAACATGTCATTGAAGCGATTGTTGGTGCATCTCTTGTTTCAGGGAAGGATCCCCTTGGGATCAATTGCCTCACTTCCCTCAGGCTTTGGTTTGACTGTTCGGATACTTGGGCATTGATCAAATCCCATTGTGCATTTGATCCTCATCGCAAATATCCCCAGCTTCCAGAATTAACCTCAATCCAAGATATGCTTGGCTTCACTTTCAGCCGATGTGAGGCTTTAACCCACCCCCTTGTAGGCTCCAGACGTAATAAATCATTTGTGGATTTAGGATACGCCCTGATGACCCACTTGATCCTTCTTGAAGTCTTTAATTCATCCAACACTCTCTCTTCCCGCGCCATGCTGCAGTTCCGTAACCAACTACTGCTTCCAGAATGCCAGCTTAGTTTTGCCAATATAATCGGGAGCGGCTTGGGGGATGAGTTGAGCCGCCTGCAGTCGACCGACCCTGCCTTTTCCACCAATTGCCACCCACCCAATTTCTTCCTTTGCCTGCTGGTATCGGTCTTTGTCGACTCAGGGCTTGACATCGCCATCCTCCAAGACATCTTCCCGATTGGCCTGATTCGCTCAACCCCGCTGTGGCGTGGCCTAATCTCCTTGCCCGGACCATCCCTTTAGCTGCCCATCTGTGAACCAAAAGCTTTCCTGTTATCTTTTGTGGACCCATAAATAGCCTGCCAGCTTAGCAGGATCCCGATGTAATGGTGATTTGCTGAGATCGTTTTAACTTCCAAGTATATCCTTAACCATTGATATCTAGCAAGGCACAGATGGTTGAAGTTCCATCCTACTCTGATTAAACTTTGTCAAAGCAATGAGTAATCCTTAAAGGGGCTCCATCCATCCCTTTGATCAAAAAGCACCACGTAGAGCCAATCACCTTTTTCACTACAAGTACACCATCCACACCTTAGAGGGCTCTATCATCTACTATACATCATTTTTCAAAGTCTAACCCTCACCTTTAAAGTTATAACACTTATCCTGCCCTATCTATGCCGGGCATCCTGCTTGATACCACTTCATACCAAAACAGATGGGTATACCTCCACAGGCTACCTCCTACCACAGCTTCCACCAGAGATATAAAGGCACCAATATCTTGATTCTCATGGTGTCAGGGCCTAGAGGGTCTTGACTGGTTTCCATCTGACTGAACTTAATATTTAAATCAAATTAAACTAAAACTTTATTTCAAGGCTAACTTAGAATGATCACAAGGGGATCATTGTGAGCAACACCTTTATATACCATTCCATTAGATTCTTTAGAATCTTCCTAAATCTACTAGACAGTCTTAGGGACTCTGCTGGTGGCATCAGGCTGGGGTTTTGGGGCATCTTCTGAACAGCATGACTCATGTTTCTTTAAAAAATCCCGCACATCAGGCTTTGCATCCGTATTTTGTCTAAAATTAGCACATATTGACTCTCCTGGTGTTTGGCTTCAAAATGCGTGTTTGGACGTCCAAATCCGTCCAGTGGTTGCTGAGTTATGCTCGAATTAAGATTCACATCAATTCTTGTGCCTTGGTTGCATAATTTCGTCATTTTGCACTGGTTAGGAAGTTCAGCTGGCGGCCAAACTTTAAGAAGCCATAACTCATTGTCTAGAGCAGCTAGGAGAGTCATGAAACTAGCATTAGGATCGTGGAGAACAGTAGAGTTTTCCCAAGGCATTTCTGTAACACAAGATGTGTCAGGGCGTTTCCTGACACATGGAGATGGATTCACTTGTCAAAATAATGCATCAGTAGTATCTTTCATATATTCCACACCCAAAATCTTTGAGTGCCCAGTACTGCAAGAGAGGGGAACTAAACTTACCAAGCTTGGTTCCCATCCTGGGGGAACCACAAGGATGCCACCCAGTGCAAGATTGGGATGGCCACCCAAATGGGTGTCCATAGGGACAAGGTAGGGGACAGTTGGGGGAAGTAAGCATCCAACCCCATCAGCAGCATACCAGTAAGCAACCAGGGGGTACACTTTGGAGCATACTCAGGAAGCAGGGGTAAGTCAAGATGGGGAGGAGGCTCCTCCACTTCTATAGGGTCAGGTATCAGGGGCTCCTTCTCCTGAAGAGTTCTAGGAACCACAATAGCCAGAGGAAATTTCAGTCATCACCGGTCAAGCTACAAACCAGATTTGTGCTAATGGAAAGCTAATCAGTGGCTTTACCCAGGAGATCATTGAGAAGGTAAAGAAGCTGGGCTGGGTTTCCTCCTACCAAGGAGGAAGAAGAAAAAATCCTGCCCCAAAGATCAGGGGGAGAAGACCAGATCAACAACAAGGGGCGCCAGGGTAAAGACCACAAACTTGATGGCCAGGACCAACCCTTTTAGACCCACCAGGAAATCTGCAGGGCCTTGGCAGGTGGGAGGAGGAACAGCCGTAAGGACCAGACCACACCTGGTGAGCAATTTGGGGCTTTTGGACCCTTTTGGGAAGCAAGAAGCTTTGAACGGGAGGAGGCTTTGCCGCTAAAGGCTAGGGGTCTGAAGCCGGGTCTGAGCAGAAATGCTGGCTTTTCAAACCTAAAGCAAGTCCCTATATCAGATCTCAACTTGGATCTGGAGAGCAGAACCGCCTTTGAAAAGCGGTAAGTAGTGCTGCTCAATGCTAACACTTACCCTAGGGGCCTGAAAGGGGAAGCCGGAGACAAGGGAAACAGGCTGAAGGTGATAAAGCAAGCTGAATTTACCAGTACTTTTAAGAGAAGGGTTCAAGGTTAAGGAGCCCCCCAAAACATATCCTCAAAGGTTAAGCCTTTGGTGAAACAATCAACAAGTAGGACCTGGAATGGGCCTGCTTGGCTTCTGAAGGGAGAGTTGCCTAACATCTGGGCTGCCAGGAGTAGGGGAGCCTCCAGGTTGGCTGGTGGATAAATTCCTGCCCCTGGTCGGGGCTGGAAGATTTCCCCAGGATTCCAGGCAGGCCAGACTGGTTGTGAGCCATGTGACATCCCTTGTCACAGCCCATACCAGAGTCTGGCTGGGCTCCCATAGGGGAGTCAGGCTGGGCCTGGAAAGCCATGTACACAATAGGCGCAATACGGACCAGGTAGTTGACTGCAGTGGCTAGGGAATGCCAACTCCCAGTATGGGGCATGACCTGGTTGGCCAGCCCCAAAACTGTGATGTAGACAAACCCCAACTTGCTGAAGTCCTGGGCAGGAGGCGCATTGGGTAGGGGGGAGCAGCAGGAATCTCTTTCATAGCAGGCGGGAGATCCAGATGGTGGGGGTGGTAATACTCCAAGTCAAGAGCGCAGGGTGGATTGGCTGAGGTAGCAGGAGTATAACCAGGAGGATAGGGGTAGGCAAGATTATATTGTGCTGTGGATTCCCGGATAGCTGCAAAGAGAATGATTAAATTGGAGCAAAAATAGACAACTCCTGCAATAAGATAATGATTTCTGGGCATAAACTTGCTTTATTAAGATGTCAACAGTGAGGAGGGCTTCTCCCGCTCACTACTTATACTTACTGGTAATTTTGTGGCCTCTTGTGCCACCAGAGAACTAATGACATCAATTTCAGTTGAACTTACAATTTTAACTGGAATTTGTGTACTTGGGCCAGGGGGTGGGTGCTCATTGGCTGCTATAACATGAACCTTTGTTAAACTGCAGCATGCCAAGGTGCCACAGTTATTTATAGATCCTGCAAGCAATCAAGCGCCCAATTGCGCTCCCAATGTACCATTTTCTGATAGTTGAGAGGCCCAAATTTGATAGTGAAATTGAAGCCAGGGATTTGAGGCTTGTGTGCCTCCCAAATCCTGGGTCATTTGTTAGTTGAAAGGAAGATTTCTTGCTCTGGGAGATACTTGGTAGGGGTTCCCAAGCTGTGGGGTTTTTTGCCTCTAGGAAGGCTGGCTAATTGTCAAGGGCATTCTGGGCCCTGACATGCCTGCATGAGGGCTGAGCTAATAAGTTTGAGTTTGCAGGAACAGTGTGCTGTTATATGGTTGGCCAGCTCTGATGCTCTCCAAAAGCGGCCGCACAGGCCAAATCCCGGTCCAGGTTGACCAGGGATTCCTCCACCCTTGGGCATGAGGAGCTGGCCAGGATGGGGAGGCTTGGGAAGGATACACCAAAAAAAGCATTCATGGACAGTGGTGTGGATTGGGCCTTAGGGACGTCTTCTGTGTTGACGTCTAAGTTGCTAGCTTGGTAGAGTATAGTTGCAAGGCCTATACACAAACTAATATGGATCTTTAAACCCTTACATCTTTACCTTTAATTCTAATGCAACAACTAAGTAGAGTACTGTAAATTCAGAACCTGAATGTAAAAATGCAGGATTGTCAAATCCTTGGTCCAAATTTTGAATCACTTTTGTGGGCCACTCAGCTGAGTGAAAATTAAAATATTAAATAAAATTAGCAATTTAATTTGACTTTTTTGATTTATTTAAATTGGAAAATTTTGAATCTCTTGAGCAGATAACTCAACTAAATAAAGACAAAACCTAGATAGACAAATGCGGGATACATGAATCAGAAATGCGGGATTCTAATGTACAATTTGAGATTTCCTGTATTTCAAACAAATCATAGACATCATGTAAAACTTAACAAATCTGAAATTGCGGGATTGTCAAATCCAAGAACCAAGTTTCAAATCATAATTGTGAGGAATTTGAAATAAATATAATTTATGGGTGTCTCAAAAAGGATGCCAAAGGATCTAGAGTGGATTTGTGCTGATTCTTTTGGGAATCATAGGCATTCTCAAAAATCACCCTATTCCATTTTAGGATGGCTAAAATTTAGATCTTAATATTCACAAAATTAACATATATAACAATAAAATTGACTAAAATATACATTCCTCTTCTTGAGTTTAAAATTTTAATAAAAATTTATTATGTCTTCTTTCAATAACAACCAAGTCAATAAGCTGTTCCCTGGCCTTGACAAAACCATGCAGGGCTATGCTAAGGTCTCTTAACAGTGAAGCTTCTGTCTATGGCCACTCCCAACCCGCAGGCTCCTCCGCAAGCACTACCCAGGAGTGTGTTCTTCCTCCCGCATCCTCAAGCATGGCCCTATTTGCCCATCACGCACAGGCAGCTGCCAACCCAAATCATGTATCAGCAATGGCATCTGGAACCAGCCATTTTAGCCATGGGGTCACCCAGAGAGCCCAGGACCCCAAAACAGCCAATCAGATGGCATTGACCAGCTCACAAGATGGACATATCCCTCCCCCAGCCAATCAGCCTGCAAGACTCAGAAGAAAACTAATCACTCCAGAGATTGTTCTTGAAATGGTTGAAAAGCAAGGGAAGCTTATGTCCCTTGGGAAAATTGCAGCTGTGATGGGTTTTGCAAAGTCCACTGTGGCTACAACCCTGCAAGCCCATGCCAACTTTGGCCCCCCTACCAAGAAGACCTCAACTGGTGCCCATACTTTGACCAAAGGTGACACAGCCCATCCCCTTATGATGGCCATTATGGAACATGACCCGTGGATGCCCCTGGTCCAGGTACGTCTCCAGCTGGGACTCCACGGCATCTTCACTAACAAAAGAACAGTGAATTTGTGGATGCACAGAGTTGTGGTTGCTGCTAGAATCTTGTCCAATCAAGTTTTCAGTGGCCCCATTTTGGTGGACACCAACCCCTACAATTCAACTATTATTAATTTTATCAAAGGAAGGGCAATGAGGGCCTGTAATGACGTAATCTTCCTGTTGTATGCTAAGATATCTGCAAGTATCCAAGATTTTGGAGAGAAGTGTATCCAGTCTGATGTGTACAAGCGCGGCCCAATATTGTATTGGTTTGTTGGAGTTTTATTGGCAGTTTTCCCATTGGGCATCAATTATTACTTGGTAATATCAAACACTGCAGATGGGTATGCCTACCAGACAGAGCTCAAGGCCATGCTGGAGGAGTGGGCCACACAAAACACCGTGTACACAGTTGTACTGAGTGCGGAAATGGAGCAGCAGGAATGGGCTACCCAAGAAATCAGGGCTGCGGGGCATACCTGCTGGTCCTACCCCATCAACTACGCCAACATGAATCTTGCAGATGTATGTCTCTACAATTTTGGTTCCACCCTCAGGCGCTTAAAGCCTGCCACCTACAACAAACTATGCACCCAAATTGATAAGGGGTATGAGCTTTTCCTGTCTGTGTCCGTCCAGGACTTATTTGATCTCATCATCTTCTATGCAAGTGATAGTGATAAGTCCAGAAAGGACCCCTGTCTCCCCCACGTCAGTCCATCCGTTTTGTCAAGCCAGTATATGTGACTGAAGAAGAATTTGAGCAATTAAAGCAATCAGCTCTTGCTGCCCCTTCCCAGTCAACAAACCCTGCCTCCCCAACCCCCCATCAAGCCACCTGCCTTTCAACCCTGACTCCCAAACCACCACCCATTCCCTCCCCACTATCTCTGATGCCGCCTCTTTCACAGGCGCAGATGAAGGCAATGTTCATTTAGCCCATTCTCTCCCCTTCCTGTCCTTTGATTAGTAAATAAATCTTTTCTTTGTGACAACTTATTAAAATTAATATCTCTCTTTCAATTCATAATTAATAATATTTTCTTTTTACGTTATCAACATTTCCCATAATTAATACAATGTTGTACATTTTACAAATAGCTTAAAATTATGAGCATACATATTTTTCATCATCATTAATAAATTAAAGACAATAGACGTAAATATTGCATTAAAATATTGCAGTTAGACATCAACTCTTGATATTTTGATATTATGTGCATAACTCAATGTATTTTGTTTAATAAAATCCATCATAAACTTGGCCTTTTCCATTATAATTTAATGAAATGGATTGCGTTTATATTAGAGAGCCATTAACGCTTAGTACAAATACTGAAAATTAGTGCATTTTACAGCCTGTATATTTACCTATTGGTAATAATTCTATAAGCTTTTTAGTTGGATTTTGCAAGGTACTAATAATGTTATGTGTTAAAAAATTACTGTTTATTGTCATTAATTAGCTGATTTTCTTTGCTGTGGCAATTGTGCATTTTCTGATATTTACGCACTAGTATCCAATTGGTTGGCTTCATATCCAATTGCATAGGCAATAGGAAAACAAGCTGCCACCCCAACCACATCCAGTCTCAGGGTGGCGGCTTATTTTCCTATTGCCTATGCAATTGGATGTGAAGCCAACCAATTGGATACTAGTGCGTAAATATCAGAAAATGCACAATTGCCACAGCAAAGAAAATCAGCTAATTAATGACAATAAACAGTAATTTTTTAACACATAACATTATTAGTACCTTGCAAAATCCAACTAAAAAGTTTATAGAATTATTACCAATAGGTAAATATACAGGCTGTAAAATGCACTAATTTTCAGTGTTTGTACTAAGCGTTAATGGCTCTCTAATATAAACACAGTAAATTTATTTTAAATTGTAATGAAAAAGACCTAGTTTACAATGTATTTTATTAAACAAAATACATTGAGTTATGCACATAATATCAAAATATCAAGAGTTGATGTCTAACTGCAATATTTTAATGCAATATTTACGTTTATTGTCTTTAATTTATTAATGATGATGAAAAATATGTATGTGTTGAAGATATTACTATAAAAACCAGTTTTTTGATGGAATTCAAACAATATGTCAACAATCTATAACTTGATCAACAAATTAGAAGCACACCTGCAAAAGGTTGTTGAAATAGAAAGAAATATCAGGGAAATAGTGACAGGAAAGCTGGGTAACAAGGGCCAGCCACTAATCCAGTCAAAAGAAGATGCTCTGGATAAACTAGGAAATATCATAGATGAAAAGAATAAAGAAAAATTACTTAATCTACAGGAAACAATTTTATCAAGTCTAAAGTTCAACAACATGGCCTACAATTTGTGGGAGTTCTGGCAGGGGGCCAAAGAAAACAATAAGATCAAACTAATTGAAGGAACAGAAATTCAAAAGGAAATCAACACCAATGAAGAGGAAACCAACTAAATGGAAACAGATGAAAATGAAATACAAGCAAGAAGCAGAAGCGCTTCAAGAAATACAGAAGCTTTATCAACTGAAAACCAAGAAGGAACACAAGTTGCAAGAAATATAAGAAAAATTAAGCCTAGAAAAATTAATGAAGAGCATCCAACGCTCATGAAGTTTGCCAAAGTGGCACCTGTGGCTGAGGGGGCCACAGGGGAAACAATTAGTAAGTCTTTTTATGTTTTACTTATATTTATTTTAGTCATCACCAGGAATGGGGATGAGGTCGCGGAAGTGGCGGCTTATACGCCGAGTTGGTTTTATGGGGGTTACCAGTCACTGGTGGCCCCTGTAAAACAAATAAATAAAAATCAAATAAATAAAATAATTCAACAGAATATGAATAATTTTTTAATATTGAAGCTCAAGATAGGGAATATTCACCACCTGCGGGGTGCTTGCCATGGATAAGGGAAGCATATGAACTAGGAGCAACTATCAAAATCAAAGAAATGAATGAAATTTGCGGGGATATCAAACTGAACTTTGATGAATACATATACAAAAGCATTCAACAATTCCCCTTCACAAACATCAACAAATATGAAAAGAATTTAATAAAAACTGACTTTCAAATAGGAAATGAATATTTGAAATCTGCAATTTTTAATGAAGTTTTTAAGGCACTATCAAATAAAGTCGGGGATGCAGTCCTTGTGAATAATTTTAAACCTTTATTTATTTCATTTGCCAAGGCCTGGGGGGCTGATTCAAGTCAGGCGCCCCCCAGAACCCTCTTCAAGTTCAACCAAATGTCCTATATTAATAGGTTAGTACAAAAATTCAAAAAATTATGCATGTTCTCAGAAAAGTATACCTTGCAAAGAATCCATGTTGCGGTATACCTGGGAATCCTCCTCCACTGCATATTAAAAACCAACGTCAAAAAGCTGGAGGATGTACCTATTCAAATGGATATTTGCCGTGTAGCCCTCAACTGCCAGAAGACATTACAGGGATACAGGACAGTCAAGCACGTCCTCTATGATTCATTTGCATTGGCAATGCTATACGGGTACTATGTGCCCCCCCCCCCAAAAAAAAACCTACTAGTCAATTCACTCACCCACCTGCCTTTTATCAAACAATCAGAAACTACTGGGGTACAGGGTGCCACCCCTCTAGCAATCACATCCAGGGTTGTCCACCACGTACAGAAGAGTATGTGGATCCAATTAGATGTATTAGCCGAAAATTTAATTTCGGGGTATAATTCCCCGGAATAATCACATCCCTTTGCAGTTAGCATCCCCCAATAAATATTTCCCCCTTGCAAATTAATTTTTTTAACTTTTTATATTTTAATACTAAATTTTTTTAATATTGTAATATATACTATTAAAATTTTAATATAAAAATTTTAATATTACAATTTAAATATTAAAAAATTTAATATTACAATTTAAATATTAAAAAATTTAGTATCTAAAAGTTAATATTAAAATTTTAATAATCCATATTACAATATTAAAATTTTTAATATCAAATATTTTGATATTGAATAAGTCACAATTTAATAAAATTGTTATATTTTGATTATTTAAACTTTAATGTTTAACTTTTACAATTTATAATTATAATTATAATTATAATTTTAATTTTAATATTTTAATTTTTATTCTAAATTTTAGTATGTAAATTATAGTATTAATGTATCTAAATATATTAAAAGACATTAGTTAAAGTTGCGACCACGTCAAATATTAAAATTAAGTTAAAAATGTTTTTATTTACTAGCTTGTCAAGTATGGGTTTTATTTATCACATAGGTAAACATTGAGAATTGAATTTATCTGCATCATGCGGCCCGCTCCACTTATGTTTCAAACAAATGATTGTTTAGAACTCAAATTACCTTTCCCTTGTAATGTGATTTGATAAACATATTCAATATACTTGACCCGCGTCCTAAGTACTAATTAGTTAGCAATATATGAAAATCATTGGTTGCCGTGTTGTGTGGTTATAGTGGCACTGAAATAACAAGGATCAGATGATGACATGCAAGATCCAAATTGTGGCTTAAAAAAGCCAAAGTACCATCAAGGATTCACAATTATTTAAATAAACTAATTTATTTCTATCTTTTTTTAATTTATTTATTTGTTAGCGCAAAATTCAAAATAATATTCAGTGCATTATAATAAAAATATATCCATCTTACCTAGTATAATTAATTTTACTACCTTTTATTTGTATTCTTATATGTCTATAATACAATCAAACATCACATTATTATATAAATAATAATTATTGAGTCCTAATAAAAACAAACTAAATAAAACCCAGAGCGCCCATTTATCTGATTGGCTCAGAGGCCAGGGTTTTTGGGAGGAAGGACTCTGAGTGCTCATAGAAAGCTGCCACCACATCAGATGGCATTGCAAATTGGCTGATCTTGAGAATATTGAATAGATCCTCAGTGTCCTGAGAAAGGCCTTGTTTCACCTTATTCTTGATCCAACCAAACACCTCCTCAATTGGGTTCAGGAATGGGGAATATGGCGGGAGGAAGAGAAGTCTCATTGCACAATTGGTAAGTTGATGGCTGGAGGTGTGGCTGCTTTTTTCAATGGGGGGGAATTTGGACACAACCAGATCCACTTTGTGGAGCCTGACATTATCAAGCACAACAAAGTTGGTTGTGCTGTTGTAATTTATCCAAAGGTACTCCTTGACGGCTCAGAGAAAATTGAGAAAGGTCCTGCTGTTATGGGAGCCTTTAATCATCTGATACTGGTCCAACCCGCAAGGACCAGGAAGCACAACCATGGAATAGGTCTAGGAATGGACAGCTGCACAATGGGCTACACCGTCCTTGGACCCCTTCTCAACCCACCCATGCCTAGACCTGAGTGAGGAGGAAAACAACAATTTGTTGATATAGAAGAACTGGACATTCCCAGTCTCCTTTAGTGCCAGATATGTCTCTGCATAAATGCGTAGATCCTCAATGGTCTTTTCACTGTTCCTATTGTACAGAGAAACTCTGAGCACCTTCCACAAGAAGCCCAAATCAACCATTGCTTTGTAAACAAGGGTTTTAGAAACAGAAAGCCTGATTTCTGTGGCAAGCATTGATTGGACAGCAAGTGTGTACAGGTGGCAATCCTTGGCTACCCACTGCTTGATTGCATCAATATGAACGGGCTGAAGGAGTTTAGGCTGCCGCTTAGCCTTGATGGATTTGGCAATTTGCCCGGTGTTGCCATACTTGGTGTTGATGTCAGCAATGTATCTGGCCGTGACACCAAATTGGGATGCAATATCCTGAACTGCCATCCCCCTATTCAAGCAGTTGAGGAGAGCTTCACACTCACTATCTGTCAACCAACGCCGGCCCTTGGAAGGTACCACAGAATCCTGGCTACCAGGCTTGACACAGGGGATGGGGACCTTTGTGTAGAAGGTGGGATTGCGCTTGCTTGCAGTGGCGCCTTCAATGGTTGAATACACAATAGGCGCAGATGGTTCCTCAGTGGTGGCCAATGGCTTGTAGGTGGTGTCAAAGACGCAGGGCATGAAGTAGCAACTCTTGGGTCAAGAGTGCGGGCCAGGTGACAACTGGGTAAACGGTGGAGGTGTAAGTAACCTCAGCGTTCCCAGTGACCCTGGTGTAGGAGACTTTGGTAGTAGGCCTTGAAAGTGGCTTCTGCCTGGGATTCAAGCTGGTAGTTCTGGCTTGGGATGCAAGAGGTGGTTGGCTGGCGCTGACACCTTGGGAGGCCTGAATATTGGCATGACTCCCTTTGAGTTGGGTTTTGGGTCTGTTCTTGGACCCTCTGGGATGCCCTTGTGGACAGGCTGCCCCGCAGGCTGGTGCAGGAGCGGGTTGGGAATGCAATTGACAGTCCATAAAAATAAAATAAAAATTATATTTTAGATTAAATATGTATTTATTTGGATTTATTGGTTTAGTTATGAGTAGTTGTTTTTCTTGATTTAGCCTTGGATAGTAGCAGAGTTTTTATATCCATGATTTGAAGTGAACAATATTGTATCCTTTCCAGTTTTGGATGATTTTAAAGTTTAATCACTTTTTATACCTAATTATGGTTATTGAGATTTAATTTTTCATTTGATTTTAGTTGTGGTGGAGTTTCTTGATTTGGGTTGGTGTTTCCTAGTGTGCTTACTTTACATTAAATTTGGATGCCAGTTCCTGTAATTAATATCTGAGTTTACTAGTGGCATTCAAAAGTGATTTGAAATTTGGTTCTTGGATTTGACAATCCCACAATTTCAAAAAACATAGTAAACTTAATGAAAATGGCTGATGGATTTGAACTCTTCAAATCTGATTCCAGTTAATTTATTTTGTCCATTGAAATACACAGTTTGACTTGAACTTTGCAAAGTGTCTATGAGTTCCCGCATTTTCAAGTATTCAAATAAAAATAAAAAAATCAATTTAATTAAAAAAAGGCCATCCTGCAAAAGTGATTCAAAATTTTGACCAAGGGTTTGAAAATCCCACATTTTTATGTTCAGGTTCTGAATTTATAGTATAATAAGGCAAGTGAGTAAAAGTGTAGTTTATTTGGGGGAAAAGAGGCAAGTTGCATACTGTTTGAGCTGCACAATTGCTGAAGAGGTGTTATTAACACCTACACCATCATTAAAAACATTGCACAATATCCAGGGATCCAGTCTTGGGCGTCCAGCCCGTCATTTTTGGGGTTAATTCAGGACAGGTTTTTTGCAGGTAAAGCCCACCACAAGAGAGGAGCTAACTTTAAAAGGTAGGAGAAGGACTTCCCTACCCAGGATCACAGGCCAGCGGCCAGGATTATGGTGTCCATCACCCCTGTGAGGGTGATGTACACAATCCTGAATAGCTTTCCAGTGTGATCAGTTGGGAGGTTGGGTGAGGAGGCAGGTATAGGCTTGGGGGTCACAGGCAGTTCCATGTGAAGGTTGTAAGCAGGAAAGTAGTTGAATCTTCCTCTAAACAGCTTGGGAGTTGAGAAAATCCACGGGCCTTGGCAGTTGTATCTGACAGCTGATTGTATCTGGGCCAGGGGGTCAAGTTCAAGTATTCTTTCTGGGGTGTAGTCCTTGTATTTGGGCTTCAGAGGATATTCCGTGAAATATACTGGGCCAAAGGGAACACCTGGAGGACAGAAATTGACAGGCAGTGGGACAGGAGGACAGGAAGATCTGGAGCTGATTTGGTAGATGGCAAATACAATAAATGGTAATAGCTGTATGAGCCAAAATAACATAACCTTTATTTAAACATGGCAATAAGGTTTGAGCGCGGAATCTATAGGCATATATAGCATCCTGCCTCCAAAATTAGTATTTTCCATAAGGGCTTCATCAAAATATTAGAAAAATGTGGGCAGGTGGCCACGGGGCCCGTGTGCAGGAGCGGTGAAATGGCACCTTGGCTGGGTGTTCTCTCATTGGTTGGAATGTCCAAATTGGTCACTTGATTTTCTTGATTTTCTTGATTTTGGGCTGTGGTCACAGGGCTGGGCCTAAACTCGTGTTTTTCTTTGGCAATTGAATCTGATTGATCACTTGAGAGGACTTCAAGTTCATGAAGTTCACAGAGAAACTTTCTCTGCCTTCATTAGGAAATTCAAGAAACTCCTCCTTGGGCACCACCATAGTCAAACCTGCGCTGGTATTCTGACTTTGGGACTTAGGAGGGGCTTCAGCTTGCGGAGGCTCAGTCTCAAGAAAACACGGGCGGGCCTTTGGTCCATGGGATTGGCGGCCCACAGGAATCCAGGGTCAGGGTTTGAATCCCACTCCTGGGACCAGGTTTCTAGGGGGAAGAATTATCAATCCTGACATGCATCTATGTTCCTGCCAATTCAGGATGATCCTCCAATCCAAAAAGAGAACCAGGGTACACAGTGCACCAGAAGTGGGCTGCAGTTACTTGTTACAGCAATGTCTAGCAGCTCTTAAACTGCTCTGATTGGATACAGTAGTTTGGCCAGAGTATATTTACTCTGTGTTACAATTGAACCAACATTTCCATCAGATCCAACAGATTTGAGCGCAGATCTCAAATAGCCTTGACATCCAGATTGAATCCATTGATTGCCTTGAATATTATGATACACAGTCTGATTTACAACAGGAGCCAGAAATGTTCTACTGGGAACCAGCTAACTTGAATTCCTGTATGCTTTTCTCTGGCCTTCTCTGGTGTCTCCGCATTTGACCTCTGCCCTGGCAGGGTATGCTTTGGTGTACTACTCCCTTCCCTACTTTGCCGGCAACTTTAGACACTACAGCACCCATCCCAAGGCAATCAGATGGGTTATGATTGTGTACCCCATCAAGTCATCCTTGGCTGGCTTCCAGGTGTCCAACTGGCTCCCTTTCTCTGCCCAGATGGTTTTAAAATACTTGGGTATTGCAGCTGGGTACTGTACAGAACCTGAGAGCTAGGCATCCAAGGGATCCCCACCTGGTTTGCAAGGGCAATCCTATGGCTTACTCCACTTTAACCATTAGCTGATATTACCCAACGGCTGGTTGATTATTGGAAATGGGTGGCACCATTCAAGCCAGCAAGCAGTCTGTTGAGGTGGGGCAGAGATAACTGGTATTTACCAGCTGCTTTGTTCAAGTCCCACCATCCTGTTCTCTAGTATCAAAGCCCATCATCTTTTTGGCCAGAGGTAACCCCACAACACTTAGGGGAGCTTTGGAGAGCATGCCAACTCCTTTTAAAGTGCCTATCTGGGTTTTTTAAAGAGCATTGTCCTCATGTAAAGAACCAACAATTGGGGAAGTATTATAGCCAACTATGGTCCCAAGTTTACCACTTGGGACCCAGTGAGCTCTTTTACAATTTGGTAGAACATCATCACCCATAAAAACACTTTTTTGTGGACATTAAATTGACCAAAATTACCAGCAAAATACATATGTACATAGTAAACAATGGTGTTTATTGTTATGAACTGAGTTGTTTGGGGCAAAACCAGGGCAATCCAGGAGTACTGATCAGAGGAGTTTAGCTGAGCCAGCTCCTTGTAGAATTATTTGTTAGGCAGTTTGTTGTACGGCCCATGCTAGTGGTTGTATTGGTGGCCCCCAATCCTGAGGCAGGCTGTGAGTACAGCCAAAAAGATAAGGCAGTTCATCTCCTTAGTCCTGGGGAAGGGCAGACAAAGCTTAGTGTCTTGGACTTTCTATTGTTTAAACTCTGGATGATTTATATGATATTATTGAGGGGTAATTCACTCAATGATAGCACAAACTATCATCAAGTGGATGAGTTTTATTATATACTATCAGTCTTGGTGAGGCATGAATAGTGAAAAACATTGTACAGGGAAGCCCCAAACACTTAATGCTGTCTGTAATTCCCTTTTGGGAGTGGCATTGAAGGAGTTTTTAAGGCAATGAATTGTTAATTCCTGGCTGGCATTGGTTTGGTGAATATTTGGATGCTTTCATGCATCCAAATTCAGCTTTTGCAGATACTGCATCAATTGTTTTGCAGGGCAGCCTGTCAGCCCCATCTAGATTTGGTAAATTCCAAATTTGGGCAGCAATTCCCCCAAAATTAGGTGTTGGGGAAATTTCCTTTTTTGGTTTCCTGTTTTGTAAATTTCCCCATTTGGCAGGGTAGACAGCCCTGCCGTAGGGCGTGTGCTTCCTGTTGCTGGCTGGCTGGCTAGAGAGAGCAAGGGGTTGGCCTGCAAAGGGCTGGCAGCCGGCTGCGCAGTCCACAGTTGGGCTATAAAAGGCGTAATTTAAAGACTTAACATTTTAAAATCTTTTTTCTTTGATTTCTTGTTTTGTAGCAGTTTCCCCAATCAGGGGGAACTGCTGCAAATGTTTCTCATGATTTCTGGGTGCAACTATGATTGAAATGTTGTATTTTGACAAGTTGTTGTCAGGAATATTCCTGACACCTCATTAGGGCTCAGCTTGCAAGTCAATCCAGCCTTTGTCTTGATCCCTTTATTCTGGATGGCTTGTTTGATATGGTAATATGAGGAAAGTTTGTATAAGGTCTCCCAGGAAGCTCCAGGGTACTTATTGATGATATGATTTTTGGTTGCTACCCTAGTACCTGGGTGTAGGATGGTGTGAAGGTTGGTTGCCTGATATTGGTACAACACACCATCTTGAAAACACCATCTTAAAAAACCTTATCTCAAAATACACTATCTTGAAATACGCTATTTTGGTTTTTTGCTATCTCAATTTTATAGTAAAAACGCCGTTTTGATTTACAGCATAGCAACTAAGAAAAACAGGCTTTAAATTTTATATGTTTTGAACTCCAAAAAATACCAAAAAATAAATTTTAAAAAACATATCTAGGCTTAAAAAAGGCCTCAGAATTCCAAATCTGCAATAAAAAATGGGGTCAGCAAGAAGCAACAAGGCTGTGTAAAGCCCAAAAGCTATAATATACTCAAAAGCAACTATTTTAATCTATTATAACTATAAACTATACTTTGAAATAAGCATAGATTTGTTCTAAATACTAAACAAAAGTCAAAGAATGATAAAATTAAAGGAAATAAGAGATAAGATAAAGAAGCGTTTATTGAGGAAGGGCTCAAACATTGATAGAAAGAGAAACTGAGATAGGTTGGAGATGATCAAGCTTTTCTACCCTTAGGATAGTATGGAAGAACCATCTTGCTGATCTCTGTGTACTTTTTCACTTCTTTGGTCTGCTTGGGGTGTTTGCCCTTGGCCTTCATGCTGGTCTTGAAGAGGCAGGCAGAGATGGCTTGTTTGGTCTTGAGATGCACCATGATTTTGTTGAACTTAGGCTTCTGGACCTTGACTCTTGTAGAAAACTGACTATGTCACCCTTCAAGGGAAGAGGTGTTCTTTATCAATCCATCTTTGACCTGCTTATAGCAGTTCCATTGGGTTGAATCACCACCTTTTCTGATGTGGTGTGCTTCTTGGAAAACTCCAAACCATTGAGTTTAGAAATACTTAATGAAAGGAGCAAAGGCTGCCTGGTTGGCAAGAATATATGGGTGACAGAGAAGGGTGTCATAGAAGGCATTGATCTCCTCCCTTCTTACTAAGACAAGGGCAGCAAAGCAGTCAACACGTCCTTGGCCTCTTTTGTGCTTTCTGAATTGATGAGCTCACAAAATCTGAGCATTTCTGAAGGCAGCAGCAGAGTGCCTGCCAAAAGTGAAAGTAGCATCCCTGGGTGGAGCTCTTAAAGACTTTGATGAAGACATTTCCTGAGCCTTCTCAAAATCCACTACCAGATATTCATGGTAGGGAATTATTTTTGGCTGCTTCTTGGTTGGAGTGGGAGCATCTTCTTCTTGGGAGATGGTCTTATTCTTGCGTCCTCTGGTCTCCTTGGGCTCCTCTTCAATGGTTGGGAGGATTTTATCAAGCATGTTCTTCAAAATTGAAAGAGCAAAAACACATGTTTCCTGCTTCTTTTTAGGAAGGAAAAAGAAGAGCAGGGGAAGAACTGGATTTCCCACCTGCCTGTGAATGTTCCAAAGCTGGCTAAAGAGCTTTGGACAGGTGGAGAAAGCGTCATTTGCAAGCCATGTTTTGAATTTCAACAGGTTGTGCAGAGCCTGTGAGGTACAAAGCAGATTATGAGCTCATGGACATGTTGGACATCATGGAGGAGGAATCTCTCTTCATGCTATGAAAGCTTCTGCTCCTCAGTTAGAATCAACTGATCTATTGATGTAGCACTGACACCTTCAGTGCTCAGAGCATATCTCTGATCATTGAGATATCTCTGTAATTTTGAGGCACCACCAACAGTGGCAAGTTGGGTATCATTTAAATCAAGGAGGGCATCATTGACAACCTCAGTGGTGGTTTGACTTTTATGATTGGTATGACCTGGCAAAGAAACCAGAAGATCAGTTGATACAGGGGGTCAAAAGGCTCAGCGCAGTCATGGTCAATAGTCAGGGGTTTGAATCTTTTAACCCCATAAGTGGTGAGCCTTGCAGGGCACCCAACTTTATCACATTTGCAGTGATGTTGACAGATTGGTTTTTCTTGTTGTTAAAGCTGAAGCTGTATCCCTTGTATACAAAGCCAGCACCTCTCTTCTTGGTCATTATAGGGTAGCTGGCAGGGTATGTGGTGGGCACAGCAGAGGTACCATTTCAATTACAGATATTATGGACTGTATTAAGATTCCAGAGTTCAATTTGCTCATCCTAAGGAGCACCAGGCTCAGGCTTCTGCTCCTCTTTCTTTTCAGGCTCTGATGTGGGATCAGAGTGACAATTGAAGTTGAATAACTTCTCTTGGGGATCAGAGGGGAAGTAAACAAAAGGAGAGTAAGAAGGGGTTGGGCTGGTTTCCTCTGGTTCAGGTGATGGTGTGGGGGTCTTGGGGGGAGCTTTACCCTTAGAAGGCTGCTTTTTTGGGGTTGTCTTGGCCTTTTTGGTCTTGGGAGGAGTGGAGCTGGAGGCCTTGGACGCAGATTTGTTGATGGACTTGGGAGACATCTAAAAGTGAATTAGTATCAAAATATGAGCAATTTGGGGGGTTTTTTAAAGAGAAAAATGAGAATGTTTTTAATATAAAAGTAGTAATAATTTTTACATAGAATTGTAGAGAAAGTTTTAAAATATAAAATATCAAATTTTAATGTTTTTTGTTTTGTAAAAAAAATTATTAGTAAGACAAGTATGCAAAACTTTGAGTTTTGATTGAAAATGTCAGGGCCCAGATTGCCCTGGACAGTCAGCTGGCCTCCCTAGAGTTGAGAAAACCCACAGTGTGAGAACCCACACAAAGTATCTTCCAGGGCAAGAAAACCCCCCTTTTGACTAGAAAATGGCCTGGGATTTGAGAGGCACATGAGCCTCAAATCCCTGGCTTTGAGCCTATTATCAAATTTGGGCCACTCACCTATTAGGAAATGATACATTGGGAGCGCAATTGTTTGATTATGTGACCGGACACTCAATTAATTGCAGGAACTATAAATAACTGTGGCACCTTGGCATGCTGCAGTTCAAGAAAGGTTCATGCTATACCAACCAATGAGCACCCACCCCCTGGCCCAAGTACGCAAATTCCAGTAAAAATGGTAAATTCAACTCAAATTGATGCCATCAGCTTCTCTGGTGGCACAAAAGGCCACAGAATCTCCAGTAAGTATAAGTAGTGAGGGAGAGAAGCCCTCCTCACTGTTGACATCTTAATAAAGCAAGTTTATGCCCAGAAATCATTATATTATTTCAGGAATTGTCTATTTTTGCTCAAATTTAATTATTCTCTTTGCATCTATTTGGGAATCCACAACACAATATAAACTTGAATATCCATATCCTCCTGGTTACATTCCTGCTGCTCCAGTAAACCACCCTGCGCTCTTGACTTGGAGTATTTCCACCCCCACCATCTGGATCTGCTGCCTGCTATGAAGGAGATTCCTGCTGCTCCCCCTACCCAATGTGCCTCCTGCCCAAGACTTCAGCAAGTTGGGATTTGTCTACATCACAGTTTTGGGACTGGCCGACCAGGTCATGCCCCATACTGGGAGTTGGCACCCCCTAGCCGCTGCAGTCAACTACCTGGTCTGCATCACGCCTATTTTGTACATGGCTTTCCAGGCCCAGCCAGACTCTGGTATGGGCTGTGACAGAAAAACTTGCAGTCAAAGGGCTGTTTTTGAAGTGATGTAATTGAGGTTCTGTAGCTCAAAAACATAGTGTTTTTGACCATTTTTTATATTAACTTAACAAATTTCAGGTGAAGCTACCTCAACCAGGCCAAAGAGTAAAACTTGAATTTCCCAAAAACTAGCTTATACAACTGGTGTTAAAAAGTACCTGGTTGTTTAGAGGAGGCCAAAAATAATATATCTGCAAATTTCCATATGTTTTCTTACATTTTTTATTGATATGGTTTTTAACATCAAGTTGTACTTTTGAAAAGGGAAAGCAAGAATTGCGGTGGGGGAATTGATATAGCGTAGCCTGGCGTCATATTTAAGTTCCCCTTATTTTCCCCTATCTGTTTCACACATTGAATCAATTGGGTGATATGAAACTTGGTGGAATTTGAAGTGATGTAAATCAAAATAGTGTAATCACCCCCTTCCATATTAAAATCACTATTAAAATATTTTATTAAGAGAACCCTTATCAACACATCCATATATAAGTAAGCTATAAATTATATATAACAAAACTGCTTTTTTTACTCAGCAATGATAATCACTAGAGGGACTGTTATAGTGGTGTCTTTTTAGGTTTTTTTAGTATAATTGTCTTAAACTAATACTATAGGAACATCTTCTAGAACTATAAAACAGGCTTTATTTTAGTTTGGGTATAAGCTTATTTTAGTTAAAGATAAATAGCATGATTCAAAATGGCGTAAATTCAAGATGATGTAAACACACCCCACACTAAGTGATTTCATATGTAAATAAAGTTAGTGAAATAAGATTTAATTAATCTGACTCAAAGTGACAGAATTAAGGTGGTGTAAATTTGAGATGCCACATTATAAAGGTATATGTAAATTTTAACTATTTTATTGTTATTTTTATTTTTTGTGATTCAAAATCACTAAATCAAAAAACATCATCTTGAATTTAATTCAAGATGACGTAAATTGAAGTGCCATTTTTGAGATGGCATGTCCTATCCTGATATTGATCCTTAGCCCAATCAATATTGACCAGGCTGGCTATCTTTCTGGAATTATGATGAGTTCTAAATTATCATTGTTTATGATTGATTTTTTTACTAGCTTAGGGTAGATGTGATGATGTGATTCTTGATGTTGGACTTTAAGAATGCAAGTTAAACCATCCAATAAAGTTTGTTCTTGTTCAATTGTTTAAGTTCTATGAAAAGGCCATTGAAAATACAGTTCAAGGCTGGGGTGTTGATGTTTATCAGCTGTATGGCAAGAGAACAGGTCCCCTTTAATATATGTGATATGTGGCTATCAGCCAGGGCTACTATTTTACTACTGCTGGGGTTTATGGGGATCCCTTTTATTGCAACCCTAATTTTGTTTATGCTGCAACTGGAATAACCCTTCAGTTGCCAAGGTATATCAAAACACATTGGGGGCTTTTCAAGTCCCCCATGATGAACCTAACTGCATACCCTCTCTGGTGTCTCCTAACATGAAGGGATCATGTACTTTCTTATTGGAGATGAGAGTCATTTACAACAAATATACCAACAGTAACTTATACAAAACTGTAAGGGTTAAATGACAAGTGGCCTATTCAGTGAAAAAATAAGGGTAAATTAAACAAATTGTCAACTGCTTTAGCAACACTAAACCAAATTGAGTGGAGAGGCTCACTAATCTTGCACCTTTAGAGGTATAACAGAAGGCTGTGACTAAAATTGAACATGAGAAATGATTTTAAGGTTAAATCAGAGACAGAAGATAATTGATAACCAGGTACAACACCAGCCAAGAGACAGTCAGAGATTCAGCTATGAATTGGAATAAAGCTGATGATATATTATCAACAACAGTGACCAAAAGGCCAAGAAATTCTAACATGGGGTTCAACTTCTTTATTTTATTTTCACCAGGGATATTAAGCCCTCTAGAAACTTGTTTCTAGAGGGGGATAGGGAAAGTTTTAAGGTAGTTTAGGAGGGGGTGGGGAATATTATGAGGCATCTGATTGGCTGGTAAGAATATTTTCCACAGATGGGGGGCTGCATTGAAATTTGAATCAATGTTAATACAATTAAAAAATTGGCAACCAGCAGATCAAGCGCTGCCATCACCAGCTAATGTATAACACATAATTTTCTTGTCATAATTAAATTGTGAAAAACAGGGTAAATACAGATTTTTTAGGGTTATCTGAGCAACTCTAGCTTTAACCATTTTTTCCAATAACCACATTTAAGTTGTCTATTAATCTCAAGGGCTCTGTGGCAGTTCTTATCTGGTTCCTGGTTCTGAAAAGTCATTGTATCCCTTCCATTTGGGTTTCTATCACAACAAGAACCTTGCCAACTGTCATGAATTTCATTTTAATTCTAATATTAAGCACAAGTAAAAGCCAAGAATTGAACCCTGGTTCTCAGAAAATACAGCCCTCTAGCCAAGAGGGCCAAGGGGCTGCCACCTGCTTTTTTCAGGCTCAAATCTGAAGGCTGGTCAATGACCTGCCCGCTAAGCCAATAAGTTTTACCTAATGGAGCATTGGCCACAGTCAAATGCGCGCCACAGAAGACCCTGAACTACACAGAAGTAATTGCTTTCCTAAAGAAGGTTAAGACTAAACCTAAAATTAAACCCTCCAATAAGCTTCAGTCAATACCAGTTCCCAGGGCCAAATCAATGAAGTATTTGGCCAGGCCGCGTGATGCAGAAAAAAGAGGCAAAGAAATAGAGTTTTGTCACTTATATTCTACATCACCAGACAGCCCAGAATTAGCCACCTGTTAATCCTCCCCCAAGTGACAAAGTCATTTGGAAGAATACCTGTGAATATCAAGCCCGCAAATTTTAATAGTATAAAACCACTCCTATGTTGAAAATGACGGTATTTTTATTCTGATAACAAAGTTTAAATGAACCTTTGATTCACAAAAATTCTATCAGATCTAGTTTTAGTATTTTACCATCCCCACTCCAGCCCAATAGGATCAAAGGCCTCTATCACTCCCACTGACAACCCCACAGACCCCTTGCCAGTGCTATCCTGTCCACTTGGAGCACTCTTTGGGCCAGTACATTTCACTGAGTACTCTCCAAACCCAGCCTATTCCAATTTCACCCTGGAAAAAATACTTCTTTCCAACCCCTTGGCCAGAACTAGATTCACAAAAATAATTGATTGTGAAGGAAAGTGGTATACAGCTCTGCCCAAACTATACCACAATAAGTATAGTTGTAGAGGATCCAGGAATTTCATGCTTGCTTTTTAATTATCCCAGTCTAACTATTGTTTGTTTTGACAGTGAATCTTTTATGTGAGTTTCAATGAGCTTAGATTCCAGGCAAGCAATCTTAGTGTTAAACTCATTGCTATCTGGTGATTACTTCCACACTTTTCACTTTCCATAGTCTTAGCTGCAGACCATCTTTTCATTCCATAGTAGTTTTCTTTCAGTTAAAAGCCAAAAATATAAAACATAAAATTATTAAGAAAAAGCAACTATTGTCAAAAATATAAGCATCTTTATTTATTATTATCATGCTTCCATCATATATCAATCAGAGTTATTTAGCTGAAACCCCTCCAGTTCCAGAATTGCACCTGGTATCATGAATGACAATTCAATACTTGTATTGAAAACCTGGTAATCAAACCCTGACCCTCTGAAGACAGCTCAAGTCACCCAGGATGAATGGGGACCCATCAAACAAGTGAATCACAGACTCGAGTTGTTGAATCCACAACCCGCCAGCTTGTTAAGGGAGATTTCCTGAATGGTCACCAGATTGCTGCTAACCTTGTGCCACTGAAGACCTAGACCTACACAGAGGTTTTTTTTGCCTAAAGGAGGTTAATACAACGTCTACTACTAGCCCTGCCAATGAGCACCATCTTCTGCTAGTCTCTCACCCAGAATGGGCAATGCAATTGGCCGGCTCAGCTGACATAGTGAACAACAGCAGCAGAATGAAGTGTTGCCACTTCTATTCACCAGAGAAAGCCCAACCAGGATCCACTGCCCTCAAACCCCTAGGACAAGATCCATGCCCTGCTAGAAAATTGCCCACAGGTCTGAAGTCCAAATAATTGAAGAAGAAAAATCACTGGGTATAAGAATCCCAGCGGTATGAGGATGTCCATATCATCATTTTTGATAATAAAGTTTTATGAAACTTTAGTTTGAACAAATCATACCTTATCTAGTTTTAGGGATCTTTCATCTCAACTCTGACTAAGTAGACAACTAGGCAACCACCTACTCTAGAGACCAACCTGCCAAACCATCATTGGCACTATACTATCCCCCTGGAGCCCCCTTTGGCCCTATTCATTTCACCAAATACTCGCCAAACCCTGACTACTCTGAGCTCAACTTGGAGAACATACTCATTGCTAACTCCAAGGCAAGGACTAGAGAAACCAAAACTATAGGTTGCAAAGGAAAGTGGTATATGAGGCTGCCAAGATTGTTCATAGACAAGTACAATTATCTGCCTAATTACTCTGTCCCCATGACTTCTCCCTTAAAACTGCAACCTGACTGCCTAATGAAACCATCACCATCACCCGCAGCTGAGACCACGTCCACCCAAATGTTTGGAGTACTCTATATTACTTTGATGGGATTGGTAGACGCTATGGTGCCAAACTTTGGGCCCTGGTCATTACTTGGGTGTTCCTTATCTTACATTATAAAGTTAGCACCCATCCTATGATGGGCATTACCCACCTGCCCAGTGGTACCCTGCCCTGAGCTACCTAATGCCTCTTCCTATACCTGGCTTCCTGACACCTGGATTTCTATCATATGATCTATGACACAACGGTGTCATTTAATCAAGGCCTTTACCAAAGAGATCTTCACACTCTTAACCTATAAGAGTTTGTCCTAATACATTCCAGAATCACCTGATTCCTTCCATGGAAGTGTATTGTTTTGGCCTGAAGCATTACAGACTTCTGGTGCCTAAACCCTGTGAAATATATGTATTCCTGATCCAAGCTACCATTGTTCCAACTGGGAACCAGCTGGTCAATCCTAAATACTAGACACTGTTGTCTACATTTAGCTGTTTTTGCATTAATTGGTTTTTTTTGCATTAAAAACCTATCAAAACGCTTCAAAACTTGAACCAGGCGTCACTATGGTGCTGGAAACATTCACTGGGCAGCACGGCAGCGCTTTTAACCCAATAAGTTTACCAAAACAGTGCCTTTAACCCACAGTTTGGGGGTTTACTTTTGGTTAAGCTTAGCCAAACTTTTCGACACAGCCAAAGCCATTAAAACAATATAAATAAATCCTCATTAATTGTATTCCCTGGCATATATTAATTAACCTTTGTGGCTAATTAATTTGTTTGAAGACAACAAGTCTTTACTTGACACAGTCAAGTCCATTTTGGCCCTATGATTAAATCCTCATTAATCATGTTCAAGGGTATCAGTTAACCTTCATGGTTAATCACTCGGTTTTAGATGCTGAGTCTCATAATCTGAATTGGTCAGATTATCCATTCTGTCCCTCACTTAGTACATGTCAGGGATCCAATATCAGGCTTGGCCCATTGTTTTCAGGATTACTTGGGCCAGGTTTTTGCGGCCAGGGCCCACCACAAGAGTGGAGCTAACTTGAAAAGGTAAGAGAAGGACTTCCCCACCCAGGACCACAGGCGGCAGCCAGGATTATTGTTTCAATCACCCCCGTGAGAGTGATGTACGCAATCCTAAACAGCTTGGCTGTGTGGTCAGCTGGGAGGCCAGGTGAGGAAGCTGGCATGGGCTTGGGTGTAACAGGCGGTTCTGTGTTGAGATTGTAAGCAGGTAGATAGTTGAATTTTCCTCTGAATAATTTTGTTGTGGATGTGATCCAAGAGCCCTGGCAGTTGTATCTGATTGCATATTGGACGCAGGCCAAGGGGTCTAGTTTGAGGATCTTCTCAGGTGTATAATCCTTATACACGGGTTTCAAGGGATAATCAGTGAAGTAAACGGGCCCAAAGGGTACACCTGGAAGACAGAAAACTGCGGGCAGAGGGACAGGAGGACCGGGAGATCTTGAACTGAATTGATAGACGGCAAATACAAAATATGGAAATAGCTGTAAGAGCCAAAGTAACATAACCTTTATTTAAAAATGGCAATAAGGTTGGAGCGCAGGGTCTATAGGTCTATATAGCATCCTGCCTCCAAACTTAGTATTTTCCAATAGGGCTTCATCAAAATATTGGGAAATGTGTGGGTGGGCAGCCAGGAGGCCCAGGTGCAGGAGCGGTAAAATGACACCTCAGCTGGGCATTCTCTCATTGGTCAGAATACCCCAATTGGTTTCCTGATTTTCTTGATTTTGGGCTGTGGTCATGGGGTCAGGCCTGGAGCCTGTGTTTTCCTTTGGTGATTGAATCTGATTGGTCACCCAAGAGGACTTCAAGTTCATGAAGTTCACAGAGAAACTTTCTCTGCCTCCATTAGGCAAGTCAAAAAGCTCCTCCTTGGGCACCCTCATACTCAAACCTGCGCTGGTATTCTGACTTTAAGACTTAGCAGGAGCTTCAGCTCGTGGGGGTTCAGCCTCAAGAAAACGCGGACAGGCAGCCCCCTGGTCCTTAAGGCTGCTGGGTCAGGGTTCAAGTCCTGTTCCAAGGCCCGGGGTTTAAGGGGGAAGTATTTGTCATTCCTGACAGTACAGCCTAATTGATCCCTGGGCACTCCATTACTATGTTGGAAATCTCTCCAGGGCCAGTCCAATTGTTTTGAGCTTCAACTGATGAGATTCATTGCAGTTCAACTGCTTTGTGAAACCACAGCCTAACACAACTGTAGTACAGTCACAAATGGTATCTGCCTGCATACCTGGTACCAACAACCCCACCTCCAACCCTGTCGCCTGAGTGCAGCAAGGAGCTGTTACCGGTGCTGATGCCGCTTCCATCCAGATGTTTGGGGTGCTCTAGATTACTCGCACTGGCTTGGTGGATCCCATGGTGCTAAATTCTGGCCCTTGGTCCTTGCTTGGTTGATCCATATCCTATGTTATCAAGTTGACTTCCATCCTATGGTGGGTGTTACCCTCTGGCCCAGCAGTCCCCCCACCCACATCAAACAGCATTCCCACCAACAATCGGTATCCTGACACCAACCCCTGCTCAGATCGATGCCAACCCCTTAGTTAGATGGGGGTTCTGCCCAGTATAAGAATTTTCCTCACCCCCCCCCAAATATGTATTGCACTGTTACAGATCTCTTCCTCTTCTTGGACTGGTGTCTTCCCCAGATCCCTTTAGATACTGGACTTGTGTAGGTTGTTTATGACACTTGTGGGGTGGGTTATCTGGTTGGCAGTACAACATTCTGAGGGGTTGAAGGGGGTTCATGGCATGGTGGGGTATGAGTAAATGAGGGGTGATGTTACCATTATTCTAGATCCCTTGGTTGGAAGGGGGTTGGTATTTAATAGGGGGGTGGGCTTGTAAGTTAGGGGTGAGATGGGAAGAGAGTGCCAGATTCTATTGAGCATATGGGTTGGAAAATATAGCAGAGAAAGAGATACTGTGGAATGGTTGGTTAGCTGAGGGCTATATGGAAGCTTCAGTTTGAAAATGGTGGAGTTGGTTTGGTCCTTCTTGAGGGCTGTGCTCTTTGGATCTTGGGAGGAGGTAATCAAAATTATGGTGGCACTGGGTATAACGATTTTACCTTTAAATTAGTTGGATTACTTTAGCTTTGGCCTTCTACCAGCCCTTGGATGGGCAAAGCTTCCAGTGTTTAGAATTGCTAATAATTAAGACATTGTATAGTGAGATTCTAGTGATGTTGTATACTGGAACAAAAAGAAAGGATACGTCTAAGGGTTGACATTTAATTTTGATAGGCTGGGGGTTAAAAGGTCTTGGACGCCATTTGCAGAAGCGTCTCGAGATCACCAGACTCCTGGCACATGGAGCGGAAGATACCATCAGGGTTGGCCAGGAGAGCGGCGGGGGAGTCGAATTCCTTGACGCTACCGTGATCTAAAGGTAAGTAAAGGACGCAATGATGTATTACCCATGACAACGATGCGGTCATAATCAACAATAGTGCGCAGGCGGTGAGCAATACAAATGAGCGTGCAATGGGAAAATTCCTGGCGGATAGTGGTCTGGATCTTAGTGTCGGTGGCATAATCGACCGAGGCAGTAGCTAAAGCCCAGTTAGATAAGCAAATGGTGCAATTACCTTCGTCCATGATGATGACGCGAGACTGGCGGAGAAGGGCGCGTGCTAGCGAGAGGAGTTGGCGCTGGCCCTGACTAAAATTTTGGCCGTTTTCAGTAACAGGTTGGTCTAAACTGCTGATGACGTCATCGGAATCTCCAACGATGTGAACACGGCGCAGAGCATTCCATAGACGATCATCTGTGTGCTGATCAAAGGGGTCTAGATTGGAGCGAATGGTGCCCGAGAACAGCACCGCCTCCTGAGGAATGATGGTGAGATTGGAGCGTAGATCCTTCAACCCCATACGATAAATGTCCATGCCGTCAATGACAATAGAGCCCTCCTCGGCATCGACAAAGCGGAAGAAAGCCAGGGCAAGGGTGGATTTACCAGCGCCTGTTCTACCGACAAGGCCAACCTTTTCACCCGGCCGAATGTCAAGCGAGATTCCCTTGATGACAGGGTCACGATCAGCCGCATAGCGAACCACAAGGTTGCGGATGGTGATTTGGCCATGAGTAGGCCAGCAGGTAGGAGGGCGGTAAGACTCAACCACGGGGGCAGGCTCCGACGGGACTTGGAGATATTCCTGGATACGTTCAACTGAATTCATATTCATTTCGACAGTGGAGCAATACCGCGCAATCCAAAGGATGTGTGACGAGAAATTGAGGGCATACGACAATGCCAGTCCGATCAATGCTGGAGATAGGAGATGGCGGAACAGAAGAAGCATCATTCCCGTTGCCAAAGTCACAAGGCTACCAGTGAGATCAGAATTGATCTGCAGCCAGCGATTGGCTACCCACAGATAAAAGAAGCAACGCAGATTGTGGTCAATCTTTACATGGCTTATTGACAAGAACCGAGTGACTTGCTCAAAAGCACGGATAGTTGTGACGCCATTGATTGTCTCGCCACAGTGGGCGTAGATGGGAGAGCGTGTGATGGACTCGATGCGCTTCATCTCGCGTGAGCCACGAATGTAGAATTGCATCACCCTGTGGTACACAAACACAATCACGATTGTTGCAAGGATGAATTGAGGCAGTACCACCATCAGCATCCCCAGGATTGCGAGCGAAGCCAAGCTTTCAGTCAAGACTACCCCCAGACTAGGCATCAGCTCCTGATCAAGGCACTGCAAATCTTTGGAGAATCGGTTTACTAATCGCCCAACAGGGGTTGTGTCGAAAAAGCGCATGGGTGCCCGTAAGATGTTTTCCAATAAATCAGTATGCAGCCGCTTGGACGCCTGCATCGATCCCCAGAACTGGTAGCTGACGCGGACAATGATCAGGATGATGCTGAATGAAGAAATGAGCGCATAAACACCAATGTAATAGTCCAACTGGTCGCTGGATGCAATTGGCACCGCGCGGCGAGCCAAGTGGATAAGAGATACCGGCTTGACCCCCGCAATGTAAAGGTGATGCAGGGTGTCCTTGGATGTACCGGCAGAGGCCCAGATTTTAACCCACCAATCTAAGATCACTGGGATGGACTGGAACAAGGTAAACAGGGCCACGAGCCCAAACCAATACCAGCCACCACCCGCTGCATTGATGTAAGAGCGGTAAATAGACAGGCTAACAAAGCCTGTGGCTCGCTCTTCATCCTCGACCAGTTTAGGAGCAAGCTTAGCTTCTTGAACAGGAGTGTGATCATCTACCTCCATTGCAGCCTCAACTTCAATATCAGCAGACCTTTCAAAGTAAGCCAACTCAGCTTTCAGTGTAGCGTCGGCTTCGATCTCCTTACGAGAGCCATTGCCAATGACGTTGCCTTTACTGTCAAGCACGACAATGTGGGCTGCATGATGGAAGGCAAGGCTGACATTGTGAGTTACAAGAATACGCGTGCGGCCACGTAGAAGTTTACCCATGATGCAGTTGTCAAAAAGATACTTGGCGGTATGAGCATCAACCGCTGAAAGGCAGTCGTCAAGGATGATGTGGGTGGCGCGAGAATATACAGCACGCGCAATGGCTACACGCTGCTTTTGGCCACCACTTAGTGTCAACCCTTTCTCCCCTATCTCAGTTAGATCCCCACCTTGAAGAGCTTGGAAATCGGGGAGCAATGCGCAAGCACGGATAGTATTGCGATAGCGCTGTTCATCGTATATCTCGCCAAACAGGATATTGTTACGAATTGTGTCCTGCTGCAGCCATGCATTCTGTGCAACATATGCCACACCACCATCAAGTGAAAAACCTCTGCCGATTACATCTCTGCGAGGCAGGTATACCCTTCCGCTGACAAGCTTCATCTCGCCCAGCAACCCCAGGAGAAGAGAGGATTTTCCTGAGCCCGTGGGACCAACAACAAGACTAAGCTGATTTGGAGGGAAGGTGATGGTTAGATTCTTAAGGGAAAACTGGGGACGGCCTTCTAAGGAGTCCCATCTCAGGGTTGCCTTGTTAAACCCAAGGATGGGATCTTCAGGTTGGGTGGAAGAACGTAAAATGGAGAACTTTTCAGACTCGGCCTCCTGTAAAAAGGCATCGATACGCCTTAATGAAACCTTGGCTTGGAGAAACATGTTTATGAGTTCGGGCAGCTGATCAACAGGCTCACGCAGCGCCTTAAATATCAAGATTGAAGTGAAAGCTATAGTGGGGGTAAGGGAGTTACCGGCTAGCTTAGTGTAGGTGTAAAATGTCCCAACTGTAATAAACATGGGGAAGCAGTACCACAAGGTGGCCCCGCCAACCCAGAAAAACATCCGCTGCGTCAACACCCTCAACTCAGCTGAGCGTGCTTCATAGATTCGATCTTGGAACTGCTTCTCCCAAGCAAAGAATTTAATGATGCGGATGCCCTGCAAGAGCTCGTTGACAATATCCATGCGCTTGTCGCTGCATGCCATCAATCGCTCTTGGACCTTCTCCCACTTGCGTGCTATCAGATAGTTGATTGGCATGATGATTGCTGTCAGGGCCAGCCCCACAATGGCAGACCACCCTAAGATCACATACAGATACCAAGTAGTGATGCCTATCTGCAACGGCACGGTATAGACGTAGTTTAAGTAGCAGAATGTCTCTGCCACCTCATGCGCATCTACAGAAAGAAAGTTGGTGATCTTCCCAGCATTGGAAATGCTGGGATCATCCTTTAGACTTGTTTGGTCTTTGCGCCTAAGAGTTTTGGCATAGACCTCTCCCATGATGATGGCCTTGATGCGAATCCCTACCCTTCGTCCATAAAACAAGGACTGGGAATCTGAGCAAGACTTGACCAGGCCAGCAACAAACAGAGCAAGGATAACATAGACGCCATACTCCGTGACACTGAACCTGGTTGGCCCAGCTCTTTCTGGGGTTTCGATCAGCAATAGGAATTCATGGAGTAAAACTGGCGTGGCAAGGCCAAACGCCAAGGAGATGAGCGAGAAAAAAACTTGGCGCAAAAGATCTATGCGGAAGAACATGAAGACCCTCCACCCAAAGGTGCCCTTGAAGGAGTAACGCGAGAACCCTGAGCATAGAAACTCGGCTTTCTCATCGGGTCGAAGGTCCCAAATATCTTCCGGTTCGATCGCCTTGTGATAGCCGTATCGTAGGAGTGGGATCACCCAAGAGAAGGTGGCGATGGAAAGAAGAGATTCAAACCTTTCGGGGCAGGGATAAATGGGACTATGGCTTGCAATTCTGTTAATCTCATTCAGTTGTGGAGTCAGTAAAAGTGAGTAGAGAACTAGTATGAGATCAATTATACATATGCCTGCGTTGAGCCCAAGTTCTAGTGGGTAGGGCGCAGCAGAGGTCTCAATAATTAGAAAGGTTCTCAGCCTAAAGCAGTCGGCAAGGAAAGCTATCAGGTAAAACCCACGAAGATGGAGAAGAAAGGTAAATTCGCCATTCAATACGGTCAAGAGGTTCGCATAAAGCCAAAAAAGTAAGCTCAACAGAGGCTCCCAAGCAGAGGCAGTGGTTGGTGAGGTATAAAAATAAAGGGTGATAAATCTGAATAGTAGAAGACTGACTTGAAGGCCAGTCCAAAAAATCAGCCTATAGTTATGAGACTGGGTAGTAGTGATAAACTTTTTGTTATTGAAAGTACTTTCAGTTGTGGATGAGTCACTGTAAGTTACCCCAGCCAAGCTTCCGCTATAGCTGAAAGCGGGAGCATGGATCGGTTGATTCTCTTCATCTGAACCCTGCTCTTTATTAACTGACAAACTCCATACATAATAAAGTGATGCTAAAACAAGAACAGATATCGATAATAAAACGTACACACCCGAGAGGCCTATTTTCAAAAAGCTAGAATAAATTAGAACTATCGTTAAAAGGACACCTACGCAACCGAAATGCATTCTATTACCGGATCCTCGGAACCCTGCGGCTAAACAAATTAAACTCCGCACCAACAAGGAAACCTTACCCAGGAGCCCAAAGCCCGACAAAGTTGTTTAATTGATCCTGTCATAAATTGATGAACAGAACGGTAAACAAAATTCAAGTGAAAGGGTGGCTTAGAGGAATGGGAAAGAAGGGTTTAAATGGGTGAGATAGTTTACCCAGAAACTATGTCAACCCGAAATGAGTCATGGAAATCTGAAGTGAGGCCTCAACCTAATCCTGCTGAGGCACCTTACTAGAACCAATAGTTGAGATACCATTCCACATCCCAACAATACTTTATCTCGTCCCCCAATCCAATTGGCCCAACCTACTCTCGCAGCAATAAAAAATAATGCAAAGCTCATATATTCTCTACCAATTGCGGCAAATACTTCCCAGCATCAATTCTTATCGCCATGAAGCCAATAAAGAACCTGCTTGTTATTTCCATAACAGAACACAATAAACAAATCAAAACTCCCAAGACTCAATTTAGCCGAATTCGGAAATAACCGAATTAAATCCCAACTGCGCTCTAACCAACCCCTGCATCTGTCAAGTTGGCAGCTATTTGCACTGCAAGATGTTGTGTCCAAGCCCTGTTAAAGTACAAACTTAATCCAACCAATTCAATTGATATTTCAAAGTGGGGATCCCACTGGACTTCTTCTTTTCTGTCCTCCATACCTTATTCCGTCTCTGCCCCTCCTGAAGATCCGGCATCTCTTTCCCACTTCCCAAAGGTTGAGGTTCATGAGAGAAATGGAAGGAAATCCTGGTGGTTTGCTTTCAAACGATGCTGTAGTAACTTCTCAACCCAACTCTGGTTGCCCCTGCAAAGTTGCTATTTTCCTGCGCAGTAAAGTGTGCAGATGATAAAGCATACCAAATTTGCCACATGTCTGGCGGTAGGACACACCACCTCAAAAACAGCACTTCGAATTATACCATCTCAAATTTAATTCAAGATAGCGTTTTTTGTGTTGGTGATTTTGAATCACAAGAAAATAAAATAATTGACAAAATAGTTAAAATTTACATATACTTTTATAACAGGGCATCTTGAAATTATGTCATCTTGACTTTGTCATTTCAAGTCAGATTAATTAAATCTTATTTCGCTAACTTTATTTACATATGAAATCACTTAGTGTGGGGCATGTTTACACCATCTCAATTTTAAGTCATTTCAAATTATGCTTTTTATCTTTAACTAAAATAAGCTTATTCTCACACTAAAATAAAGCCTGTTGTATACAATCAGAAGATATTCCTATAGTATAATACAAGACACTTATACTAAGAACAACCTAAAATAACGCCACTATGATAGTCCTTCTAGTGATTATCATTGCTGGGTAAAAAACAGTTTTGTTATATGTAATTTATAGCTTAATTATACATGGATATGTTGATAAGGGTTTCATCAAAAAAATATTTTAATAGTGATTTTAATATGGAAGGGGGTGATTACACCATTTTGATTTATGTCACTTCAAATTCCACCAGGTTTCATATCACCCAATTGATTCAATGTGCGTAACAGATAGGGGGAAATAAGGGGAAATTACATATGATGCCAGGCTACACTATATCATTTCCCCCACCGCAATTCTTGCTTTCCCTTTTCAAAAGTACAACTTGATGTTAAAAACCATATCAATAAAAAATGTAAGAAAACATATGAAAATTTACAGATATATATTTTTCAGCCTCCTCTAAACAACTGAGTACTTTTTAACCCCAGTTGTATAAGCTAGTTTTTGAGAAATTCAAGTTTTACTCTTTGAACTGGTTGAGGTAGCTTCACCTGAAAATTGTTAATTTAATATAAAAAATGATCAAAACCACTATGTTTTTGACCTATGGCACCTCAATTATGTATCTTCAAAAACGCCCTTTTGACTGCAAGTTTTCAGTCACAACACAAATTTTTGCCTACTTGTGTTACTAGTAAAAAATTATTTTTACAAAACAAAAACTTTGAATTTTTATAGTATATATTATAAGACTTTTTCTAACGTCTATGTAAAAAGAACCACCACTTTTATATTTAAAATATTCTCATTTTTCTCTTTAAAAATTGACCCCAAATTTCTCATATTTTGATACTAATTCACTTTTATATGCCTCCCAAGCCTATCACCAAAGCTGAATCCAATGCCTCTAAGGGCAAGGCCACTCCTCCCAAGGCCAAGACTATCCCAAAAAAGTAGCCTTCTGAGTCTAAAGCTCCCCCAATCCCCCACACTATCACCCAAACCAGAGGAAAACAGTTCTACCCCTCCTCACTCTCCATTTGTTTACTCCCCTCTGATTCACAAGAGAAGTTATTCAAATTCAACTGCCACTCTAATCCCACCTCAGATCCTGAAGAAAAAGAGGAGCCTGAGCCTGGTGCTCCTGTTGATGAGCCAATTGAGCTCTGGGATCTCAACACAATCCATAATATATGTAATCAAAATGGCATCTTTGCTGTGCCCACCACATACCCTGCCAGCTACCCAATTATGACCAAGAAGATGAGTGCAAGCTTTGTATAAAAAGGATACAGCTTCAGCTGTAACAACAAGAAGAAGCCAATCTGTCAACATCATTACAAATTTGATATTATTGGGTGCCCTGCAAGGCTCACCACCTATTGATTAACCAGATTCAAACCCCTGACTATTGACCATGACTGCGCTGAGCCTTTTGGTCACTTGTACCAACTGATCTGCTGGTTTCTTTGCCAGGTCATACCAATCATAAAAGTCAAACCACCACTGAGGTTGTCAATGATGCCCTCCTTGATTTAAATGATACCCAACTTGCCACTGTTGGTGGCGCCTCAAAATTACAGAGATATCTCAATGATCAGAGATATGCTCTGAGCACTGAAGGTGTCAGTGCTACATCAATAGATCAGTTGATTCTGACCAAGGAGAAGAAGCTTTCACAGCATGAAGAGAGATTCCTCCTCCATGATGGCCAACATGCCCATGAGCTCATAATCTGCTTTGTACCTCACAGGGTCTTAACAACCTATTTGAATTCAAAACATGGCTTGCAGACTGAACTTTATCCACCTGCCCAAAGCAATTTAGCCAGCTTTGGAACATCCATGGGAAGGTGGGAAATCTAGTTCTTCCCCTGGTCTGTTTCCCTCCCAAATAAGAATCAGGATACATATGTCTGTGCTCTTTCAATTTTGAAGGCCAAGTTGGATGAGATCCTCCCAAACATTGAGGAGGAGCCAAAAGAAAACTAAAGGATCAAGAAAAAGGCCCAGTCACAGGAAGAGGAAGCCACCCCAACCAGGAAGCAGCCAGAAAGCCTTTCCTACCACAAATATCTGGTAGTGGATTTTAAACAGGCTCAGGCAAATGCTTTTATTAGTGTCTTCAAGAGCTCTCCCCAGGATGCTACTTCTACTTCCAGCAGGCACTCTGCTGCTGCCTTTAAAAGTGCTCTGGTCTTCTTGAGCTGGTCAACTCTGAAGGCACTAAAGAAGCCAAGGATGTGTTCAACTGCTTTTCTGCCCTTGACCTTGTGAGAAAGAAGGAGACCAATGCCTTTTACAACTCCCTCCTCTGCCATCCTTATATCCTTTCCAGCCAGGCAGCCTTTGCTCCTTTCATTGAGTATTTCTAAACTAAATGGGTTGGTATTTTTCAGGAAGCACACCACATCAGAAAAGGTGGTGACTCAACCCAATGAAACTGCTATAAGCAGGTAAAAGACGGCCTCATCAAGACCACCTCTTCCCTTGAAGGGTGACATAGCCAGTTTTCTACAAGAGTCAGGGTCCAGAAGCCTAAGTTCAACAAAATCATGGTGCATCTCAAGACCCAACAAGCCATCTCTTCCCCCCTCTTCAAGACCGGCATGAAAACCAAGGGCAACCTCCCCAAGCAGACCAAAGGGGTGAAAAAGTAAAAATATATCAGCAAGGTGGTTCTTGCCTACTATACTAAGGATAGAAAGCTTGAGCATCTTCAGGCCATCTCTGTTGCTCTTTCTACTAATATCTGAGCCCTTCTTCAATAAACACTTCTTCATCTTCTCTCTTTTTTCCTTTAATTTTATCATTCTTTGACTTTTATTTAGGACAGTAGTTTTCAAACCTGTTGAGATAAACATATAATCTCAGTCTAAAAACGTATGAAACTCAGTCTAAAAACGAAATCAAAAAATAAAGAAATTATATTAAATTACAATGGATTTGGATCCACTTTGATTTTGATTTATGACTGAGTTGCATTTTTTTAGACTGAGATTATATGTTTATCTCAACAGGTTTGAAAACTAATGTATTTAGTACAAGTATATTCTTATCTTAAAGTATATATCATAGTGTCAGGAATATTCCTGATAACACCTTGGTTCAGGACAATATTTTGTGCCTAATCAAACTCAATAAACAAAATAAAAAATGGCAGCAGTTCCCCCTTATTGGTGAAACTGCCGCAAAAAGCCAAGGCAAGGAAACGGAAATTAAAAATAAAATTTTTAATTTGGACGGGTTTTATACCCCGCCCGCGGGCCGCGCGGCCGGCTGCACGCCAAGCCTGGCAGCTTGCCTGCCCACTCTGGTCAGCCAGTCCCCCACCCAGGCTGCCAAATAGGGAAATTACCAAATGGGGAAAACCAAAAAGGAAATTTCCCAAAACCCAAATGGAGGGGGAACTGCTGCCCAAATTTGGAATTTGCCAAATTTGGGAGGGGCTGACAAGCTGCTCAACCCACCCATTTCTGCATTAACTGCAGAATCCAAAATTGGATGCATGAAAACATTCAATGATACACCAAGCCAATGCAAGCCCAGAAGTAACAATTCATTGCCTGCACACAACTCCCAATTTGCCTCCCAAAAGAGAATTACAGACAACACCAAGTGTTTAGGATTCCCTGTCCAGTGTTTTACTCTATTCATGCCACCACAAGGATGATAGTATATAATAAAGCCAATTAACTTGAAGATAGTTTGTGGTATCATTGAGTGAAATTACCCCTCAATAGTATCACATAAATCAATCAGAACTTCACCCTACAAGAAAGTTAAAGACACTAAGCTTTGTCTGCCCTTTCCCAGGATCAGAAGATGAACCATTTAATCTTCTCAGCTGTACTAACAGCCTGCCTAGGGATTGGGGGCCACCAATACAATCACCAGCATGGGCTATTCAATAAACCACCCAGCAAGTACATCTACAAGGAGCCAGTGCAGCTAAACTCCTCCAAGCAGTACTCCTGGCCCACACTGGTGTTTCCCCACTCCACCCAGTCCGTAGCTATATACACCTGTGTATACTACGTACTTACGTATTTTGCCGGTAATTTTGGACAATATAACATACACGCCAAGGTCTTCAGATGGATGATGACAGTATAACCCATTGTGACGGCGCTCACAGGATTCCAAGTTGCCAACTTGGTACCTTATTTTGCTAAAATACTCCCCCAATTGTTGGGTCTTTATAGTACTTCCACGTGATCATTTCCAGGTTGGAGATCTGGTGTGGTTTGATCAAAGGCGCCAGGAAAAACACCCTAGAAAAGGTCTTCATCAATGGATAGGTCCTATGAAGTTTATCTCAGTCAGTCCAGGGCCAAACTACCTAATTCAAGGAGTTGGAGCTGCCCTAGGAGAAGAATGGTTCTGTATACATCCTTAATTCCTTAAGCTGTTCCATGGGGAATTAGAGCTAATAAAGGTCCAGAAAAATGAGGCCAATTCCCCTGAAGAGAAGGAAAAGGCCTTGTGACTGTACAACAGTCACTGTTAAGTATTTAGTTGAATAAATACTCCAAAATATAAAGTTGTTCTGTTTTTGCTGTTTATTTTATGTAGATAGGGTGACTGGAATTCTTCAGATAAAGATTTCTGGAAACTTGGTATCTATATTTAATAAAAGAACAGAATGTAGTTTGTTAGTTAGGCCGTACTAATTGACAAAACTAAGGCAAGATTGGTTGAATCAATCTTGGAGACTAGGTGTCTCAACCCAGTTAATTCCCCTTAAAGGTTGATTGATACCTAGGGTAAAAAGGGAAACTTAGTAGGGGATTAAAACTTTGGACTTGTTAAACTTGATCCATAAGGTTAGGTTGAGCTTAAAAAGTACGCCAAAAAACAACTTTATTTAAAGTTTGGAACAACGGTAGAAAAGAACCACAGCTTAAAGGAATGGGGGGATAGGAGGGTCAATTTAATGTTGTCACGCCACTTATTGGATTGTTTGGCCAATCTCAGTTGGAAATTCAACTACAGGTAGGGTTCAATGAATAACCATTACATCATACTGGGGGGGGGGAATTTAATATTCTTAGCTATAATTGGATGTGACTATCCTGGTACATGCTGGAAAATTCCACAATGCGGGTAAGGTCCAATTATAACAAAAATATAGCGGCAGGGCAGGCAAAAGCAACAGGATTTGAACCTGGGACCTTGGGGCCAAGTTGAGTGCCTCAACCAACTCAGGCACCCAGGGCTTAACAAGTACGCCAATTCAAGTTTGTGGGATGATGGTTCAAGTTAGATATTATACACCGTATAATAGCTGACTCAATCCAGTATTGAATTAAAGACTATACGCCGTATAATTGATGGTTATAACTATGTGGACTAGTGATTATACAGAATATAATAGGCAATTATACAGTGTAGACTAGGTGAGTATACAGAGTACAATAGACAACTATACAGCGTATACTAGGTGAGTATATGGTGTACAATAAACAAATATACAGCGTATAACAGGTGATTATATTGCAAGTATTTGATCCAAATTCTTCACAATGACCCGTGGTCTTTGGTGTGAATTAATTAACTGTGAAGGTTAATTAAGTTAATTGATAGGTTCAATTAACAGAAGAAAATTGTCTAAATACAGGCAATGATGCCTGGGTATTTAGGATTGATCAGCTGGTTCCCAGTTGGAACATTGATAGTTTGGATCTGGAATACGCAATTCCACAGGGTTTTGGCGCCAGAAGCTTGGAATGCTTCAAGCCAAAACAAGACATTCCACCAAAAAGAGTCAGGTGATTCTGGAATGATCTAGGTATCCTCTCATAGGTTGAGAAGTGTGAAGATCTTTTAGGTAAAGATCTGGATTTGGAATACATAGATTCCACAGGGTTTTGGCGCTGGGAGCTGAGGAAGCTCATGCTGAATTGATACATTGAGATGAATGGCATCAGGTGACTCATTCCTATTGTAGGTTGATTCTCATAGGTTGAGAAATATGGGTGATCTTTTAGGTAAAGATCTAGGTTTGGAGGACTCAAATGTCATAAACCACGTGATATGAATCATAGTTTGATTCAGGAACCAGAGGGGGTTTCACCCAAATATGCCCCAAATGGTATATAAGCAAAACAGCTGATTTTTAATAAAGATATAATGTCAATTTTGACGCTTTCCCCTCAACTACATTTTCAATTATTATGTCTTCTTTGTTAAATTTTGAAAGGGCCAAATTTGGAGTAATTTGTGTGGAAATCACTGCTGCCATGAAAGAGGTTCCTACAAGTTTGTTGGAGGAAGCCTGGGCAAGTTTGGAAATCACCAAGACTGTGCCTGAGGAGTCCTTAGTGGAATTAAAGGCTGCGTTCAAAGAGTTATACTCCAATTACTTTGCAAAGGAAGGGACTCCTGTCCAAGGAAACTGAATCTATGCATGGGATTCCTGGAACCTGTTAGTAGGATGGGACAAAATCTTACAACAAGTGAAAGCAAAGGCAAATCATGAAATTGAGGCTTTAAGGGCAAGGGAGGAAAAGAGCGTTGAGATCATGGCTTGTTGGCGGGATGACAACAAATGTTGTCCCATAAAATTACCTCCCTTGAGGCAAAGCTCCTCAAAGCTTTGTCACAGGAAGGTAATGGCAATAAGAGTCAAGACAGGATAATGGTAGGTTGGACCTGGATCCGTCACAGCTGCTCTATTTGATTATTGTTTTAGCAAACATTGTGTCACTGGGTATTCCCCCTTTTCTATGCTGTATGGGTGTGAGGCCATCACTCTGTTGCTCCTGGGCCCCCTCCTCTCTTCTGATAAGGTTATGAACCCAGATGACCATATTAAAAATTTAGTCAACCACATCATTAATATACAGGCTTCTGCTTACACTTCTGTGTATAAGACCAAGATGCTTGAGCTCTCCCCTTATAATGCTGGTTGCTCTCCCTTTCCTGAGTTCAACATTGGGGACCACGTTCTCTATTATCAACATAGAATAGGAGGACGTGCTCACAAGTTAGATACATTATGGGTTGGACTGTTAGAAGTGACCTTCAAGCACAGGGTCAGAGTACACTGTGAAACTCCTCTCTAGTAGTTGCCTGTTTGCCAAAGTGCATGCCAAGTTCCTCTGCAAGTACAGCCCCCTAAGGCCAATCTAGAGGGGGGCAATGATGTGAACGCCACCTATCCCTATGTTTTAATTTAGCCTTTGATGGGTTATTTTGATGACAAATATCTCTCTTTTGCTTTTGCCCTTTGAAATGAGTCTGGCTCCAAATTGGGAAATTCAATTGTTTGGTTTCCTGATTCTGCGCAACTTACTTGCCCCACTCATGCTTGTGGCAAGTAATCCTACTGTCCATGTACTGTTTTGTGGTAAAGCTACACAGTATATATTACATTTCACTTTTACCAATAAAAATTAAATTCTATTCAAATTTTTGTCTTTGTGTCTTCACATAATTTGGCGCCTCTCTAGCCACACCTAGCAGATATTATTCAATTAGGGCCACAAGGTATTGTATAGCATTCTCTGCCATTCTAACCAAGACTTAGTAAAAAATCCAATCCTAAAGTTAGGATTCCCCATTGTGTGTCTGTACCGTGCCTCAGAGCACAACAGGGTGTAGAGCAAGAATGGGCATTCTGGATAATCCATCAGCGTTCTGATTCTGAATCCTGGGACAATGTAGTACAGTGAAGTTGTAACCTTGCAGGCAGAAGGTCCATATAGCTAGTTGTCCTTCTGGTTCCTTTTGCTGTTGTAGCTGCTTAAGTGAGATGTGGTCAGTGACCACAGTGAAATGGTGCCATACACATAATGGCAGAATTGTTTGACTGCATGCAATACAACAAGGCACTCTTTTTCTGTGACACTGTAGTTTTTATATGTTTGTTGAGGACACAAGAAGTATAAGCTACAGGGTGACTCATACCCTTATCATCTAGTTGAGCCAAGATGGCTTAATAGCTAGATTACTAGCACCAGTGTAAATGATGAATTCCTTATTGTAGTCAGGATACACTAGGATGGGAGCCTCTTTGAGTTTTTGCTTAAGGGTCTCAAAGGCCTGCTGCTGACTAGCAGTCCATTCAAAAGAGACATTACTTAACAGTTGGACCAAAGGTTTGCTAGTGTTGGCAAAGTCAGTAATGAACAGCCTGTAGCAACTCATCATGTCCAGAAAGACTTGTACTTCTTGCAGGTTGGTGGGTAGAAGAATTTTGTCAATGGCTTCATCTTTCTTGGTCATCAGCAAATCTCTGTCTGGGTTACCTCATGGCCCAAGAATTCAAGGTGTTCCTTGAAGAAAGCACACTTAGATGGTTTCAGTTTAAGGCCATCCTCTCAAATTTTTATAAACACTTTTTTGAGGTGATCTAGATGATCTTTAAAGGTAGCACTGAAGACTGTTACGTCATCTAGGTACACTAAGACACATGAAAGCTTCAGATCACAGAGAATGGAGTCCATGGCTTGCTGGAAAGTAGCTGGAGCATTGCAGAGTCCTTGCGGCATTTGTGTAGGCTCAAACAACCCCTCAGAAGTGATGATGACAGCCTTCTGTCTATCCTTGGGGGAGAGTTCATCTTGCCAGTACCCAGAGGCTAGGTCCATAGCAGAGAAGAAATTGGAGCCCCTGTGGTGGAGGAGAGCATCATCAATGCAAGGTAAGGGGTAGGAATCCTTTTTGGTTAAGGAATTCAGTTGTTGGTAATCCATCACAATACATTGACCTCCATACATCTTCTTCAGTATGAGCAAGGGGGAGGCCCACATACTTTGAGAAAGAGCCAGTAGCCCAGAATCTAAAAGTTATTTGAGTTCTTTAGAAGCCTGAGCATCCTCTACTTGACTGCAACAATAAGGTTTAGCTTGGAAGGGGAGAGTGTCACCAGTATCAATATGGTGAATGACACCTTTGGCTAAACCATAATCCATGCTATCCTTAGCAAAGATATCTGAAAACTTATCCAGTAGGTCAAGAACTTCTTTCTGTTGAACTGGAGATAGCTACGGGAAGTCTTGAGCAGTGAACAATGATTGGACTTGTGGCTCATCCTCAAGTAAGTTGAAGTCCTGAAACATACCAAAGGGATGTAGTGATAAGACGTCAGGGGCATTCAACAACTTACCATAGCCAACAACCTGCCATCTAGAAACATTTATAGGGAGAGCAGTTAAGTTGACAACCAGAAATTGAACATGGTCTTTATTAGAGACATCCAAGATTCCTGGACAGAGATAGGGTTAATTGCGTCCTAGCAAGGGAGGAGAGTATAACTCTAGGCACATACGCTCAGGTAACTCATGAGATATTTGGGAGTCTAGGATAGCTTGAGACCCAGGGGGGATAGTTACAGTGGAAGTGGCCAGGAGAGGAATCCCCTCAGACGCAGGGCAATTCATAGAAGGACATTTTATGTTGGATGAGTGGGTTTGGTATTTTAGGGTGAAGACGCCAGTGGGATATTCTAAGGCACACATCTTGAGGCGTTTCCCAGGGACTTTAACAGGCTCTTCAAAGATCAGGGGGAATTTTTACCCTAAGATAGAGAGATAAATATCCTTTAAGTTGATGATCCCATTGTATTCTCTAAGGAATTGAGTACCAACTAGGAGATTTTAACTCTCATTCTCCAAGTCTATGGCAGGCGCAGCCAAGAGTAGCTTGCCAAACCGTATGGGAAGAGCAGAATAAGCTCCTATAGCGCGAGTTGTGGATAGCCCAGCTGTAGCATAATACTGGTGATAGTTAAGATTGGGGGCAAGTTTGAGCCTCTTGACAAGCTTTGAGGAGACAAAATTTATAGGAGATCCAGTGTCCAAGACAGCCTTGATCTTAACCTTTTGTATGGATATCTCTACACAAGTAGTGGTGCACCCAAAGGGAGGGAGGACAGCCAGAATGTCTTGAGCTTCTGCTAAATCCTTGTCCCACTTTTTGATTATGCATCTCAAGCCAGAAAACTCCTTATAGACAGTCTGAAGAGGAAGCAAGACTTAAAAATTCTTGAATACAGCATCAGCAACTTCAGCAGTTTTTTTGGATGACTCTACAAGCACAGGAGACCTCATATTGAGTGAGGTATGGACAAGAGACGGCCTCTTTGGCTTCAGAAAAATGCTTGGCAGTTGTTGTAGTTTTCCCAGAGCACAACTTGTAAGGAACAGCAATGGTTTCAGGGACAGCAAGAACTGAATACCCATAGGCGTCAGGATCATCAACGTCTGAATCATCCATATCAGAGCTATCAGAGATATTGTGGAACAGCAGCAGAATGGGAGGAGCCCCAGTGTCAACAGGCTCAGAGTCTGCTATGTAGGGAGGAATTTGAGAAGACTGGGAAGAATTGTCAACCAAGAGCGTCCTTGACTTTAGGTTGACTGTTCTTTTCTTGCCTGCTCCTTGGGATTCACCCCTTTAACCCAAGGATTGGTGCAGACTTGAGAGTGGTGACCTATCTGGCCACAGTTATGGAAACCTTGGCATCTAGGATAATTCTGGGAGCTCAAAGTGAGGATGTAAGGCCACAGGAAGAAAAATCAGAATTAGAGACAGTTTGATTCTTCTGCACAACTGCCCCAGAATGGGTAAGGTGCTTATCCTACAACAGCGTCTTTATGTTATTCATAGAGGAAAGTATGATATTATGAGCCTTAAAGTGGAGACACATAAGTTGATTAACTTTGAGGGCTTGCAAGCAAGCCATGTAAGCTTCATGTGCTATCTGCTAGCTATTTATTGCTGTTCTTCCATGTAGAATCTATCTGCAAACTCATCCAGAGTATCTTTGAGTTTGAAGGCAATGTGCATGAAAACATCCTTTTTCACTTCCAAGCTGAGGTTGACACCTAACTCATTAATCAGAAGCTGTTTCTTTTCTTCCCAAGTCTCAATGGTGGGAAGTTCTGGCACTATCACCTCTTGACAGGTTGGGTGCAGGAAGGTTAGAATGTGTTACTTCTTATCCTTATCAGAGGCTCTTCTTATGGCAGTTTTGTAGATAGTTATAAAAGCTGCAATGGTAGATGTTTTGGGATTGAAGACTTCCTTAAAGGTAGGTTTGATATGTGCTTTGGGAGTTGGACCAACATTGTTTCCATGTAGTACATTTATGCGCAGGGAGAATTCTGCTTCAGATTTGGAGGGTGGCTGCCTGGCCCACAGCTGACAAACACTCTCTTCAAGAGTAGTCAAGGTCTCAGCCATGGGGGCACCCATGTTGCTGGCTTAGGCGGTTTGTTGCTCAGTAACACCTAGGTGTTGACCCTGTGTTGTTATTAAAGTGGAAAGCTTGGCCAGTCAGGAGGTCAGAGAAGGACCTACTGTGAGACAGGGGGCAAACCTGTTGTTTACCAAGTTAATTAACTCACTCATTTCCTGCACGTCTTTGTCAAGGTTGGAGTGGTCTTGTTTTAAGTGATCCACCTCATTGGCTAGAGTAATCAACTCTCTAGCACATTGGATTTGGGGGCTCCTGGTAATCCAGGGCAGCAACCATCTTTGTCAACAACCCCAGTTGAACTAACAGCGGTCATCACCATTTTGCATAGAGTAGCATCCTCTTGCTGCAGCTCAGCAACTTGAGTTGTCAAAGCAACCACATGAGAATCTGGCCAAGGCACATCAGTAGGGCAATCTTGACTACAGGTGGACACCCATATCTCTTGTTTGGAGTCCCATAGTCTCTGTTCTCTATCCATCAGATTGTCAGATGAGGGAGAAGGAAGAACATCTGTTTAGTGTGGACAGCTCATTTACTTGAGTTTGGAGTTTGGCAATGGCAGTGGAGGTGGCTATCCTTTCTTGCTTAAATTATTCACTGAGCTTGCAAAGGCCTTTAGCAGCAAGGTCTTCCAATTTTTGTAGTTGATTGAAGCAGTGAGCACTGAACGCATTGAGATTTTGCACAAGCCACTCAAAATAGGTAAGATAGGCATTCAAGGTGGAGTCTACTTGGGGTTTCCAGGGCTGTTCCAACTGGTGAAACTCATGTAGACGCTTCCTGATGTATTCAGGGATGAACTGGCACATTTGCTTGATGGAATTAACCAAGCAGGTTTGGGAGGTGACATAGTTGTGTTGATTTTTGGATACCAAAGAAAACAGGGAGTGAATCCACTGCTGGTACACAGCAAACTGATCCCAGCTGTTTGTGACAGCTGCTTGTAAGGACAGAATTTCCTGAACGTGGAGCCCTAACACCATCTGATGGTGGGATAAGGCAGGTTGTACAAAGGATGACAATAGGTGCTCAGCAGAGCAAGCTGGTGAGAGGAGATGCTGTGGGAATTTCAGAGCCACATTTAATTTGTAGTATTATGCTCAACTGAACTGTAATTGGAGGTGAGGGATGGCCTCTTCACAGGCTATCCCAAGGGCTACTGCCATGACTTGTTCTAAGTCTGGGGTACCCAAGGAGTAGGCCACCAGGTGAGAACCATTCCCAAGGTTCAGTACATTAGAGACAATAGGTGATTCTGCAATGTCTTCCACAATAGGAGGACTGATGATCTCAGGTGAGGTTGGCTCTTGTATGAGAGGAGGCAAAGGATCTGAAAATGTAGTTGCAAAGGGGACAACCAAGGGGCTTACAGCTCCTGTAGTGAGCACCATTTTTGTTGTGTTCTTAGGTGCCGCACAGACACACAAAAGGGAATCCTAACCTTAGGATTGGGTCTGTACTAAGTCTTAGTTAGATGGAAGGGAAGACTATGTGATTACCTTGAGGTCCTGTATGAATTATCTCTACTAATTGTGGCTAGAAAGGGGTGCCAAAGTACTTGAAAAAAGAAAAAAATGTAAATAGAATGTAATTTTTATTGTTTAATACAAAATGGTATATAGTGGTTGGGGATACCACAAAACAGTACCAGGACATTAGGATCACTTGCCACAAGCATGAGTGGGGCAAGTGAGTTGCAGGGAATCTGGAAACCAAACAGATGAACTTCTCATTTTGGTAACAGACTCATTTTGAGGAGCAAAAGCAAAATCAAGAGATTTGTCCTCAAAACAACCCATCAAAAGCAAATTGAAACATGGTGAATGGCGACATTCACAACACTGTACCTCCATTAGCAACTGCTACAAAGCCATCATGGAGGCTAACAATCAGGCCTCAATGGGCTTCCAAAGATCTAATGATGCACCTGCTCAGCTCTAAAATGCACCAGGCAGTGCCCACAACCAGGTGGGTTGCCGCCAATCACATCAACAGGAGAATGTGACAAAGCGCCCCCGCAAGGAGGAGCTCCAATTGGCGCAAATCAAAAATTTGAGAAAAGCCTGGGAGTTGTAGATATAAGAGGTTTTGCAACCCCACCTGATCACTCTCTCCTTGCCAAGAACCCCTGTGATTACAATGTGTGCAATGTCAAAACCTTAGACATCTTCCAGGTCTATAGTGACTACCCTGCCCTCCAAGCAAGCCATTCTTCCAATAAAATCACCTGCTTGACCTGCCCCTTCTGTTTCTGTGGGAATATCCACAAAATTTTGGTAGACACTGGGGCCAATTACACTATGGTCAACCAAGGATTTGCAGATGCTCTACAATTAGATCAAGTGCCTAGCCAATTCAAAGCTGTGCTTGTAGCCAATTCCCACAGAGTGGCAATCACTCATGAGAAAGCACCCTTCTCTGTGAGGATGGGGAATATCCAGGTGAGACTCTCTGGGCCTATTATGGCAGGACTCAGCCATGAAATTGTTGCTGGCTTTGACTGGCTCTAACATAGCCACCCATATATTGACTGGGATACATCTGTAATCACCCTCAACAGAAATGGGGTGGGTTCCCAGATCTACCCTGTCATGATGAGCAAACTACTTCATGACACCGTATTTGTCAGGCTTACAGAGACTGGCACATACAACTTCAAGGGGGGAGAAGCTCAACTTTAATCAATGCTCAGGTGAAGTCTTCTGCTCCAAACCACCTGCGGCTTCCCCCTTGACCACCACACCTCCACCAGCACTTGCAGCTCTCCTCAAGGAGTATAAGGACGTCTTTAGTGAAACACTAGACCAACTACCCCTCCTCAAGAAATACAGCATGCTGTCCAACTACAAGGTTCAATGCCCAAGGCACGCCCACTTTATTGTCTGATGACCAAGAAAAGACAAGACTCTCTGTTGGTGTCTTTTGGATGCACTCAAAAAGGGCTTCATCCACCCCTGACTCTTGTTGTATGGGACTGCCATTTTCTTCTTAGCCAAGAAAGATGGCTCCCTCTGCCTAGTAATCAACTACTGCGCCCTAAACAAGGTGATGGTCAAAAAAATACTCCTTACCGCTAATCAACAACTTGTTTGATACAATCACAGGTGCAAAGGTCTTCAGTAAGATTGATATCCCCCGGGGTACAACCAGGTCCATATTGCACCAGGGGATGAGGCAAAAAATGCTTTCTACACACACTATATGTTGTTTGAGGGTTGTGTCATGAACTTTGGAATGACCAATGCTCTCTCCACCTTCACCCTGTTTATGAAAAAAGTGTTTGGTTATTTAATTGGAAAGTGTGTTTTTGTGTACCTTGACAACATTATTGTCTTCAGTCAATATCAAACCACACATCTCCAATATCTACATGCTGTCTTTACACCCTTTGTAAAAATCAGCTAAAAGAAAAGCCCTCTGATTGTGAATTTCTTCAGTTGGAGATCTTGTTTCTTGGGCACACTATCTCTGCCCAAAGGATAAAGTCTGACCCTTATAAAATCAAAGCAATTACAAGCATGCCACTGTCCACCAATGTGGGCCAGGTGTGTACATTCTTAGGCATGATTGCTTATGTTCAAAAGTTTATTCCCAAATGTGGGGAATTGATTGCACCTCTCACTGAGCTTCTAAACACCAAACAGCGCTTCCACTGGACATCCACCAGAAACCAGGCCTTTGAGACGTTGAAGCAGAGGCTTACAACTGCACCTGTACTATAATTCCCCAATCATAATTGTCAGTACAAACTTGAGACTGACGCCTCTGACAGGACCATAGGGGGAGTACTAAGTGTGAAAACTGATAAGGTTTCTTTCTTCCTGTGGTCTACAAATCCAGGAAACTCACCAAATCAGAGCAACACCACCCCATACATGATAGGGATTTAGCAGCCATTGTGCACTGCGTCAAGAAGTGGTGTTGTTACCTGGAAGGTGCCACCTTTCCACCCTACATCCTGACATACCACAAGTCACTTCAGTACTTCAATACCTAGTCAAAATTGACATGGCACCTGGAAGACTGGGTTGAGCACCTGTTTCCTTACCAGTTACACATCAAGTACAAGCCTGGGAAGGAACTTGTCACAGCTGACGTCCTCTCCAGACTGTACATAGCATAAATCACAGGAGATGACAGGCTGGACTCAGATTGGCACATGCTCTACCTGCGTTCTGAAGCTACTCATTACAAAGATCTCAACTCTGTAACTATTTCCAAATCAAAGGATAACAAAAGCCAGTTCACCACTGCCACTGGCAATGTCTGCCACTGGGAAGAGACTGGCAAGAAGACACTGTAAATTCCCACAACACAGCAAGGGGATACCATAATACACTACCACAACACCATGGGTCATATCAGGGGACGTAACTTCTTCAAAATCATGAAACACAAGGTTTGGTGGCCCTGTATGCGCCAGTACATCCTGGACCTCCTCAAGACATGTGTGTTGTGCAAGAAGAACACATCCAAGACTGCTCTACCCAAGTCAGTCCTGCCTGTCAAAGCCATGGAATCCTTCAAACAGTGGGCCCTCAACATTGTGGGGCCTCTCCCTGAAGACAGAATTGGCAAGAAATACATTATTACAGCCATCAACTACTTCATCTGTTGGCCAGCAGCCTGAGCAACCACCAACCACACTACCACAACTATCACTTGCTTCATAATAAAGGAAATTGTGGCCTGTTTCGGACAACCCAAGTGCCTTATCATGGATGGCAGGCCTGAACTTGTGAGGCATGTCATAAAGTTGTACTGCACTAAGAATGCCCTCCAAAGGATAGTCACAACTCCCTACCATCCCCAGGACAACAGGCGCGTGGAAATTCTGAATGGTTTGCTGGTTCAACTGATTGCTAAACTATCACAAGAAAACCCCAATACCACATGGACTGAACACCTGCCCACCGCTCTGCTTATCTTACAGGCAAGAATCAACAGGAGCACTGGCTTCAGCCCCAGTACTTTGGCCTCTGGAACCACTGAAAGCTTAACAGGGGTGGAGCAAGGGAAATTGAAGTCCACAGTTCCCGCAAAACCTCCCTTAATAATTACCCCCTCACTGACACAGTGGCGCACCAAAGCCTAAGATATCAAAAACAAACAAATTGAGGGGAGGACAAGACACCTTGAGGCAAGATACGCTGTAGGTGACCCTGTCTATGCCCTCAATCCCAATTCAGCCAAACTGGAACCCAACCACCTGGGGCCCTTCAAGATAGCTGTGGTCTATGATATCCACACCTACCAAGTGAAAGTTGCTCAAGGGAATACCAAAAAGCTCCACCACAATTGCTTGCGCCCCTGCCGTGCCATACCCACCCAAAGGTTGTTTTTGCAGACCTTCCCAGACCTCCTGCAGGCTTCAGTCCTGGTGCCTGACAACAAGCAGGGGGAAAGGGGGGTGTTACAACCAAGTTTCCAGACTTGCCTGCCAACAATCTTTGGATACACAGGGGGCTCTCAATGATTTTCCCCTTGACAAGTCTAACAACATGAACCAATCTGATGGCAATGTTGAACTGTGGGCACTTTCTCCTAATTAGGAGCGCTATCAATTCAACCTGCTGATCCCTGCCCAAGTTACACCTTGGCTTCAAAACCTACATGGAACACGCCACTATGCCACCCCCTGTGGCCTTGTGGCTTTCTCCATATAGTATATTAATCACAGTATTCTATAATAAAACAAAACCTTATCCTATTCTTTTTGTCCTTTCTATTGGACTGTTCTCTTTCCCAATTAAGTACTAAACTCTAATTAATTCAGTTGCAACAGGCGCCTTAGACTGATTTGGCAAAGCCACTACCAATGACATAGAATTTTTCTTGTACTATGCCCAATTTGAGGAGGAACTAATGGCCACAGGCAAGGACCAGAATACCAGACACTTTGCCTTCATGACCCTGTTAGAGTTCAAGAAAAACAGCAACCCCCTTCAGACCTACGTAGAAGAGTTCACCAAACTACAGGCCTGTGCTATGCTGGAGAACAAACTAGCTGCTATCCTATTAAGAAAGGGCGTGAACCCTGGCTTAAAGGACCTTCTAAAACACCACCACCCACTATTGGTTTGAAAGAACTGATTGTACTCTGCTGTGGGCTAATTTTGAACTAAGAGACTCATAGCGCCACATCCCATGGACCCCAAGTGGCCAGAAGCTGCACTACAGCCAGACCAGCCATGACACCCAACAAGCTGCAGCAACACTATATAGAAGGGTTGTGTTTTCACTGCCACAAAGCAGGGCACCATAACAGAACCTGCCCTAGAAGAAACCAAACTTCAGGCTCTCTTGCCCAATTAAACACTACTTTCCAGTCTTATAAGTATATCATAGTGACCCTAGAAGTAGGTGATAAAGTATTTCACAAAAAGGCTTTCTTGGACACAGGAACTGATGAAAGTTTTATTGACCCCAAACTGACATCCAAGCTAGGACTTGTCCCTTTGGATACCCAGTTCCAAGAAACTATGGGGAATGGATCAACAGACATAGGCTAAGAATATAATCAACATCTAGAGCTAAAAATTGGACAAAATACCTGCCCCTTGTCTGTTATTCTGTTAAAGAGATTAACACACCCCTTGATACTAGGAGATTCCTGGGCTGACAAGCATGGGGTGATCCTGAACTTTTGTGACCAAACTGCAACCATGGGAAAGGGTCCAACCACCAACACTATACCTGTCCTTCTAAGACTTCACTTGGCAGCCCTATAAAACTCATAACTATGCAGTTAGACCCTTGCTCAGGAGAATTTCCCACAGCTCTCAAGAAATGAGACAGTGTGTTCAGCAAAGAGGCTGCAACTCAACTACCTGAGCACTCTATATACAGCCACACAATTGACTTACTTCCTGATACTAAACCTATTCATGAGCACATTTATGGTTACAATCACAAGTAACAGGTAGCCCTGAAAGCGTATATTAAAGACATGATCAATAAAGGATTTATCTACGTCTCAAAGGCCCCATGCTCTCCCCTATTATTTGTTGTGAAGAAAGATGGGGAATTAGACCTTGCATAAACTACCAGAAGATGAAAAAATCATAGTAAAAAATTAATATCTTATACTCAACACTGATTACCTTTGCAATGTCCTGACTGGGGCGCAAGTATACTTTAATATTGACCTCTGAGATGCCTTCAATCAAATCTGTATCAAAGAAGGCAACAAATACAAAACAGTGTTCAAGACCAGTTATTGTGACAGAAATTGCAGATAGTAAGAAGCTGTCTCCATGTGGTGGGGAATCACTCACCAAATCCACATAGAGTTAATGATTAACCACCAATGTGGCTTCAGATATTAATTTGTGAGATTTCCAATTGAGATACTAGGATTAAGTAAAATAATTAATCCTAACCAAAGTAGCCCAAGATAAATAGCCTGTAAAAGCATCAGAGAATCTTCAGAATAAAATCCAGGACATTGAGATGCAATACAATTTTCTTTTTCAAAGACAGGGGGGACAACTCTAAGATTGGCAGGCATTGGATTAACATTGGGCAGAGGCAACAACAAAGTGCCAACAGCAGGGCCCCATCTTCCCATAATGATCTGGCTAAGAATTAGATTGTAGGGAATGTAGCACAACAGGCCAACTACAGGATGCACTGGAAATAAAATTTAGACCAAGGGATATTTGATTTTATTGAGTAAAATTTTGGGAGGACTCAACTCTTAAGAGTTGAAACAGTGAAAATTATTCAATATATATCAAAATTTGACTAAGTAATACCGCCTGGATCCTGGGCTCCTATTCCTTCCACATTGTCAAGTGAGTATCTAGTCCAGTTTGCAAAGAACCCTTGAGTGATCAACTTCTGATGACTATGATAATAAATAAGATCATATTGGGCAACCCTCAAATTACGTCAATTTATCAACATCAGCTTACAAGGGGAATTTGGACTCAACTGGAAAAATGGAGCAGCTGTAACCCATTTTCAATCAACTGTTTGATTCAAGTACGTTAACTTGATCAATTTTTATAAAGGTTTTCTGGCTTTTTTATTTTCCTACTTAGCTGAATAATCCCTGGTATTATGTAATTTACTTTAAAAGGTATGGGCTTTACAAATATCTGGTTATGCTTTTTGGATTATGCAATGCCCCTAGCACCTTACAGAGGATGATCAACTCAGTCCTGGGCAAATACCTAGACCAATTATGTGTAGTGTACCTTGACAACATCCTGATATACAGTAAAACACATGAGGAACACCTCCGTCACTTGGACATCATATTAGAGAAACTAGTGGCAGCCAACCTCCACGTCAAACTCAAGAAGTGTTAGTTATTTTAACATGAAGTAGAATTCTTGGGCAACATGGTACAAACTGGTGAATTTGCCATGACCAAAGATAAAGTGGACACAGTCACAGCATAGCCCTCCCCCACCTGTCAGAAAGACATTAGAAGCTTCTTGGGTCTTGCAAACTAATGTAGAGATTTTTTAATATATTTTTCACAAATCACTCTGCCCCTGACCTGCCTTTTCTTGAACAAGGTCACCCTTGCCTAGACTCTGGAATGTACCACCGCCTTTGACGCCCCAAAGACAGCTTTCACCTCTTCACCTGTCCTGGATATGCCTGACCATAAAAAATTATTCATCCTTGAAACTGACACTTCAGACTTTGCCCTGGGAGGGGTGCTTCTTATGGAAGGAGGGGATGATATGCTACATCCTGTAGCATATTGCTTCAAAAAAATGATCCCAGTTGAAGGAAACTACCTGATATATGATAAGAAGATGCTCACTATCATGAAAACCTTGAAGCACTGGCGCAGATACCTATGTGGCACTGAAAATCCAGTAAAGGTCCTGACAGACCACAAGAACTTGGTTTACTTCTTCAAACCACATCAGCTTAATCAATGATAAGCAAGATGGGCTCTGGAACTGGCAGACTACATACTAGGAATTGACTATAAATCTGGAAAAGTAAACATTGTCCCAGATGCCCTAAGTAGGAGAGATGACCTGATTCTCCACAAAGTTGAGAGAACACAACACCCACACCTTGTTAGATAAAACCAGCAAAAGAATAAAACTAAACTACTTGAAGATTGTCACAAAGAAATTGAATGTACTAGAAGCCCAAGAAAAGGACCCCACTGCCAAGACCACAATTGTAGAACTCTCAATGCAACTAGATAGCCCACTGTACAAAAGAGGCTACTCACTAAAAGGAACCACCTTACTGTTCCAAGGAAGAATCTACATACATGAAGGAATGGTGCAGATCTCCATCCTAAAGAACTATCACAACTTGGAACTAGCCAGACACCTAAGCTGCCATAAAACCCTTCAAAGCATCAAAAGGAACTATCTGTGGCCCAGGATAGACGCAGATTTTATCAGCTACATTGAGGGTTGTGAAACATTTGGGCGTACCAAAACAAGACGTTCAAAACCAGAAGGCCTCCTCTGTCCCTTAGACATCCCTCCAGGACCCTGGAAATAGGTATCCATGGATTACATAGTTAAACTCCCCCTCCAATGACTATAACACAATCCTAGTAATGGTTGATTATTTATCAAAATGGCTTACTTTGTCCCCACAACTACCCACTGCACCACTGCTGAAACCTTCTGTCACTTTCATGACCAAATAATCACCCAACACGGAACCCCAAAAGAAATAGTGCCAGACTAAGGACCACAACTCACATCACACTACTGGGCATAAATAATGAAAGGCCCAGGAATCAAAAGATATATGTCCACTTTGTACCACCCACAGACTGACAGCCAAACAGAACAAGTTGACCAGATTTTGGAACAGTGCCTCCAATGCTACACAAATTTCAACCAAGAAAATTGGGCAGACCTCCTATCTACAGCCCAGTATGCCTACATCAGCAAAGATCACACATCCACAGGTATGTCCCCTTTCAGAGCCAATTAAAGATTTGACCCCACTTGGGACCCCAAGATTGGAAACCAGGAGTATAACAAAGAGGGTAGAACCTGGATGGAACACATCCACAAAACCCAGATGACCTGCTCCTGAAACCTAACCCGCACAGTGCAGACTTACAAAGCCTTTGCTAATATAAAGTGCACCCCTGGAAAGCCACTAGAGATTGGGGATGAGGTCTATCTAGACTCAAGGAAAATACCCCTAAATGTCCCATGCCAGAAGCTAGCTCATTGAAAAAGCGGCCCCTACCAGATCACGGGCCAAGTAGGTGAAGTAGCTTACTGTCTGAAGTTACCTGCCACCTGGAAAATACATGATGTATTCCATCAATACTTGCTGTTCAAAAAGGACTGAAAGTCCCTAATCCACCAGAAACTGAAGACTTCCCCTCTGCCCATCCTGGTAGGGAGATCCCTTGAACACAAAGTAGAGTATATACACGGCAACTGCACCTACTGCTGTAAGCCACAGTACTACGTCAAATGGCTAGGATACCTGCCCAAGGAAAGCACCTGGGAACCAGCTGACAACCTTATCAACGCAGCTGATGCCGTCTGCCAATATTGGGAGAAGAAGAAAGCCAAGCCTGGTTTAGAAGGGGATAGTGTTACAGAAGTAACAATTTCAAGGCCCTGGGCGGGAATCAAACCTGCTCCTAGCCTCCAGGCGGGGCTAGCGGGCGGGGAGATTTGCCTGCACCTGGATTTTTGCTTTTCAAAACAAATCCAGGTGCAGGAACCATTCCTGCCCTGGAGGTAGCTGCAGGGCCCATTCTGGGTCCCAAAAGCTATGCCCAAGCCTTGGTGGGTTTGGCTGGGCCTGGGCAGGCTATTTTTAGCTACCCAGTAACCCCAGTTCAAGCCCACCCTCCATTAAGTAATTTGGGGTCCCCAATTGGGGACCCCTTTTTTAATCAAGTTCCTTGGCCTCAGGAAAGCCTGTCAAGCCAGTCCAAAAATGGTGATCAAATTGGGAAAACCCCCAAAATCCCAGAAGCCAAACCTGCCAGAATCAATGGCCAGCCAAGCCAAGATGGACCATCAAAAAGCCAAACAGCTGTTCCTGAAAACCCCAAAAATGGCCATTAAGCAGCCAACCAAACAGCAGAACCTGAGATGTCAAGCCTTGCCACACAGATAGCACCAGGAGAATGCCCAGAGGCACTTGCATGTGAGTAAGTATATTAACCAGAAGCACCTGAAAAAGTTCTGTATTGTCATCCTTACCAAATAAAGTTGTTATGAACCTTTGGTTCACCAATCTTTTTCAATACCTATTTTTAATACTCTTCCATCTGCATACACCCAAGCGTCAGTATCCATCTACTGGGATAGATAGTCAGACTCCTGTTGATAAAACCAAAGCCTTTGACTACTACTATCCACCCAACACTCCGTTTGGCCCTGTGCATTTCACTGAGTATCCTGCCAATCCTGACCACAAACCCTGGACATTGGAAGACTTGCAGTGGTACACCTGCCCAAACGCTCCCAAGGAACCCTACCAAATTGTCTGTGACAGCAAAGCAATCACCATCTACCCTTTGATCTTGAACGGAAAGTACAACAATCCTGCTGCCTACTTGGTCCCCATGGAACTGCCCCCAACACCCAAACCAACCATTTCAATCCCCCCTGCTTCTGATGCCACTGGACAGAGTAGTCAATTCCTGGGAGTGCTTTACCTGGCGCTCATGGGATTGATTGACTCTGCCTTGCCAGCAGCTATACCTTGAGATGTGGCTAGGAAGGTTCTTTCCTACCTGGTAAAGTTAGGTTCCATCATCTGGTGGGCCATGCCAGTACCTGCTTTGACTCCTCCCTCACCTGCTGGAGCTCCACGGTACTCCTGGTATCCTGACAGCACTTGCAAGGCGGTAAGCCAAAAAAATATCCCTGCTGGAGCAGCTCAATCTGGACATCCAATATAAAAGGGGGCAGAGCTGGTCACAGCTGATGCTCTCTCTAGGCTATGTCTGCCAAGAGATGATCATCCTGACCACCTGGATCCTAACTGGCCCAACTTATATAACACTGAGTTTAAGACAAAAGGGAAAGATCCCTATACACATCAACTGACCCATGATACATTAATAAGTAATGAAAAACATTTCCATGTATTAAATGGCCCAGTATACCACATTATTAAAGATAAACATGTTCCCTACTCCCACTTGTACAAAGAGTCAACACTATCCTAATAAATCACCGCCTACTAGGACACACAAAGGCTAACAATCTATACCTCACTTTAAAAGAGATAGTATGGTGGCCCAATCTTAAATAAGAAATAATTGATGTTCTGAAAAAGTGCACAGTGTGTGATAAATACACCTGTACCAAGGCTCCCCAGCCAAAATTTGATCCAGTACCTGACCCTGAACTGTTTAAGGTTTGGGGGCTAGATGTAGTGAGACCCTTCCCAGAAACTAAAACAAAACAACATTTCTTAAGCATAGCCATCAACTTTGCTATACACTGGTCTATCTGCTGGTCAACAAAGAATCACAAGGCAGAGACAATAAATTGCTTCATCAACAAGGCAATAATAGCTAACTACGGCACTCCCAACTACATCATAACTGATGGAGCAATAGAGTTATCAGGTCTTGTAGTAAACAACAATTTAAAATCCAAAAACATCAAATATTTTACAACCTCACCCTACAGGCTACAGGCCAACAGCAGAGTTGAACACCTAAATGGCAGCCTCATCAGAACCCTTGAGAAAATAATGGATAGCAAAGCCATAGACACATGGCCACTATACGTGAAACATGCATTACTAGTATCCTGGATCCACACCAATCAAGGAACAGGCTATTCACCGTTTGAGCTAACCTACGGATAAAAACCAGAAATAATTGCCAGCAACAAGTAGCCATACATAAAGATCCCCCCGGGGAAACCCCCCCACAGTAGAAAAAGTGCCAACTCTACAACACATATGCCTCAAAGCTGAAATAGAAGAAATAAAAAGGCTCAAAACACAAAAGATAACCTCTACAGAGGAACCACTCCCCATCAACTCCCCTGTCTGGGTCCTGGCTGGAAACAGAAAGAAACTAGACTCAGTACACAGAGGACCAGGAAGAATCATCAAGTACAGACCAGACAGAAACACCTATCTAGTGAAATTCCAAGGTGCCAAAAACCCCAATTGTAAATAAATACTACAGATCCCACCTTTTCCTCAGCAAATGAGAACACTTGACTCAGCTAGTACCAACTAGCAAACAACTCCAGGAACATCAGGTGGCAGCCATCAAGACAAAGCCCCCTCCTGATGTACTTGAGTAACCCCTTAAAGGGGGTGTCAAGGAGCTGGATGTATGGGTATTCTGGTTGATGCCAACACACTTAATATCCAGTCATTATCTGGTTTGGTGCCAATCTAATATACAGTTTGACATACTAAGAAAGGCAACAAACTAGTATCACATGGCTTGTCCAGGTATCCAGCAACTTGAATCCATTCTGCACACAACCATTCTTATCTTTGATCTGACTTAAATCCCTGCCACAACACAAGCTATATAAGTCTAAAGTATTATCCAATAAAACTTTGTTCTCTTCTACTTAGATCCATATTAGAATCTTCCACAAAAATTGCTCCTCATCAATACCTTGATTTTGTCTTTGGGCCACTGTCTACTCAGCAGCCAAGTTGTTTCTTAGAGAAAAGATTTCCTAGATGGGAGCAGTTGAAGATGCTGACACTGGGTGATATTTGAATCTATCAATAGCTGCATTTGCCTATCCAGACAGATAGGACACACCATCTCAAAAATGCTATCTCAAAAACGCCATCTTGAAATACGCTATCTCAATTTTTAGCTATCTCAATGTTATAGTAAAAACACCATTTTGATTTATGGCATTGCAACTAAGAAAAACAGGTTTTAAAAATTTAGATTTTTGAACTCAAAAAAAACCCAGAAAATTCCCAAAAAATAAAATTTAAAAACCATTTCTAGGCTTAAAAAGGCCTCAGAATTACAAATCTGCAATAAAAATGGGGTTGATAAAAGCAAAAAGGCTGTGTAAATCCCAAAAGTGATAATATACACAAAAACAATCATTTTCATCCATTATAACTATGTGTAAAGACCCAACAATTGGGGGAGTATTTTAGCAAAATAAGGTACCAATTTGGCAACTTTGAATCCTGTGAGCACCGTCACAATGGGATAGACCGTCATCATCCATCTGAAGACCTTGGCTTGTACGTTATATTGTCCAAAATTACCGGCAAAATATGTAAGTACGTAGTATACACAGGTGTATATAGCTACAGACTGGGTGGAGTGGGGCAACACCAGTGTGGGCCAGGAGTACTGCTTGGAGGAGTTTAGCTGCACTGGCTCCTTGTAGATGTACTTGCCGGGTGGTTTATTGAATGACCCATGCTGGTGATTGTACTGGTGGCCCCCAATCCCTAGGCAGGCTGTGAGTACAGCTGAGAAGATTAAATGGTTCATCTTCTGATTCTGGGAAAGGGCAGACAAAGCTTAGTGTCTTTAACTTTCTTGTAGGGTAAAGTTCTGATTGATTTATGTGATACTATTGAGGGGTAATTTCACTCAATTATAGCATAAACTATCATCAAGTGAATTGGCTTTATTATATACTATCATCCTTGTGGTGGCATGAATAGAGTAAAACACTGGACAGGGAATCCTAAACACTTGGTGTTGTCTGGAATTCCCTTTTGGGAGGGGAATTGGGAGTGGTGTGCAGGCAATGAACTGTTACTTCTGGGCTTACATTGGCTTGGTGTATCATTGGATGTTTTCATGCATCCAATTTTGGATTCTGCAGTTAATGCAGGAATGGGTGGGTTGAGCAGCTTGTCAGCCCCTCCCAAATTTGGCAAATTCCAAATTTGGGCAGCAGTTCCCCCTCCATTTGGGTTTGGGGAAATTGCCTTTTTGGGTTTCCCCATTTGGCAATTTCCCCATTTGGCGGCCTGGGCGGAGGACTGGCTGACAGGAGTGGATGGGCTGTCTGGCTGGGCTGGCAGGGGCTGTCTGGCTGGCCGCGCGGCCCGCGGGCAGGGTATAAAACCCGTCCAAATTAAAAAATTTATTTTTCATTTCCGTTTCCTTGCCTCGGCTTTTTGCAGCTGTTTCCCCAATAAGGGGGAACTGCTGCCATTTTTTATTTTTTTTATTGAGTTTGATTGGGCACAAAATATTGTCCTAAACCAAGGTGTTGTCAGGAATATTCCTGACAGTACTCCAGGCTTTGAGTTCCACTTGGCAGCATGTCTTTCTTGAACTTGCTCTTTACTCCTAGCCTCAGCAAATAACTTCTGCATCTTGACTGCATGTTCTTCTATGGAGGCTTCATAGGAACTCTTTTCCACAAACTCCCAATGACCAAACTCAGTGCTTGTTGTAGTTTCCCAGCCATACAACATCCAACACAGAGAAAACCCAGTAGCATCATGGGGCATTGTACGGTATGCCATGACACTCATTGCCAAGTGATCTTTCTAATGGTTTGTAGCCCCATCAGCCAATTTCTCCATGATACGCTTCAGGGTTCCAATGGTTCTTTCAGCTAAACCATTTGTCTTGGGATGATATGGAGCTGAGGTTAACTTAGAAATGCCCCATTTCAAGCATTCCTTAGTTAACGCTGGTCCCACATAAGGCAGTCCATTATTAGTGAGAACTTTCTCAGGACATTCACGCCGTGCTATTATTTCTTCTTTAAGAAATTTAGCAATTGCAACGCTTGTTTCCTTGGTCAGTGCTCAAGCTTCTACCCATTTTGTAAAAGAATCAATGGCCACCACAAAGTATTCTTTCCAACCACTTGTTAATGCAATATGACCTGTATCTATTGAGACCAACTCAATAGGATAATGTGACATCACTGACTTGAGCTGCACCTTGGATTTTGTTGCTGAGAACTTAGAGCAAATATCACATTCTTGAAAAATCTGAAAGACCGTAGCTCTCATCTCTGACCATCAGTACCAAGCTTTCACTGCTTGCCATAGCTTCTCATATCTGAGGTCTCCTCCCCATTGCACATGGAGATCTCTGACCACTTGTAGACACTTGGATTTTTCTATATAAATCCTACTCCTTGATAAAGCTTCCCGGGCTTCTTGCATCTCAACTTCTCCACAAGCCAACAGCGCTTAGGACAATAAGTCAGGAATCTTATTTTCCAACCCTGGACAATAGATGATATCATAATCATACCCAGAGAGCTTCTCTGCATACAATTGCATTCAGCCTTGTAAGTCTTCCTTGGTCTGAATTGCTCTCAAAGCTGTGTGGTCAGTGACAATAATAAACAGCATTCCTAGGATATATGTCCTAAAATTTTCCACCGCCCATACCATTGCCAATCCTTCACGCTCAGTAGCTGAGTATTTCCTTTGAGTGGTTCCCAAAGTCTTAGAACCATACGCAACAGGATGTCAGGATAACTTTGACTCTCCTTCTTGAGTAAGAACCGCACCAAGACCAGTTGAACTTGCATCTGTCTCAATGTAGAACAACTTTGACCAATCAGGGAATCTTAATATGGGGGCTTCAGAGAGTTTCTTCTTTAGCTCTAAGAAGCTTGATGCTTGCTCTTGTCCCCAAACAAATTGGGCGTTCTTCCTTGTTAACACAAACAATGGCTCTCTAAGTGCGGAACAATTAGATATGAATCTCTGGTAGAAATTCACAACCCCATAAAACGCCAAACCTCTCAGACTGACTGATGCAACCTCATACTTAACAGCGGAGTAACTCTCTCAGGACTTTATTTAATCCCTTGATAATTCACAACATGGCCTAACACCTTGACTTCTTGACAAGCAAGCTTAGTCTTAGATACACTAATCTTCAACTTTGCTTTCTCAATCCGGCAAAATACCTGATCAAGATCCTCTATATACAGTAATGTTGTCTATATATACCAAAACACATCTAGTCTAAAGCCCTATCATAATCTGGTCCATTACACGCTGGAACACAGCACCTGCTGTCTTAATTCCTAATGGCAAGACTTACCATTGATACAGACCGTCAGGTGTAGAGAACGCTGTAACCTCCTTAGATCTCATCAATTAACAATTGGTGATAACCCTTAGTCAGATCCAATGTGGTGAACCAGGAAGATCCAGCCATGGCGTCCAGCTGATCTTCAATATAGTGTATTGGGTAGGCATCATTTACAATATCCTTATTCACCATTTTGAAATCAATACAAACATGTATATTCCCATCTGTCTTTGGGACACAAACCATTGGAGCAGAGTAAGGACTGATAATTTCCTCAATCAAGTTGGCCCTTTGCATTTTCTCCACCTATTCTCTAATTGCAGCAATTGCAGCAGGACTACAACGGGGTACACATCCTTTGTACGGCTTCCCAGTCAACGTTTTTATGACATAGGGTGGACCAGCTCTCCCCACATCATATTTTTCCAATGAGAAGCAATTACTCCTTTTCCACACCAGAGTATACAACAGGGTACCTGGTGCTTCATTTGGACATAGTATACGGGTTAAATTGTTGAAGGGCACACAAACATAAGAGACAGTGGTTTTATTTGTTGTGACTTCCCCAACCACGGGCATCCAAACTCCAATACACTGACCTTGCTGAATGTCCACAGGAACCGTACAAGTCTTAAACAAATTCCATGACTTGAGGAGTTTGCCATTTGATACTTTCTCAAATATTGCCACATTTGAGGATATATGACAAGGTAACTCTGGGATAATTTGTCCTCCCTGTGTTCCAAAATTGAAAACTACTGGCTTCAACCAGGCAATTCCCTTTGATGGAATTGAACAATGTTCCTTGGCGTAGATGACCACTGACTGAACATCTTCTGGAGCTGGCAGAATTGTCAGCTGTTGATAAGTGTACTCAACCCCATCATGGACCAAGACATTCTTGACAGCGTCCAGGCTCACCCTGGCTTCAACAATCCAAGTCATACCAAGCAGAACATCAAATCCTGCTCCTGGCAAAACTACAGTGGAAGACTTGACTGTGGTATTTTTCCATTTTATTACCACCTCATCAAACACATTTGTTCAATAGTGGTACCCCCATCAGCAGAAGATAAAGTCAGTGTGACCAATCTTGATGGGTCCATCCCATGTTTAAGGACAAAGTTCTTTGCTACTGCTACCCCAGCACAACCTGGATTGTATAATACCTTTGCTGGGATACCATAAAGAAAAAGATCCAGAAGGATAACCCCTTGCAATGCCCACACAAAAGGTTTTGCGATCAATAATGCTGGCATGCTTTGGGCCACCTTCTTACGCCATTTCACTTCTTTGAGCCAATCCACACTCAAATGAACCTGCACAGGCTGCCACGTAATCTCCCCATCTTCCTTCATACTCAAGCACACATCTAATATCCACTCATCTGGAGAGGCGTCTGGACTTCCCTCAGGTAGAGTTGGACAAGAGACATCAATTTCCTGTACAGGTGGCTCCACTTGTCTGCTGGCGCTTTTCCCGTACTCCTTCAAGGCCTTTCCAGATTGAAGTCTCATTCTCCCATTATTCTCTGAATTACTGAGCTCAGGTTGGGAGACACCTAAGCCTGCCTTTCTTTTCTCAAATCCTTAAACATAAGGTTGGGATGTTCCTTGTCAAATTCTGCACAATTGGGACATTTCCCAGCGAAATGGTCATCTTTCCCGCAGATCCAGTATCCCTTTGCCATGGGAAACTTACACGCCTGTTTAAATCTAGAAATGTGATCCTTATCTGAGGGTCTTCTAGGACGTCTGGTTCTCTTAGAAGACCCTTCCCCTGAAGCCACACAAGCTCCTACTCTTGAGCGCAGAGCAATTTATGAAGGACCACCAAGATCCCATTCCATTTGAATGACCTTTTGAACAATTTTTGACCATGACAACTTCTCACAACGCAGCATAGAAGCCTGAGTTCTCAACCCAGGCCACATTCCAGTAAAGAAAGCATCCTCCACCAGATCCTGATTGTGTTCCACATCCACAAAAGCTAGGAACTCTTCCATTTGTGAAAGATACATTGACACTGTTTCATGGCCAGCTTGATTGACGTCTCAGGCTTTCTGCAGAGCATCATCAGGTCTGAGGGTTACCATGTGACTGGCTCAAAATTCCTACAACAATGTGGTCCAATTGTTGCTTTTACGTCTTTCAAACCACTTGAAGCAGACAGGACCTGCAAGGACTTCCAACCAATGATGTTTCTCATCATCCTCCAGACCAGAGGCTCAGATAAGAAAACCCTCCAGAAAAGTGTTTCCTTCCTTGGTATTTCCAGAAAACAGTGGCATTTTGGCAAGCATAGACTGGACTCCTTTCACCATGGGTTTTTTTTGCCCCTGCATTGAGCTCTATGACAGATCCAGGTCCAATAGTCCAACCTACCATTATTCTGCCCTTGACTCTTATTGCCATTACCTTCCTGTGACAAAGCTTTGAGGGGCTTTGCCTCCAGGGAGGCAATTTTATGGGACAATGCTTTGTTGTCATCCCGCCAACAAGCTATGATCTTAACGCTCTTTTCCTCCCTTGCCCTTAAAGCCTCAATTTCACAATTTGCCATTGCTTTCACTTGTTGTAAAATTTTGTCAAATCCTACCAACAGGTTCCATGAATCCCATGCATAAATTCAGTTTCCTTGGACATGAGTCCCTTCCTTTGCAAAGTAATTGGAGTATAACTCTTTGAATGCAGCCTTTAATTCCACTAAGGACTCCTCAGGCACAGTCTTGGTGATTTCCAAACTTGCCCAGGCTTCCTCCAACAAACTTGTAGGAACCTCTTTCATGGCAGCAGTGATTTCCACACAAATTACTCCAAATTTGGCCCTTTCAAAATTTAACAAAGAAGACATAATAATTGAAAATGTAGTTGAGGGGAAAGCGTCAAAATTGACATTATATCTTTATTAAAAATCAGCTGTTTTGCTTATATACCATTTGGGGCATATTTGGGTGAAACCCCCTCTGGTTCCTGAATCAAACTATGATTCATATCACGTGGTTTATGACATTTGAGTCCTCCAAACCTAGATCTTTACCTAAAAGATCACCCATATTTCTCAACCTATGAGAATCAACCTACAATAGGAATGAGTCACCTGATGCCATTCATCTCAATGTATCAATTCAGCATGAGCTTCCTCAGCTCCCAGCGCCAAAACCCTGTGGAATCTATATATTCCAAATCCAGATCTTTACCTAAAAGATCTTCACACTTCTCAACCTATGAGAGGATACCTAGATCATTCCAGAATCACCTGACTCTTTTTGGTGGAATGTCTTGTTTTGGCTTGAAGCATTCCAAGCTTCTGGCGCCAAAACCCTGTGGAATTGCGTATTCCAGATCCAAACTATCAATGTTCCAACTGGGAACCAGCTGATCAATCCTAAATACCCAGGCATCATTGCCTATATTTAGACAATTTTCTTCTGTTAATTGAACCTATCAATTAACTTAATTAACCTTCACAGTTAATTAATTCACACCAAAGACCACAGGTCATTGTGAAGAATTCAGATCAAATACTTGCAATATAATCACCTGTTATACGCTGTATATTTTTTTTTGTACACCGTATACTCACCTAGTATACACTGTATAATTGTCTATTGTACGCCGTATACTCACCTAGTCTACGCTGTATAATTTCCTATTATATGCCGTATAATCACTGGTCCACATAGTTATAACCATCAATTATATGGCGTATAGTCTTTGATTTGATACTGGATTGAGTCAGCTATTATACAGCATATAATCTCTAACTTGAACCATCATCCCACAAAATTGACTTGGAGTACTTGTTAAGCCCTGGGTGCCTGAGTTGGTTGAGGCTCTCAACTTGGCCCTGAGGTCCCAGGTTCAAATCCTGTTGCTTTCCCTGCCCTGCCGCTATATTTTTGTTATAATAGGACCCTACCCGCATTGTGGAATTTTCTAGCATGTACCAGGATAGTCACATCCAATTATAGCTAAGAATATTAAATTTGCCCCCCAGTATGATGTAATGGTTATTCATTGGACCCTATCTGTAGTTGAATTTCTAACTGAGATCAGCCAAACAATCCAATAAGTGGTGTGATAACATTAAATTGACCCTCCTTTCCCCCATTCCTTTAAACTGTGGTTCTTTTCTACTGTTGTTCCAAACTTTAAATAAAGTTATTTTTTGGTGTACTTTTTAAGCTCAACCTAACCTTATGGCTCAAGTTTAACAAGTCCAAAGTTTTAATCCCCTTCTAAGCTTCCCTTTTTACCCTAGGTACCAATCAACCTTCAAGGGGAATTAACCGGTTTGAGACACCTAGTCTCCAAGATTGATTCAACCAATCTTGCCTTAGTTTTGTCAATTAGTACGGCCTAACTAACAAACTACATTCTGTTCTTTTATTAAATATAGATACCAAGTTTCCAGGAATTTTTATCTGAAGAATTCAAGCCACCCTATCTACATAAAATAAACAGCAAAAACAGAACAACTTTATATTTTGGAGTATTTATTCAGCTAAATACTTAAAAGTGACTGTTGTACGCTCACAGCAGCAGGTAAGTATAGATCCCAGTTTGCAGCATCAGAGTAAGTGAGTTTTCTCATGATAGAAACCAGAGTCAAATCTGCACGCTTGACTGCCTCATTGGTAGAAAGATTATAGGGGGCAGAGAAAGACTTGTAAGACCCCAAGGTTTCAATAACAGAGGTTACTAACTTGGCATTAAAGTTAGTTATTATCAGACAACAACACTTGAGGGCAGCTGTGGCAAAAAAATACGTCCTGCAACAGAAAGGCAGCAGTTGTCTTGGCAGTGATGTCCTTAATAGGTTGAGCTTCTACCCACTTGCTAATATGATCAACAGCAATTAGGATAAAGCAGTAATCAGAGAAAGAGCGGGGGAGAGGTCCTACAGCGTCATGCTGACAGTGTGAAATTCATGGTGAGGGGTAAATAGCTTGAACTTGTGCAAGGCAGCTCAAGGTTGCTGTAGCTGACAATTGTGGCAGCTAGCAATGACATCTGGAATCACCAGGAAAAGGATTTCCCATAAATAGTTTTTCTGGAGCCAGTCATAGGTCTTGGTCATGCCCCATGTCCCGTCTCCTTATGAGTTTAATGCACCAGCAAAAGGCAAATACTAGGCCATACATAATGTAGGTATGAATCTCTTACTTTCTAGACAAGCTGATTTTGCAAACAAGTGTGTCCTCAGATATTTTGGCTAGGGAAATTCAAACTTCTTCCATCTTGCTCTCCCACAAGGAAGGATATCTAATCAGTTCATACAGTTGTTCAGCCTCAGCAGGTGTTGAGCAAGGATGGGCATTCTAGATAATCCATCAGTGTTCTGATGTTGAATCCTGGGACAGTGTAGAGCTGTGAAGTTGTAACCTTGCAGGAAGAGAGCTCATTTAATTAGTTGTTCTTCTGGTTCCTTAAGCTGTTGTAACCACTTAAGCAAAGCGTGGTCAGTGACCACAGTGAAAGGGGTGCCATACACATAATGGCATAACTGCTTGACAGGATGCAGCACAGCAAGGCAATCTTTCTCTGTGATGCTGTAATTCTTCTCATTCTTGTTTAGGACACAAGAAGTATAAGCTACAGGGTGATTCACACCCTCCTCATCTAATTGAGCCAAGATGGCTCCAATAGCCAGGTCACTAGAGTCAGTGTAAAGGATGAATTCCTTATTGTAGTCAGGATACAATAGGATGGGAGCCTCTTTGAGTTTTTTCTTAAGGGTCTCAAAGGCCTGCTGCTGACTAGCAGTCCATTCAAAAGGGGCATTACTTAACAGTTAGACTAGGGGTTCACAAGTATCAGCAAAGTTGGGAATAAACTGCCTGTAGTAGCCCATTATGCCAAAAAAGACTTATACTTCTTACAGGTTGGTAGGTGGAAGCATTTTTTCAATGGTCTCAACTTTCTTGGTCATTAGGCAAATCCTAATCTGGGTTACCTCATGGCCCAAGAATTCAAGGTGTTCCTTGAAGAAAGCACACTTAGATGGTTTCAACTTGAGGCCAGTTTCTTAGATCTTTATGAACACTTCCTTGAGGTGATTCAGGTGATCTGTAAAGGTAGTGCTGAAGACAGTTATATCATCTAAGTTCACTAGGACACATGAGAGCTTCAAATCACAGAGGATGGTGTCCATGGCCTGCTGGAAGCTAGCTGGGGCATTACAAGTCCTTGCGGCATGCATGTAGGCTCAAACAGGCCTTCAGAAGTGATGAGCAAGGCTTTCTGTCTATCCTTGGGAGAAATATCAACTTGCCAGTACCAAGATGCTAGATCCATAGTGGAAAAGAACTTAGAGCCAACAAGGTAGCAGAGAGCATTTTCAATACACAGCAAGGGGTAGGAATCCTTTTTGATTAAGGAGACCAATTGGCAATAGACCATCACAATATGATGGCATCCATTCTTCTTCTTTAGTATGAGCAAGGGTGAGGCCCACAGACTTTGGGAAGGAGCCTGTAGTCCAGAGTCTAAAAGTTGTTTAAGTTCTTTAGACACCTGAGTGTCCTCCACACAACTGCAGCAATATGGTTTAGCGCAGAAGGGGGAGTGTCACCAGTATCAATCTGGTGAATGACACCTTTGACTAGACCATAATCAGCGCAATCTTTAGAAAAGATATCCAAAAACTAATCCAGTAGGTCAAGCACCTCTTTCTGTTGTACTGGGGATAGTTGCAAGAAACCTTGAGCAGTGAACAAGGACAGGACTTGGGGCTTGTCCTCAGGTAAATTAAAATCCTGAAACATACCAAAAAGTTGTAGCAATAGGACATCAGGAGCATTCAACAACTTACCATAGCCAACAACCTGCCCTCTAGACACATGTATGGGGAGAGCAGTTAATTTGGCAAACAGCAATTGAACAGGGTCTTTATGAAAAACATCCAAGATTCCTGGACAGAGATAGGATTTGTTGCGCCCTAGCAAGGGAGGAGAGTATAACCCTAGGCACATATGCTCAAGTAACTCATAAGATATTTGGGAGTCTAGGATAGCTTGAGACCCAAGGGGAATGGTTACAGCGGAAGTGGCCAGGAGAGAAATCCTCTCAGATGCAGGGCAAGTCATAGAAGGACATTTCATATTGGATGAGTGGGTTGGTATTTTAGGGTGAAGAAGCCAGTGGGATATTCTAAGGCACACGTCTTAAGGCGTTTCCCGGGGACTTTAACAGGCTCTTCAAAGATCAGGGGGACTTTGTACCCTAAGATAGAGAGGTAAATATCCTTTAAGTTGATGATCCCATTGTATTCTCTAAGGAATTGAGTAACAACTAGGAGATTGTAACTCTCATTCTCCAAGACTATGGCAGGGGCAGCCAAGAGTAGCTTGCCAAACCACATGGGAAGAGCAGAATAAGCTACTATAGCACAAGTTGTGGATAGCCCAGCTGTACCACAAGACTGGTGATAATTGAGGTTGGGGGCAAGCCTGAGCTTCTTGACAAGCTTCAAGGAGACAACATTAAAAGGAGACCCTGTGTCTAAGACGTCCTTGATTTTCACCCTCTGAATGGATATTTCCACACAAGTGGTAGTACAACCAAAGGAAGGGAGGACAGCCATAATGTCTTGGGCTTCTGCAAGCTCTTTGTCCCACTTTCAATCATGCATCTTAGGCCTGGTAACCTCTTATAGACTGTCTGGAGAGGAATCAAGACTTAGACATTTTTGAACACAGCGTCAGCAACCTCAGCAGCTTCCTCAGAAGACTTGACAAGCACAGGAGATCTCTTGGCTTGAGTGAGGTAAGGGAAAGAGACAACCTATTTGGATTCAGACAAATACTTGGCAGTTGCTGTAGCTTTTCCAGAACATAGCTTATAAGGGACTGCAATAGTTTCAGGACGGCCAGGACAAAACTCATAGGCGTCAGGATCATCAATGTCTGAATCATCCATATCAGAGCTATCAGAGATATTGTGGAATAGCAGCAGAATGGGAGGAGCCCCAGTCTCAACAGTCTCAGAGTCTGCTATAGAGGGGGGAATTTGAGGAGACTGGGAAGAATTATCAACCAAGAGCGTCCTTGCCTTTAGGTTGATTGTTCTTTTCCTACTAGCTCCTTGGAATCCGCCCCTTTAACCTGAGGATTGGTGAAGACTTGAGAGTGGTGACCTACCTGGACACAGTTATGGCAACCTTGGCATCTAGGATGATTATGGGAGTTCAAAGTGAGGATGTAAGGCCACAGGAAGACAAACCAGAATTAGAGACAGTTTGATTCTCCTGCACAACTGCCCCAGAATGGTTAAGGTGCTTATCCTACAACAGTGTCTTTATGCTCTTTGTAGAGGAAAGTATGGCCTTATGAGCCTTAAAATGGAGACACATAAGTTGATTAACTTTGAGGGCTTGCAAGCAAGCCATGTAAGCTTCATGTGCTGTCTGCTAGCTATTTATTGCTGTTCTTCCATGTAGAATCTATCTGCAAACTCATCCAGAGTATCTTTGGGTTTGAAGGCAATGTGAATGAAAACTTCCTTTTTCACTTCCAAGCTGAGGCTAACACCTAACTCATTGATCAGAAGCTGTTTCTTTTCTTCTCAAGTCTTAATGGTGGGAATTTCTGGCACTATCACCTCTTGACAGGTTGGGTGCAGGAAGATTAGAATGTGTTACTTCTTATCCTCATCAGAGGCTCTTCTTATGGCAGTTTTGTAGATAGTTATGAAAGCTGCGATGGTAGATGTTTTGGGATTGAAGACTTTCTTAAAGGTAGGTTTGAGATTTGCTTTGGGAGTTGGACCAAAATTGTTACCATGTAGTACATTTATGCGCAGGGAGAATTCTGCTTCAGATTTGGAGGGTGGCTGCCTGGCCCACAGCTGAAAAATACTCTCTTCAAGAGTAGTCAAGGTCTCAGCTGTGGGGGCACCCATGTTGTTGGCTAAGGTGGTTTGTTGATCAGTAACACCTAGGCATTGACCCTTTGTTGTTACTACAGTGAAAAGCTCGGCTAGTCAGGAGGTCAGAGAAGGACCTGCTGTGAGACAGGGGACAAACCTGTTGTTTACCAAGTTAATTAACTCACTCATTTCCTGCACGTCTTTGTCAAGGTTGGAGTGGTCTTGTTTCAAGTGGTCCACCTCATTGGCTAGAGCAATCAACTCTCTAGCACATTGGATTTGGGGGGCTCCTGGTAGGCCAGGGCAGCAACCATCTTTGTCAACAACCCCAATTGTAATAACAGCAGTCATCACCATTTTGCGTAGAGTAGCATCCTCTTTGTTGTAAATTGCGCAATCAATGCTATTTTGATATGGCCTTTGAATTGTGATAGTTATAAAGATTTGGCTGGGTTTGCTTTCAACTTCAGAAATTCCTTGCCTTCTGCAAATGGGTCTGGTTCAATATCCACCCATTCCGGATTATTGTACCTGTCTGTGATTAATCCTGGTATGACCTCATCCCAATGTGACCCCCTCAGCCACTCTGTCTTCCTAATGAGTGATCACTGTCCCTTGTCTGCTATTTAAAGTAGAATAATTACTCCTAATAAAGACAAGTTTATCCACATTTGCTTTGGCATTTATAATCTTCAAGCTTTTTCTGTCCTTTCTACCAAAAGGACTTTTAAATCTCGTTTTCCAGGAAATTAAGGTATGTATCCTTAATTTTGCCCTGAAGGCTAACCCAAGGCTAGCTTTGAACCTCAAATCTTTTGTTATAAAGATTTCCTGCTGTGTCCTCCAGGATGTTGTCCCCTGGAGCCAAACACAACAAAATGGTGCTCACTACAAGGGCTGCAAGCCCCTTGGTTACCCTGTTCCCACACACATTCTCTGGTCCTTCTCCCTTTTTTTCTGAAGTACCCAATCAACCTAAAGTTTCTAGTCCCCCTCTAGAAGAAGACATCACAGATGCCCCCTCAAATCCTATGGTATTGGTTATGTCTCCTGGGCCTGTGTGGGCCCCCCTTCCTGCTTTCTCTCTCAACTATAAACAAGCTCATGTTGCTGCCCGCTCCCTTCTTCATTCTGGCACAGTAGCTATGCACTCTATCCCTGGCCTCTGTCCTGGGTACGCTTCTGAAGACCTGTACTCCTTCCTTTTGGACTTTGGTCTCCCCCCCACGTTTATGAAATCCATGGATACTATTGGTGTGTTGGTCAACCAGTTCATCCAACCTGCCCTAGTTCACCATCAACTTGCCTTAGGATCCCAGAATCAACTATTAGATGCTGTAGCCACCGCCATATCAAATAACCATGCTCAAAATATGGCCTACCAAGAATGCTCACACAGTCTCTTTGCTTGTATTTCTGACAACCAGCGCAACTCATTAGCGTCACAGAAGTACTTAACTGCCTCCCTGAACTCCCTTTTTTCCTTGCTCCCTGGATACATAAAGGATCAAATATGCAAATTGGATGAACATCAGGCAGTGTGGCGTGAGCAAATCAAGGCCTTTCTGCTAAATCATTGCCAGGATTTTGAGACTCTTGTTAGCAAACTTAACCAATTCTGAGAACATATTAATTTGCAACTTGAATTGTTTGGAGCTCATGTTGATACTTGGGGCCGCCATCTGCAGCATCAATATGGTCTGGATAAGGCTGCACTAGGCAACACTCTATATCAAGTACAAAATTATGTGGACAATAGAGTGGCCTCTATTGAGGTGACTTCTCCTGCTCCTCCTGCTGAAGCCCCCTCTGACTTTGAGGCCAAGGCATGGGAAGCAATAGCCAATCTCAAGGCTACCACTTGGCGTCAATCTTCTGTTCAGAACCCCCTCCAGTTGAAACTATGCCTGACCCTTGCATTGCTTTGCTCACTGATCAAGTATCTACTTTGTGAGGCAAAATTGAGTATCTAAGGCAACGCCTCTCTAATTCTGAGGACTTGTCCTCTGAGTCTGAAGATGAAGAGGAAACTGAAGTTGTTAATACTCCCGCTCATGACAATCATGGTTGCTGCCCTGGTTTGGAAGGCCAACCCCGGGTCAACTGTGCACGTGCAATGGATCAGCTTGAAGAAGTAACAAATGATGTAGCTGATAGGCAGGATGCATTGGAAAGAGAGGTAAAAAACCTCTCCTGCTTTACCAAGACCCTAAATGGACAAGTTGTCCCCTTGGTTGCTCAGGCCACTTCTCTGGCTACTTGTGTCACAGGGATTGCTGGCACCTTATTGGGGCATTTAAATTAAGATTAAAAAATTTGGAGCTGCAGCAGCCACCGCTAGAGATATTAGTGGACAGAACAGCTCTACCTTAGATACCCTAGAGGAAAGCCTTTGACTCCTCTGGGCTAGACAACCTGCTGCTGAGTCTGAGTTTGAAAGCAACCCTCATATTAACATCCTCAACCCTGGTGAAAACAGGCTTTCCTTGTCTTTGTCTATTGATCTGAACTACAAACCAACCTTCAAACAGATATTTGATCCAAAAACCTCTACCATTGCCGCCTTTCTAACCATCTACAAAACTGCAATGCGTAGGGCTACTGACAAACTCAAGAAGTAACACATTCTCACCTGCCTCCACCCCACATGCCAGGAAGTTGTGGTCCCTGAGCTCCCCTCCATTGTCACTTGAGAGGAAATGAAGCACCTCCTTATTGAGGAGTTTGGAGGAGATCTCAGCTTGGAGGTCAAGAAGGATGCTTTTATGAACATCACTTTCAAGCCCAAGGAAACCCTGGCTGAGTTTGCAGATTTTTTCTACATTGAAGGCCAACAGTTAATCACCAGTTGACAGTTAACTCCCCAAGAAGCCTACATATCTTGCTCAAATACTTTGAAGGTGAACCAGCTTTTATGCCCACACTTTAAGGCACACAAGGCTCTGCTCACTTCCATGAAGAGTATTAAGACTCTCTTACAAGACATTCATTTGACCCATGGAGGAACAGTGGTATGCGAAAATAAGGCCAGCAATGCTGGAACTACCTCTTGTACACCGCGCATAATGACCCTGGGTGCTGGTGGACAGGCTAAGAGGCAAGGTTGTCATAACTGTGGCCAAATTGGGCACCAATGACACACTTGCATTAATCCTTGACTGAAAGGTTGTGACCCCAAGGAACAGGAAGGAAAAGAGAGGTCAGCTTAGAAACAGAGACATCTCTGCTGAACAATCTCCCCCGTCTCCCCCTGATCCTCTGTCTGATGAGGAAGCTCCCTCTTCCTCTGTCCCAACTATCCTTCATCTGTTTCACAATCTCTCCAGTGATTCAGAGCCTGAAGATTCTGATAGTGAAGATTCTGATAGTTATGGCTATTCTGTCTTGGCTGTTCCAGAAACTATCTCTGTCCCATACAAGCTTTGCTCTGGGAAGACTACCACCACTTCCCAAGTACCTGCAAGTGAAGATAAGTCTATGGTGGCTTGTCCTTACCTAGATCAAGCCCATTGACCTCCTGTCTTGGTCAAAACCTCTGAGGAAGCTGCCAAGCTAGCCAAAGCTCTCTTTCAAAATGTGACTGTATCTCTCCTGCTATAGACTGTATATAAGTAGATTCCTGCATTACAGTGTATGCTAGCTAAATGGGAAAAGGAGCTAGAGGCTGCGCAAAATGTGTTGGCAGTCTTGCCCCCCCTTTGGGAGAGATACAACCTGCGTGGAAGTATTAATCCAAAAGGTTAAGATCAAAGCCATCTTGGACACAGGTTCTCCAGTCAATGTGGTATCTTCCAAACTAATGAAGAAACTTAAATTGGCCCTGACCTCAACTAAACACAGTTGTATGGCACAGCTGGTATGGCACAGACACAGGTCATTGGTGCCTACTCTGCTCTACCCATGAGGTTTGGGAAACTCCTTATTGCTTCCCCCGCCGTGGCCCTTGAGAACAAAAGCTATGACCTCTTGGTTGGTACTCAATTCCTCCAATAGTATAATGGGATTGTAAACTTACAAGATGGATACCTTTTGCTCTTGGGATATGAGGTTCCTTTTATTTTTGAAGAGCCTCTACGCCTCCCAGGAAAACGTCTTAAAACTTGTGTGCTTGAGTACCCTACAGGTATCTTCTCTCTCAAGTATAGGACCCACTCCTCCAACATGTGTAACCCTCCTCCTTCCTGCCCTGGGAAAGAAGGAGTATCTCTGCTAGCACCAGCGGCTAGCACCATCTTCCCAGGCTCTTAAGTGGTGATTGATTCCCAGATTTCTTATGAGCTACCTGAAAAGTCATTCTTGGAACTTTACTCAACTGAATCCTTAAGTTGTACAGAACCCCGCCTGTGTCCTGGGATTTTAGATAGAACCCACAAAAAGCATGTACAGTTGTTGCTTGCCAACCTAACGGCCCTACTCATGCAGGTGACCCAAGGCCAGGTTGTGGGACATGGTTGTATACTGGGAGAAGAATAAGTGGCCTCCCTATACCCCTTTAGAACGTTCAGTGATTTTAATCTACCTGAGGACAATCCTCAAGTTCTCTCTTTGTTCACCGCTGCTGATTTCCCCCAACTGTCTCCTGTTCAACAAAAAGATGTGTTGAACCTACTCAATCAGTTCAGCAACATCTTTGCCTCTGGACCTACGGACTATGGCCTAGCTAAAGGAGTCATCCATCAGATTGATACTGGGGATGCACCCCTTTTTGTACCAAACCATACCGCTATAGTAGGGTGGAAGATGCTCAGGTGTCTAAAGAGCTCAAACAACTTCTAGACACCAGGTTACTAGCTCCTTCCCAAAGTCCTTGGGCTTCCCCATTATTGATCCTCAAGAAGAAGTATAGAGGGCATTGCATTGTAATGGACTATTGCTGCCTGAACTCTCTCACTAAGAAAAACTCGTACCCCTTGCCCATAATTGACAATGCTCTCAGACGGCTAGGTGGTTCCAAGTTTTTCTCAGCCATGAATCTAGCCTCTGGATACTGGCAAGTCAACTTATCTTCTGAAGATAGGGAAAAGGCTGCACTTTTCACCTCAGAAGGCCTTTTTGAACCCACTCATATGCCTCAAGGACTCTGCAATGCACCTACTACATTTCAACGGGTTATGGAGTCCATTCTATGAGACCTAAAGCTCTCTTGTGTCCTCGTATACCTTGATGATATCACCGTGCTCAGCGCTACTTTTACCAATCACTTGGAACACCTCAAGGCTGTCTTCATCAAGATTTGCAAAGCTGGCTTGAAACTCAAACCCTACAAGTGCTCCTTCTTCAAGGAATGACTTTAGTTCTTAGGTCATGAGGTCACTCAAACTGGAATCTGCCCCATGAATAATAAGGTGGAAGCCATTGACAAGATGCTATCTCCCACAAATCTTCAAGAGGTTCAAGTGTTTCTTGATATGATGGGCTACTACTGAAATTTCATACCTGACTTTGCTGAACTGAGTGAACCCCTTGTCCAACTGCTTTTCGATGTCCCCTTTGGATGGACTGACAGCCAACAACAAGCATTCAAAGCACTGAAGGCCAAGCTCAAGGAGGCTCCTATCTTAGTCTATCCTGATTATGATAAAGAGTTCATCTTGTATAATGACGCTAGTGGAGTAGCTATGGGTGTCATCCTTGCCCAACTTGACAATGAAGGTGTGGATCAACCTGTAGCCTACTTGTCAAGGGTCCTCAATAAGCACAAGAAGAACTACAGCGTCACTGAGAAGGAATGTTTGGCAGTGCTGCATGCGGTGAAACAGTTTTGGTATTACATTTATGGGATCCACTTCATGGTGGTCACAGATCACTCCTCCCTCAAATGGCTGCAACAGTTAAAGGAGCCTGAAGGTTGACTAGCATGTTGGGCTCTGCGCCTACAAGGGTACAATTTCACTCTGATACACCGTCCTGGGGCCCAACATCAGAACGCTGATGGCCTGTCCAGAATGCCAATCCTAGCTATACATCCTGCTGACGCTGATTGTCTATACAAGTTAATAGGGTATCCTGACTCTTGGACCACTGAGCCAGAAGACATCCGCTTGGCACTACAGATCCTATCCAAGGACACTGTAATTTGCGATAGACAACTCTTCAAAAAGGTTAACAATGCCTACCTACCCTAAGTTTGCCCTAGCATGAGAATAGTCATCATCCTCCAAGCTCACATTGACACTGGCCATGGAAGCATAGCCAAGACTCATGACTGGTTGTGCAAGAACTTCTATTGGGAAAACATGCGCCTCCTGATCCTTGATGTCCTTGCCTCCTGTCATTCCTGTCAGCTCCAACGCCCTTGCCTGTCTCAACACCAGTTCAAACTCATCCCTCCAAAGCATGCCTTCCACACAGTGATTATTGATGCTGTTGGGCCTTTCCCTTGGTCTAGGTTGGGATGTTGGTTTATCTTGGTTGCTGTAGACCACTTTAGCAAGTGGGTTAAAGCCAGAGCAACAAAAGATATAACTGCTAAGACCACTGCTACTTTCTTGCTGCAAGACATTTTCTATTGACATGACTGCCCTCAAGTCCTGCTCTCTTAAGATGGTACCAACTTAAATGCTCGCCTCATCACTTCTATTGTTGAAGCTATGAGAACTCACCAATTGTTCTCCGCGCCTTATAACCCCTCCACCAATGGAACTGTCAAACAAGCAAACTCCTCCCTGGTGTCTATAATGAGGAAGCTCACGCTCTCTGACATTGCCAATTGGGATGTGTTCCTCCCTGCTGCCCTCTTTGCTTACCAACTCAGTAGGCATTGCGTGACAGGCCAGTCCCCTTTTGCCATGCTGTATGGACGTGAGGCAGCTACTCCCTCAATATTGGGACCCCCTTTGATTGAATTTGATATGTCTGTAAATCCTGAAGCCCATTTTAAAGACTTAACCAATTGTATCATTGACATCCAGGTGACAGCTTACTCTACTGATTACAAGGTTAAGGTCCTGGAGCTCTCCCCATCTAATGCTGCTAGAGTCCCCCTCCATGAGTATCAAATAGGTGATCTAGTTCTCTGCTACCAGAATTGTACAGGTGGTAGAGCCCATAAGTTGGATTCCCTCTGGGTTGGGCCCTGTGAGGTCACCTTTAAGAAGGGTTTTGAGTATATTGTGAAACTACTGTCTTCTGGACGTCCTTTTCCCCGTGTTCATTCCAAATTTCTCCACAAATATCAACTCCCTGTGTTCAATCTTGAGGGGGGAGATGTCATAAATTGCGCAATTAATGCTATTTTGATATGGCCTTTGAATTGTGATAGTTATAAAGATTTGGCTGGGTTCACTTTTGACTTCAGAAATTCCTTGCCTTCTGCAAATGGGTCTGGTTCAATATCCACCCATTCCGGATTATTGTACCTGTCTGTTATTGATCCTGGTATGACCTCATCCCAACATGACCCCCTCAGCCACTCTGTCTTCCTAATGAGTGATCACTGTCCCTTGTCTACAATTTAAAGTAGAATAATTACTCCTAATAAAGACAAGTTTATCCACATTTGTGTTGGTGTTTATAATCTTCAAGCTTTTCCTGTCCTTTCTGCCAAAAGGACTTTTACATCTTGTTTTCCAGGAAATTAAGGTATGTGTCCTTAATTTTGCCCTGGAGGCTAACCCAAGGCTAGCTTTGAACCTCAAATCTTTTGTTATAAAGATTTCCTGCCGTGTCCTCCAGGATGTTGTCCCCTGGAGCCAAACACAACACTCTTGCTGCAGCTCAGCAACTTGAGTTGTTAAAAAAACCACCTGAGAATCTGGCTTGGGAGCTTTGGCAGGTCAACCTTGACTGCAGGTAGACTCTTGCAGCTTGCAAATGGCATCCCATAGCATCTGTTCCCAATCTACCAAATTTTCAGATGAGGGGAAGGCAGAACACCTGGCTTGGGCATAGACAATTCATTCACTTAAGTCTGGAGCTTGATAATGGCAGCAGCAGTAGCAACCTGTTCCTAATCAAATTCTTTAAGCTTGCAAATGCCTTTAGCAGCAATATCTGCTATTTTTGTAGTTGATCAAATGAGCAAGCACTGAACTCATTGAGCTGCTGCACCAGTTGTTTGAAATCAGTGAGAAAGGCATTCAGGGTGGAGTCTACTTGGGTTTTCCAGGGCTGTTCCAATTGGTGAAACTTGTGTAAACGCTCTCTGACATATTCAGGAATAAACTGGCGCATTTGCTCAATGAAATTAACCAAAAAAAGTTTGGGAAGTGAAAGAGCTGTGTTGATTGTCTGACACCAAAGAAAATAGGGATTGGATTCAATGTTGATAGGCAGCAAACTGATTCCAGTGATAAGTGACAGCTTTTAGAGACAAAATCTCCTAAACTTAAAGCCCTAACACCATCTGATGGTGGGCTAAGGCAGGTTGTACAAAGGATGACAATAAGTGTTCAGCAGAGCCAGCTGCTGAGAGGAGATGTTGTGGAAATTGCAGAGCCACAATCAATTTGTAGCATTCTGCTCAACTCAACTGTAATTGGAGGTGAGGGATGGCCTCTTCACAGGCTATCCCAAGGGCTACTGCCATGACTTGTTCTAAGTCTGGGGTACCCATGGGGTAAGCAAATAGGCAGGGACCATTTACAAGGTTCATCACAGTAGGAACAATAGGCAGGTTGGAGATGTCTTCCACAATAAGAGGACTGATGATCTCAGGTGAGGTTGGCTCTTTTATAGGAGGAGGCAACAGATCTGAAAACAAGGTTGTGAAAGGGATAACCAAGGGGCTTACAGCACTGTAGTAAGCACCATTTTTTTTATGTTCTGAGGCGCGGCACAGACACATAACAGGGAATCCTAACTTTAGGATTGGATTTGTACTAAGTCTTGGTTAGAATGGCAGGGAAGGCTATACAATAACTTGTGGCCCTGATTGAATAATATCTGCTAGGCGTGGCTAGAGAGGCGCCAAAGTATGTGAAGACACAAAGACAAAAATGTGAATAGAACTTAATTTTTATTGATAAAAGTGAAAAGGAATATATACTGTGTAGATTTACCACAAAACAGTACATGGAAGGTAGGATCACTAGCCACAAGCATGAGTGGGGCAAGTGAGTTGCGCAGAATCAGGAAACTGAACAATTGAATTTCTCAATTTGGAGCCAGACTCATTTCAAAGGGCAAAAGAGAGAGGTTTTTTCTCAAAATAGCCCATCAAAGGCAAAATTGAAACATGGTGAATGGCGGCATTCACAGCACATCCTGCTGAGGCTGATCAACTGTATGAACTAATTGGGTATCCTTATTCTTGAGAAAGAAAGATAGAAGAAGTTCAAACTGCCCTGTCCAAGCAATCCAAGGACACTCTTATTTGCAACAACCAACTTTTCAAAAAGGTGCAAGAACAATACCTGCCTTATGTACAGCCTATTCTTTGCCTTTCATTGGTGCTTCAAGATCATAAGGAGACAGGACATGGAGGCATTGCCAATACCTATAACTGTCTCCAGAAAAATTATTTCTGGGAAAACCTTTGCCTGCTGATTCCAGACGTCATTTCTAGTTGTCACAACTGCCAGCTCCAGCAACCTTGAGCTGCCTCTAAAAAGTTCAAGCTAGTTCCCCCTCAACACACATTTCACACTGTCACCATTGACGCTGTAGTGCCCCTCTCACACTCCTGCTCTGGCTGCTGCTTCATCCTAATTGCTGTTGATCATTTCAGCAAGTGGGTAGAAACTCGCCCTACTAAGGACATCACTGCCAAGACAACTGCTGCCTTTCTGTTGCAAGACTTATTCTACTGCCATGGCTGCCCTCAAGTGTTGTTGTCTGACAATGGGACTAACTTCAACGCCAAGTTGGTAACCTCTGCTGTCAAAGCCTTGGGATCTCACCAGTCTTTCTCTGCCCCCTATAATCCTTCCACTAATGGGGCAATTGAGTGTTGCAACTGAACCAATGAGGATTCAGTACTTGGAATTGGGGAAGACAACAGTCCAATAGAAAGGACAGAATAATAAGAACAATGTATCATTTATTGTAGAATATAGTGGTTAATATACTATATGGGGAAAGCCACAAGGCCATAAGGGGGTGGCATAGTAGGAGTTCCATGTAAGGTTTGGAGCCAAGGAATAACTTGTGCGGGGATCAGCAAGTCAAATTGGTAGCGCTTCTAATTAGGATGAAGTTTGCGCCATTTGATATTGCCATCAGATTAATTCGTAACATTAGACACATCAAGGGGCAAATTGTTGAGCACCTCCTGTGTATTGTAAGATAAGTTAGCAGGCAAGGCTGGAGACTTGGTTGCAACATGAGTGTGCAAATTAAACTCTGGTTTCTATCATGAGAAAACCCGCTTACTCTAACGCTACAAACTAGGATCTATACTTACCTGCTGCTCTCTTTGCTTATCACCTTTGCAAGCATTGTATCACTGGGTATACCCCCTTTGCTATGTTGTATAGGCATGAGTCCACTACTCTGCTGCTTCTGGGGGGCCCCTACTCTCCTCTGATAAGGCTATGAACCCTGATGACCATATCAAAGATCTTGTCAACTGCATAATTGACATACAGGCCACAGCATATACTTCTGCATACAAGACCAAGATGCTCAAGCTCTCTCCTGATAATGATGGCTGTTCCCCTTTACCTGAGTTCAACATCAAGGATCATGTTCTCTATTATCAGCATAGAGTAGGAGGACGTGCTCACAAGCTAGATATATTGTGGGTCAGGCCTCTAGAAGTAACCTTCAAACACAGGTCAGAGTACACTGTGAAACTCCTCTCTAGTAGACAACTGTTTGCCCAAGTACATGCCAAGTTCCTATGCAAGTACTACCCCCCTAAGGCCAATTTATAGGGGGTAATGTTGTGAATGCTGTCATTCACCATGTTTTAATTTTGCCTTTGATAGGTTATTTTGAGGACAAATCTCTTGCTTTTGCTTTCACCCCTTGAAATGAGTCTGTTACCAAAATGAGAAGTTCATCTGTTTAGTTTCCAGATTCCTTGCAACTCACTTGCCCCACTCATGCTTGTGGCAAGTGATCCTATTGTCCTGGTACTGTTTTGTGGTAAAGCTACACAGTATATAATCCATTTCACTTTTACCAATAAAAATTAAGTTCTATTCACATTTTTGTCTTTGTGTCTTCATGTACTTTGGCGCCTCTCTAGCCACGCCTAGCAGATATTATTCAATCAGGGCCACAAGTTATTGCATAGCCTTCCCTGCCATCTAACTGAGACTTAGTATGAATCTAATCCTAAGGTTAGGATTCCCTATTGTGTGTCTGTGCTGCGCCTCAGAACACAACATACAGCAACCCACAGGGACCCACTTGCAGATATGGGACTTGAGCCTGTTAACAATGAATGTCAACAACATAGAATTCCCATCAGTTACTTCTTCTGGAGCAGCAGCAAGGGCTTGTTGCCATGCTGCAAGGTACTCAGGGACAGATCCAGTCTGTTTGATAGCTAGAAGTGGGGTCCCCACAATGATGAGCAAGATTGTTTTGCTGTAGCAAGACTTGGCGGCATGCCTGAAGAATGCCCAGGTGACTTCTTGTTCCTGACCTGCCAATTGGTGAACCACACGGTGGCAGACCCCTTGAGGTGCCCAGACGCGGTGACAACCCACATGGGCTCAGGTACTTGACAGATGCAAAGGTGGATTTTGGTAGAATGGATCCAGCTTATAATATCTGCCCCTTCTACACCACCCACAAAGAGCTCAAGCTGAAGATTTATCATGTGTTGTGACAGGTCTGACTGAGGCAGGGTGGCGCTTATGTCCCACTAACCTAGGCAGAGGAAATTCTACACACTGGTAAATACTAGATGGTCCTGGTAAATAACTTACCCCTTGGGGATGTCCCCCTTGGGGGTTGGAAGGAAGGTTTCTTGATGGGGAGTAGCCATACATGTCATGGCTCATATCAGAGTCCAGCTGGACTCCTTCAGGGGAGGCAGGCCGGGCCTGGAAGACCAAGTACACAATAGGCGCAATTCTGACCAGATAGTTGACTGCAGTAGCTAGGGAACACCAACTCCCAGTATGGGGAACAACCTGGTCATCCAGCCCTAATACTGTGATATAGACAAACCCCAACTTACTGAAGTCCTGGGCAGGAGGCACAGTTGGCAGGGGAGGAGTAGAAGAAATCTCCAGCATGGAGAGCAAAATGATCACTCTTGGTGGCCAGGAGGGAGCAGATACATGAGGTTGTAAAGTGTAGTGGAGTTACAAATATATACAAACATAATAGTTATATTGGTGCAAAAGTAGATATTTCTTACAAGAAAATAATGGATCCTGAGCATAAATCTGTTTATTTTTAAGATTTCAACAGTGAGGAGGGCTTCTCCTCCTCACTACTTATACTTACTGGTAATTTAGTGGCCTTTTGTGCCACCAGAGAACTGATGGCACCAATTTCAGTTGAACTTAAAATTTTCACTGGAATTTGTGTACTTGGGCCAGGGGATGGGTGCTCATTGGTTGGTATAACATGAACCTTTCTTGAACTGCAGCATGCCAAGGTGCCACAGTTATTTATAGATCCTGTGGCAATTGAGCTCCCAATTGCGCAATCAAACAATTGTGCTCCCAATGTACCATTTCCCAATAGTTGAGAGGCCCAAAATTGATCATATAATTGAAGCCAGGGATTTGAGGCTCGTGTGCCTCTCAAATCCTGGGCTATTTGTTAGTTGGAAGGGGATTATCTTGCTCTGGGAGATACTTGGTAAAGGTTCCCAAGCTGTGGGGGTTTTGCCTCTAGGAAGGCCAGCTGATTGTCCAGGGCATTCTGGGCCCTGACAATACAGCCTGCACTCTGTCCTTTCTTGAGGGATTTTTTTTCTTAGCTAGGATTGACCCTACTTCTACTACCATTGGAGCTACTGAACCAATTAGAGTTTAGTACTTGACTGGGGAAGACAACAGTCCAATAGAAAGGGAAAAAGAATAGGACAAGATGTAGTTTATTGTAGAATATTGTGGTTAATATACTATATGGGGAAAGCCAAAAGGCCACAGGGGTGATATAGTGGTGTGTTTCATGTAAGGTTTGAAGCCAAGGAATAGCTTGTATGGGGGCAGCAAGTTGAATTGGAAGCACTCCTAATTAGGGCAAAGTGCCCCCAATTTGGTATTGCTATCACATTGGCTCATGCTGTTAGATACATCAAGGGGTAGCTCGTTGAGCGCCCCCTGTGTATTGTAAGATATGTTGGCAGGTGAGGAGGGAAACTTGGTTGTAACACGTCCCCTGATAGCATGGAGGCTACTTCCAAGGCTTCAACTGTGTCATTAGGGTAGGCAGCAGCATCAGCTAGAAAGTGTAGGTGTAGTACAGGCATGGCACATATAGCTTCCTCTAGGCTGAGCTTGCCCATCTGGGGCATGGTCACGTTGGAAGTAATTGATTCACAATAACATGCTGCAATTGGGAGGAGGTCACTGCAGCTGGGTCTTTGCCCTCTGGGGACTCCTTGGAGTCATCCAAAGTCTGGGCCTTTCTCTTCCACATAGAGGAGATTTGGAATGATAGCCACAAATAACAGTAACAAGTGACAATCATAAAAACAAACATACAAGTAGCCCCAAGCACTAATAATATCTTGGGGCTCAGGTTACCAAGTTTGGGGTGGATTGTCATAATGTCAGGATACTAGGAGTACCAAGATGCTCCTTCAGACAAGGGAGGAGCAGATGCTGGTACTGGTATGGCCCACCAGATGATGGGGCTTAACTTTACCAGGTAGGAGAGGACCTTCCAAGCCACGGCACAGGGTCCAGCTGCTGGCAAGGCAGAATCAATAAACCTGGTGAGTGCCAGGTATAGCACTCCCAGTAATTGACTATTTTGGCTGGTGGCATCAGAAGAGGGTGGGGTTGAGATGGTTAGTTTGGGCATCAGGGGTGGTTTCATTGGGACTAAGTAGGCGGCAGGATTATTATATCTCCTATTGAAGATCAAAGGATATATAGTGATTTCTCTGCCATCAAAGATGATTTAATATGGATCACTGGGGGCATCTAGCCAAGTGTACCACTGAAAGTCTTCTGAGGTCTAGGGTTCATGGTCAGGGTTATGGGGATACTCAGTGAAGTGCAAAGGACTAAATGGAGTGTCAGGGGGTGGTAGTAATCAAACACTTCTGTTTCATCAACTGGTGCTTGGCTTTCAATCCCTGAGGATGAGTACTGGTGTTTAGGTGATTGCTGATGGAAAGGTATAAAATATATGTGAGGAATCAGATTGGTGAACCAAAGGTCCATACCAACTTTATTGGTAAGAATGATGATACATAATCTTTCTGGTGCTTCTGGCTTAAATACTCATTCACATGCAGATGCCTCTGGGAATTCTTCTGGTGCTATCTGGGTGGCAAGGTTTGGCATCTCAAATTCTTCTGTTTGGTTGGCTGCTTCATAATCATTTTTGGGGTCTTCAGGAACAGTTGCTTGGCTCACTGGTGGCCTATCTTTGCCTGACTGGTCATTGGTTCTGACAGGCTTAGATGCAGGTGTCATGGAGACATTTTCAATTTGATTACCATTTTTGGACTGGCTTGACAGGCATTCCTGAGGCAAAAGAACTTGATTGAAAAAGGGGTTCCCAATTGGGAACCCCAAATTACTAAATGGAGGGTGGGCTTGAACTGGGAGCCCTGGGCAGCCAAAATTAGCCTGCCCAGGCCCAGCCAAACCTACCAAGGCTTGGACATAACTTTTGGGCCCAGAACAGGCCCTGCAGCTGTTGCCTGGATGGGAATGATTCCCATACCTGGATTTTTGCTTTTTGGAGCAAATCCAGGTGCAGGCAAATCCCTGCCACTTGCTTGCCCTGCCTGGAGGCTAGGTGTGGGTTTGATTCCCGCCTGGGGCATTGACATTGTTACTTCTGTAACAGGACTGTCCACCTGCAAGTTCTCAGGAACCCACCACAGGATGGATCCCTGACAGCCAGCAATGACCCTGATGTGCAACAGGCCAGAAGAGACCCGTAAGACAAGGGAAAGGAAAGGATTGAGAGAGAATCAATTCCTCTGCAACAGGAATACTTCCAAGTCAGGGAAAAACTCTGGCTTGTTAATCATGATATGCATAAATTAGAGCCAGGGTTACAAGGACCAGGAATTGTCATGGAAGTCAAACCAAACAATACCTACCTCATCAAAGGGATCAGTGCATGTATGGAATTTAAATGTATGCATCATGGCCAACTCTATCTATGCAAAGCAAGGGCTGTACAACACAATTCATAAATACCTGTCCCCAATGCAAAACTGGATCAATACCAAGCCCAAATCCCTGACACTCTCAAGAAAATTCCCAAGGCTCCACCTTCCAGCACCCCAGGGGGAGATATCACAACATCTTCATTTACTCCCTCTCGGGAAAGTAATTCCTCAAGTGATTCCCTGAAAGATTATTAACTAATCACTAAGTTGTTGGCACTCTTATCAATTACACATTTAATATGGGGATCAAACCTTCTGAGTCCTAAGCACAACACTACTTGGACAAGCCTCCTGACTGCTATGATGTACATGGACAGCATGTGGCTACTCATGATACTATATAATACTCTAAACTCATACCAATAAAGTATCATTCTCTTCTTAATTTTCCCATTTATCTGCTTTCATATACTTCTAAGAAGTATATACTCAACACCACCAAAAACAACCCACATGCTTTCAAGGGTGCTTATAAGGATGAGCCAATCCAAGCTATTGGCTTGGCCATTGGCTTTAAATATAAATAATATGGAAAATCGATCCAATTAGCTTGCTTACACGCTGAGTGCACTTAAGCTGACATCACAGACAGACTCACTCTTGATATATCGATTGTTTAATATTTGAAAGCAAGGTCCAAATCTAAAACAGGAGGGAAGCGCAGCTGTTGGCGCGGCATGCAAATCAAAATTTGATCTGAAGCTTGTAACAATACGTAGGGTTAAATACACCAATGTGTATGGGTGCTGAGGTTTTTAGTTTATTTCAAAGGGCTTCATCTTGGCTAGATCGGTTACGGATTATGCATGCTTGGGAAAAATAAAGAGCTTGTGATTTCTTCAAGCTTAGTATTAAGAAATATATATTCTAGTAGTGTTGCCTTAAGATGATTGGCTACCGAATCAAGATATCTGATTGGTTTATTGGTTGGTGGAGGGGAGATTAGGGATATGGGAAAGGCTTATGCCTTCGAAGGTGGATGAAGGCGGTAGTGCGGATGTCCTTGTTGAGGTAGAGGACTAGGATGGGGTTGATGGTAACGGACAGCGCGACGCCAAGGGTCCCCAGAATGTGCAGGGATATTGGGCGGCGTGTGCGGGAGCCAAAGATTCCCCAGAGAGAGAAGATGAATTTGGGGCAGAAGCACACGTGGTAGACAGCGAGGAACAGGAGGGCGCGTAGGCTAAGGCGGCGGCTGGAGAAGTGTTCGTTGGGCTGGTCCGCGGATAGGCATTTGACAAAGATTGCGGTGTAGCAGAAGGTCAGGACAAGGATGGGCGACAGGAAGACTATGTTGAGGAGCCAGTAGTGGATCTGCAACCCCTGGGCATTACTAAGGACACAATGCGAGAAGGTGGCATCCCTGACCAGGCCATCCTCAAAAACGGCAGTACCAAGCAGGCACGTCTGGCCAACAAAGGCTGCACTCAGAACAACTACGAGTCCCCGCATTGGCACATGACGCTGGTTGCAAATGGCCAAGTACCTTTCAAGCCCCAGGCTTGCTAAAAGCATCCCGCTCATTCCAACCGACAGCAGTGATGTAAACCCAACCCCCGAACAGAAGCCAGAAACATCAAACATCTCTGGCGCCCCCCAGATGACCCGCGCCACCGCCAAAAAGATGGCGGATAGGCACGAAAATATATCCATCACCGAAATAAGCACCACCAGCTGCAGACTAAGACCCCTGTTGCCATGCCAATTTAAAATAACAAAAAGCACGCTGTTAAGCACCAGCCCCACAGCTCCAATCAAGGCCAGCATCCAGCCAGTAAAATTAGATATAAACTCATCGTAGCTATGGCCAAAGGAACTCATCAATTGACATCACCCCCTGCCGCCCTTTAAATTCATCTCCAATCTATGCCGCCCAATTTACTTTGGAATTTATATAAAATTAAACCTGAACCTAAGCAATCCCTAGCACACTAGCTAAAACATCTTCCAATTATAATCCAGCTTTTAAACATAGCAACGCTTAACGATTTCTAATCGCCCGACAATTTGACTAATCTATTTTAGTCCCATCACCTTTTCAAATCTAATTGGCTGAAAATGAAACTAATTCTTCCAGCCCTCAAGGTAGGGCCGATAAATAAACTCACCACCCTCCAATAATTCTTAACTTACTTTTTATTCAATCCGGAAGCTAAGGAGCTTCCATTCACTATAATTCAATAAAACCCCTCCTCATTGCAGCCAAGCAATCAAATTAGATCCCATTAAGTTTATAAACGCTAGCCCTCATCACTCTTCATGCTCACTGATTATGTAGATACAAGATTTATGACTGAATTTCAATCACATTAGCCGAGTTAATAATATATATGAGTCTAATATCAGCTCGAGTGCCCTCAAGCTGTAAGGACCAATTTTTCTATATTATTCTACATCTTAAGTCAACGACTAAGCCAACAGCTTGAATGTGCTCATCCTTGCATACAAGCACCTTTGAAACCAAGCAGGTTGAATTGGGTGGATGTCAAATGCTTGGATTTTTAAATTGGTGGCTCAACCCTTAAAATATATCAAAGAGGCTTTTTGTATAGTTGATTCCATTCGGAATGTGTGGATTAAACTTGAAGTAGAGAAACATGATGATTAAGAATAGGATTCATTTGCTGCGCTTTAATATGATTGGATAGTAAAACTCTTTGCTAAGGATTGGATTGACTTGAGAAAAGCGAGCTTGGTCGATTTAAATAGATCCCGTTTAAAATTATATATAATCATTGGTTTAAGTAAGAGATGGCTGGCTTGCACATTTTGATTTTATTTAGCTTGAAGTGAAATAATAGGAAAATCCACTCTGGATACATCACCTGATACAAATGCTCATCTTGTTTCAGAGTCAACCTTGCTTATCATTGTATCATCCTAATAATGATGCCAGTGGAGTTAAGTGCCGATATTAATGCTGATTAAAATGATTTCATAGCATCTAGAGTATCTAGATAAATTCTTTGGTTAAGCACGACCAAAATAGTACCAACCATGAGAGCTCCAGCTTCTCTAGGTGCTGAGAATAGAGCGAAGCACTGAAATCGGGCTCATGTCTTGATCAAAGACCCAGACTCAACACGATGAATTCGAATTCACACTAAACAAACTAAAAACAACATATCTCTGGGAATACTAAACCAATCTTGATGCTCAATAGCTCGTTTTAAAGCTACACATCAGCTCTATATTTTTAAATATTAGAAAGAATTAAACTCTTAAACCGATATTTTAGCCTTAATAAGCTTAATATTAATAATCCACTATATAGATTTATATCAATATTTATACGTGGAATATGCAATTTTATTTTAAATAAAATTTGAATCAACATTTTAAGGAAGCCTGTTCAAGCACAATTTTTTAAATTAATCTATGCCAAACAACCCCGACCTAAAGATCCAACAATATATATCGAATATATATATTAGATTTCAATTTTGTATCTGTCCTTGGACGGGGCAACCACCTAGTATAAAAAAGGACACCATCATTAGAGATTAGGTCTACAAATTTGTTTCAATTAAAAGTCTAGCTGGCACCATTTTGCTTAGAAGCATATATATTATAGTTTGATCTATCTGTGCCATCTGCCAACAAACTGGGATTCTAAGCGGTCCATGAAACACAGCTATATTTTTGTCGTGTCTGGCTCTTGGGGACGACATCCAGGAGGATACAACAGTAAACCTTTATCACAAAAGGTTTGAGGTTCAAGGCAGCTAGCCTTGGGTTAGCCTTCAGGGCAAAATTAAGGGCACATACCTTAATTTCCTAGAATACACAAAAAAGAGTTCCTTTTGGTGAAAAGGAAGGGAAAAGCTTGAAGATTATAAAAGCCAACAAAAATGTGGATAAACTTATCTTTATTAGGAGAAATGATTCTACTTAAATAGCAGACTGGGCATGCTGATCATTCACTAGGTAGACAGTGTGGCTGATGATGTCATGAATGACATTTCAATACTTGTATTGAAAACCCAGGAATTGAACCCTGGTCCTCAGGAGATACCTTTCACCATCCAGGATGGATGAGAGCCAGCCAGACTGCAAATTGGGCCAAACCCTGGACTGCTGACAATGCCTTGCCCCAACCAGGAGGAACAGAAATCTGCCAGCCTATCAAATATCAAGACTGAAAGTTTGAAATCAACATTGGAAACCCAGGAATTGAACCCTGGCCCTCCAAAGGCAAATTGAGTCACTCAGGAGGGACAGGAACCTGCCAACTCATTGAGACACAATCCCAAGTTTTTGAATTACTCCAAGACCTGCCAGACTCTTAAGGATGATTCCCCAAATGGTCACCAGATTGCTATTAACCATGTGCCACCAAAGACCCAGACCTATGCAGAAGTTGTAGCTTGCCTAAAGGAGGTTAAAACAAGGCCCACTGCTATTCCTGCCAATAATCACCAGCTACTACCAGTCTCCAGTCCAGAATGGGTAATGAAATTGGCCTGCTCAGGTGATATGGTGAACAACAGCAGTGGAACAAAGCATCATCACTTCTGTTCATCAGAGCAAGCATAACCAGGATCTGCTGCCCTCAGAACCAAAAGCCAAGATCTATGTCCTGCCAGTGAATTGTCCATGGGCCTGAAGCCCACAAAAAGCAAAGAAACAAAACCACCTGGTATAAGAACCCTGGCAGTATGGGGATTACCATATTGTCATTTTTGATAGTAAAGTTTTATGAACCTTTGTTTTGAACATATCCTACCTTATCTAGTCTTAGTGATCTTTTATCTCAACTCGGGTCAAGTAGACAACCAGGCATCCACCCCCTCTAGAGACCAACCTACCAACCCGCCTCAGGCATTATACTGTCCCCCTGGAGCCCCCTTTGGCCCTGTGCATTTACCAAATGCCCGCCCAACCCTGCCTACTTGGAGTTTGACTTATAGACCATCCTCATTGCTGATTCTTTGGCAAGGACTAGAGATACTGAATACATAGGACGCAAAGGAAAGTGGTACAAGGTGCCGCCCCTATTGTTCAAAGACAAGTACAATTATCTGCCTGCCCAATGAAACCATCACCTGCCTCCAAGACCACGTCCACCCAAATGTTTAGAGTACTCTACATTACTTTGACAGGATTGGTAGACTCTATGGTGCCCAACTCAGGACCCTGGTCCTTGCTTGGGTGATCTGTACCCTATATTATCAAGTTAACACCCATCCTATGGTGGGCATTACCCACTGGCCCAGTGGTACCCCGTCCCAAGTCACCCAATGCCTCTACCTATGCTTGGTTTCCTGACAGATGAGGTCATTCCAAGCTGAACTTGTACCAGGATCAGTCAGATGCAGGTAGGGTAATACAGAATGGGTGGACATTGATGTTGACCCATTTCAGGAAGGTGAACAAACTCAAAAACAAAACCAAATCAAACCAAGACTGTGCAGGTATTGATATTCAAAGGCCCTGTCAAAATAGCACAAGTGGTGTGATTTCTGACATCTCCCCCCTCAAGATTGATCACAGGGGGTTGATCTTTGCCGAGGGACTTGGCATGGACCCAGGCAAAGGGACAACCAGACAACAGCAGATTGATGGTGTACCCACCGCCTTTCTTGTAAGTGATCTCACAAGGCCTGACCCAGAGGGAATCCAGCTTGTGGGCTCTGCCATCAATCTAGTTCAGATAGTAGAGGACCAGGTCACCCACCTGAAATTCAGGAAGGGGAGCCCTAGACAGATTGGAGGACAACAGCTCTAAATTATTGTCCTTATAGACAGTTGAGTAAGCTGTTTCTTGGATACCAATGATGTGGTTAGTCAATTCTTTGACATGGGTTTTGGGGTTAGCCGCAGCATCAAATTCAATCAATGGGGGACCCAAGATTGAGGAGTAGTAGCCTCACACCCATAGAGCATGACAAAGGGAGATTGTCCAGTTACCTGATGTTTTCCCTGGCAGTAAGAAAAAAGGGCAGCAGAGAGGAACATATCCCAGTTAGCCGCATCCAATAGGGTAAGCTTCCTCATAGTTGATACAAGGGAAAAATTTGCACGCTCAACTGTCCCATTAGTAGAAGGATTATACGCGGCAGAGAAGGATTAGTGGGTACCCATTTGTGACCGTATGGCAGTCACTATTGAGTATTTAGCCAAATAAATGCTCCAAAATATAAAGTTATCTATGTTTTTCTGATTATTGCATATAGATAGGTTGGATTGGAAGTCTTAAGGCCAAGATTCCTGAAAATTGGATATCTAGGCTCAATAAAAGAAACAAAGGCAAGATTGGCCAAGTCAATCTGGGAGACAGATGTCTCAAAAACGGTTTAATTAATTGGGAAGATTAATTAATAAATACACGGGAATATAATTAATGAGGATTTGATTATATTGGTTAAATTGCCTTGACTGTGTCAAGAATTTTGGTTAAGATCAACCATAAGTAAACCCCCAAAATTTAGGTTAAAAGCGCCGTGTTGGCAAATTCATTGGGTTAGAAACACCGCCTAATTGATTTGAGAGGCGTCTTGGGAAATTGCTGGGCGCTGCAGTGGCACCTGGTTTGAGTTTTGAAGCATTTTAATGGGTTTTAAGGCAAAAACCATTAAATGCAAAGATAACTAAATAAAGGCAAGGATGCCTAGGAATTCAGGGTTGATCAGCTGGTTCCCAGTTGGAACATCAATAGCTGAGTTTTGGGAAAATTTAATCCACAGGGTTTTGGCGCCAGAGCTGAGGAAGCTCCATGCTGAATTGGTACATTGCGAGGAATGGAGTCAGGTGACTTCTTCCCATTGTAGGTTGATTCTCATAGGTTGAGAAATATTGATGATCTTTTAGGTAAAGATCTAGGTTTGGATGAATCAAATGTCATAGACCACGTGAGATGAATCATAGGTTGATTCAGGAACCGGAGGGGTTTTCAGCCAAATATGCCCCAAATGGTATATAAGCAAAAACAGCTAAACTTTAATAAAGATATATTGTCAATTTTGACGCTTTCCTCTCAAATAACTTTTCAATTATTATGTCTTCTTTGTTAAATTTTGAAAGGGCCAAATTTGGAGTACTTTGCATGAAAACCACTGCTGCCAGGAAAGAGGTTCCTACAAGTTTATTAAAGGAAGCTTGGGCAAGCTTGGGGGTCACCAAGACTGTGCCTGAGGAGTCCTTGGTGGAAGTAAAAGCTGTGTTCAAAGAGTTATACTCCAATTAATTTGCAAAAGAAGGGACTCTTTCCCAAGGAAACCAAATCTATGTGTGGGATTACTGGAACCTGTTAGTAGAATGGGACAAAATCTTACAACAAGTGAAAGCAAAGGCAAATTGTGAAATTGAGGCTTTAAGGGAAAGGGAGGAAAAGAGCATTGAGATCATGGCCTGTTGGCAGGATGATAACAAAGCATTGTCCCATAAAATTGCCTCCCTGGAGACAAAGCTCTTTGAAGCTTTGTCACAGGAAGGTAATGTCAATAAGAGTCAAGGGCAGGATAATGGTAGGATGGAATGTTTGGACCTGGATCTGTTGCAGAGCCCAACACGGGGCAGAAAAAACCCATGGTGAAAGGAGTCCATTCTATGCTTGCAAAAATGTCACCATTTTCTGGAAATCCAAAGGAAGGAAACTCTTTCCTAGAGGGTTTCCTTATCCAAGCCTCTGGTCTGGAGGACGATGAAAAACATCATTGGTTAGAAGTTCTTTCAGGTCCTGCCTGCTTCAAGTGGTTCAAAAGATGTAAAGGCAATAATTGGACCACATTGTTGGAGAAATTTTGAGCCAGTTACACGGTAACCTCAGACCTGGTGATGCTCTGCAGAAAGCCCAAGACTTCACTCAAGCTGGTCATGAAACAGTGTTGATGTATCTTTCATGAATGAAAGAGTTCCTAGCTTTTGTGAATGTGGCCCAGGTTGAGAACTCAGGCTTCTATGCTGCGTTGTGAGAAGTTGTCATGGTCAAAACTTGTTCAAAAGGTCATTCAAATGGAATGGGATCTTGGTGGTCCTCCATAAATTGCTCTGCGCTCAAGAGTAGGAGCTTGTGTGGCTTCAGGGGAAGGGTCTTCTAAGAGAACCAGACGTCCTAGAAGTCCCTCAGATAAGGATTGTATGTCTAGATTTAAACAGGGGTGTAAGTTTCCCATGGCAAAAGGATGCTGGATCTGGGGGAAAGATGGCCATTTTGCTGGGAAATGTCCCAATTGTGCGGAATTTGATAAGGAATACCCTGACCTTATGTTTAAGGACTTGGGAAAAGAAAGGCGGGCTTAGGTGTCTCCCAACCTGAGCTTGGTAATTTGGAGAATAATGGGAGAATGAGACTTCAATCTGGAAAGGCCTTGAAGGAGCACGGGAAAAGCGCCAGCAAACAAGTGGAGCCACCTGTACAGGAAATTGATTTCTCTTGTCCAACTCTACCTGAGGGAAGTCCAGACGCCTCTCCAGATGAGTGGATATTAGATGTGCGCTTGAGTATGAAGGAAGATGGGGAGATTATGTGGCAGCCTGTGCAGGTTCATTTGAGTGTGGATTGGCTCAAAGAAGTGAAATGGCGTAAGAAGGTGGCCCAAAGCATGCCAGCATTATTGATTGCAAAACCTTTTGTGTGGGTATTACAAGGGGTTATCCTCCTGGATATTTTGCTTTATGGTATCCCAGCAAAGGTATTATACAATCCAGGTTGTGCTGGGGTAGCAGTAGCAAAGAACTTTGTCTGTAAACACGGGATGGACCCATCAAGATTGGTCACACTGACTTTATTTTCTGATGATTGGGTTACCACTGTTGAACAAGATGTGTTTGATGAGGTGGTAGTAAAATGGAAAAATAACATGGTCAAGACTTCTGCTGTAGTTTTACCAGGAGCAGGATATGATGTTATGCTTGGTATGACTTGGATTGTTGAAGCCAGGGTGAGCCTGGACACTGTCAAGAATAACTTGGTCCATGATGAGGTTGAGTACGCTTATCAACAGCTGACAATTCTGCCAGCACCAGAAGATGTTCAGTAAGTAGTCATCTAACCAAGGAACATTGCTCCATTCCATCAAAGGGAATTGCTTGGCTGAAACTGGTAGCTTTCAATTGTGGAATGCAGGGAGGACAAGTTATCCCAGAATTGCCCTGTCATATATCCTCAAATATGGCAATATTTGAGAATGGATCAAATGGCAAACTCCTCAAGTCCTGGAAGTTGTTTAACACTTGTGCGGTTCCTGTGGACATTCAGCAAGGTCAGCGTATTGGGGTTTGGATGCCCGTAGTTGGATAAGTCACAACAAATAAACCTACCATCTCTTATGTTTGTGTGCCCTTCAACAATTTAACCTGTATACTATGTCCAAGTGAAGCACCAGGTACCCTATTGTATACTTTGGTGTGGAAATGGAGTAGTTGTTTCTTGTTGGACAAATATGATGTGGGGAGAACTGATCCACCCTATGTCATAAAAACGTTGACTGGGAAGCTGTAAAAAGGATGTGTACCCCATTGTAGTCCTGCTGCAATTGCTGCAATTAGAGAAGAGGTGGAGAAAATGCAAAGTGCCAACCTGATTGAGGAAAGTATCAGTCCTTACTTGGCTCTGATGGTTTGTGTCCCAAAGCCAGATGGGAATATACATGTTTGTATTGATTTACAAATGGTGAATAAGGATATTGTAAATGATGCCTATCCAATGCACCATATTGAAGACCAGCTGGACGCCATGGCTGGATCTTCCTGGTTCACCACTTTAGATCTGCCTAAGGGTTATCACCAATTGTTAATTGATGAGAAGTCTAAGGAGGTTACAGCGTTTTCTACACCTGACAGTCTGTATCAATGTAAAGTTTTGTCATTGGTAATGAAGATAGCAGGTGCTGTGTTTCAACAGGTAATGGACCAGATTATGACAGGACTTCAGCCTAGATGTGTTTCAGTATATATAGACGACATTACTATATATAGCCCTTCCTGGGAACAACATCTGGAGGATCTTGATCAAGTATTTTGTTGGATTGAGAAAGCAAAGTTGAAGATTAGTGTATCTAAGACTAAGCTTGTCTGTCAAGAGGTCAAGGTGTTAGGGCATGTTGTGAATTCTCAAGGGATTAAACTAAGTCCTGAGAGAGTTACTCCATTGTTAAGTATGAGGCCGCTGCAGTCAGTCCGAGAGGTTCAGGGTTTTATAGGGTCAGTGAATTTCTACCGTAGATTCATACCTAATTGCTCTGCACTTGGAGAGCCATTGTTTGCGTTAACAAGGAAGAACGCCTAATTTTTTGGGGACAAGAGCAAGATTCAAGTTTCTTAGAGCTAAAAAAGAAACTCTCCAAGGCCCCCATATTAAGATTCCCTGATTGGTCAAAGTTGTTCTACATTGAGACAGATGCAAGTTCAACTGGTCTTGAGGCCGTTCTTACTCAAGAAGGGGAGTCAAAGTTATCCCAACATCCTGTTGTGTATGGTTCTAAGACTTTGGGAACCACACAAAGGAAATACTTGGCTACTGAGCGTGAAGGATTAGCAATAGTATGGGTGGTGGAACATTTTAGGACGTATATCCTAGGAATTCTGTTTATTATTGTCACTGACCATACAGCTTTGAGAGAAATTCAGACCAAGGAAGACTTAAAAGGCTGAATGCAATTATATGCAGAGAAGCTCTCTGAGTATGATTATGATATCATCTATTGTCCAGGATTGGAAAATCAGATTCCTGACTTATTGTCCCAAGCACTGTTGGCTTGTAGAGAAGTTGAGATGCAAGAAGCCCAGGAAGCTCTATCAAGGAGTAAGATTTATATAGAAAAATCCAAGTGTCTAAAAGTGGTCAGAGATCTCCATTTGCAATGGGGAGGAGACCTCAGATATGAGAATCTATGGCAAGCAGTGAAAGCTTGGTACTGATGGTCAGAGATGAGAGCTATGGTCCTTCAGATTTTGCAAAAATGTGATATTTGCTCTAAGTTCTCAGCAACAAAATCCAAGGTGCAGCTCATGTCAGTGATGTCACATTATCCTTTTGAGTTGGTCTCAATAGATACAGGTCATATTGCATTAACAAGTGGTTGGAAAGAATACTTTGTGGTGGCCGTTGATTCTTTTACAAAATGGGTAGAAGTTTGAGCACTGACTAAGGAAACAAGCGTTGCAATTGCTAAGTTTCTCTGAGAAGAATAATAGCACAGCATGGATGTCCTGAGAAAGTTCTCACTGATAACAAACTGCCTTATTTAGGAACAGCGTTAATAAGGAATGCTTGAAATGGGGCATTTCTAAGTTAACCTTAGCTCCATATCATCCCAAGACAAATGGTTTAGCCGAGAGAACCATTGGAACCCTGAAGCACATTATGGAGAAGTTGGCTGACAGAGCCACAACCCATTGGAAAGATCACCTGGTAATGAGTGTCATGGCATACCGTACAATGCCCCATGATGCTACTGGGTTTTCTCCATTTTGGATGTTGTATGGCTGGGAAACTACAACAAGCACTGAGGTGGGCCAGTGGGAGTTTGTGGAAAAGAATTCCTATTAAGACGCCATAGAGGAGCATGCAGCCAAGATGCAGAAGTCATTTTCCAAGGCAAGGAGTAAAGGAGAGCAGGTTCAAGAGAGACGTGTCACCAAGTGGAACTCAAAGCCTGGAGTACTTTCCTGTGATTATTTCTAGGTTGGAGATCTGGTATAGTTTGATCAAAGGCGCTGAGAAAAACACCCAAGAAGAGGTCTTCAGCAATGGGCAGGGCCAATGAAAAATATCTTGGTTAGTCCAGGGCCAAACTACCTAATTCAAGGGGTTGGGGCTGCCCTAGGAGAAGAATGGTCCCGTGTTCATCCTCAATTCCTTAAGCTGTTCCATGGGGAATTGGAGCTAATAAGGGTACAGGAAGATGAGGCCAATTCCCCTGAAGAGAAGGAAGGGGCCTTGTGACTGTACAACAGTCATTATTGAGTATTTAGCCAAATAAATGCTCCAAAATATAAAGTTATCTCTGTTTTTTATGATTATTGCATGTAGATAGGTTGGATTGGAAGTCTTAAGGTCAAGATTCCTGAAAACTGGATATCTAGGTTCAATAAAAGAAAAGAAGGCAAGATTGGCCAAGTCAATCTGGGAGACGGGATGTCTCAAAAACGGTTTAATTAATTGGGAAGATTAATTCATAAATACACAAGAATATAATTAATGAGGATTTAATTATATTGGTTAAGTTGCCTTGACTGTGTCAAGAAGTTTGGTTAAGGTCAACCATAAGTAAACCCCCAAATTTTGGGTTAAAAGCGCTGCGTTGGCAAATTCATTGGGTTAGAAGCGCCGCCGCGCCACCTAATTGATTTGAGAGGCGCCTGGGAAAATTGCTGGGCGCTGCAGTGGCACCTGGTTTGAGTTTTGAAGCATTTTAATGGGTTTTAAGGCAAAAAAAACCATTAAATGCAAAGATAAATAAATAAAGGCAAGGATTCTTAGGAGTTCAGGGTTGATCAGCTGGTTCCCAGTTGGAACATCAATAGCTGAGTTTTGGGGAAATTTAATCAACAGGGTTTTGGCGCCAGGAGCTGAGGAAGCTCCATGCTGAATTGGTACATTGCGAGGAATGGAGTCAGGTGATTTCTTCCCATTGTAGGTTGATTCTCATAGGTTGAGAAATATTGATGATCTTTTAGGTAAAGATCTAGGTTTGGATGAATCAAATGTCATAGACCACGTGAGATGAATCATAGGTTGATTCAGGAACTGGAGGGGTTTTCAGCCAAATATGCCCCAAATGGTATATAAGCAAAAACAGCTAAACTTTAATAAAGATATATTGTCAATTTTGACGCTTTCCTCTCAAATAACTTTTCAATTATTATGTCTTCTTTGTTAAATTTTGAAAGGACCAAATTTGGAGTACTTTGCGTGAAAACCACTGCTGCCAGGAAAGAGGTTCCTACAAGTTTATTGAAGGAAGCTTGGGCAAGCTTGGGGGTCACCAAGACTGTGCCTGGGGAGTCCTTGGTGGAAGTAAAAGCTGTGTTCAAAGAGTTATACTCCAATTAATTTGCAAAAGAAGGGACTCCTGCCCAAGGAAACCAAATCTATGTGTGGGATTACTGGAACCTGTTAGTAGGATGGGACAAAATCTTACAACAAGTGAAAGCAAAGGCAAATTGTGAAATTGAGGCTTTAAGGGAAAGGGAGGAAAAGAGCATTGAGATCATGGCCTGTTGGCAGGATGATAACAAAGCATTGTCTCATAAAATTGCCTCCCTGGAGACAAAGCTACTTGAAGCTTTGTCACAGGAAGGTAATGGCAATAAGAGTCAAGGGCAGGATAATGGTAGGATGGACTGGTTGAACCTGGATCCGTCACACCATTGCTCCAATAATAACTGTGATGAGCCTGCCATCAAAGCTGATTCCCTTTTCAGAGATTAACATCTGTGGACACCCGTGTTGGTAGAAGATATCCTGCAGAAGGAAATTAGCTGTAGTCTTGGCAGTAATATTCTTGGTAGCCTTGGCTTCAACCCATTTGCTAAAGTGGTCTACTGCTAACAAGATGAAAAAACACCCAGACCTAGAACAAGGGACAGGCCCAACAGCATCAATACTCACAGTGTGAAAGGCATGTTTAGGGGGGATGAGTTTGAATTGATGTTGGGAAGGTCAAAGGCGTTAGAGCTGGCACAAATGACAGGAGGCAAGAACATCAGGGATAAGAAGCTACATGTATCCCAGTAGAAGCTCTTAATTAGCCATTCATGAGTCATAGAAAGGCCTCTATGCCCAGTGTCAATGTGGGCCTGAAGGATAATGGCAATCCTCATGCTAGGGCAGACATAAGGTAGGAACATGTTGTTAACCCTTTTGAAGAGCTGTCTATCTCAAATGGCAGTGTCCTTTGAAAGAGACTGTAGAGCTAGATGTATCTCTTTGGGTGCAGTATTCCAAGCGTCAGTATAGCCTATCATTTTGTACAGGCAATTGGCATCTGAAGGGTGAATGGTAAGTATAGGCATCCAGGATAGCCTATCGGTGTTCTGATGTTGAGCACCAGGTCTGTGTACCACTTTGAATTCATATCCCTGCAAGTGTTAGGCCCAGTGTGCCAGTCAACCTTTAGGTTTCTTCAATTGCTGTAGCTACTTGAGAGAGGAGTGATTGGTGACTACAGTAAAATGGGTCCCATAGATATAGTGTCAGAACTGTTTAACTGCGTTTAATACTACCAAAAATTCCTTCTCAGTAACACTACAATTCTTCTCATGCTTATTAAGCATACTAGAGGAGTAGGTCACCAGTCTATCTACTACTTCATTATCCAGCTGGTCTAGGATTGTGCTCACAGCAACTCCACTGGCATTGGTGTATAAGATAAACTCCCTGTTGTAGTCTGGGTAGACCAGGATAGGAGCCTACTTGAGCTTGGTCTTCAAAGCCTTGAATGACTGTTATTGACTATCTGTCCATTTGAAGGGAAAATTTCTGATCAGTTGAACCAGAGGCTTGTTCAGCTCCGTAAAATCAGAGGTGAACTGGCAATAATACCTCATCATACCGAGAAATACTTGGACTTTGCACAGATTGATGGGAGCAACATCTTGTCAATGGCGGCAACCTTATTATTCATGGGTCAAATACAAGTCTGAGTGACCCCATTCTCCAAGGATTCAAGCCACTCTTTGAAGAAAGCACATTTGGAGGGCTTGAGTTGTAAGCCAGCATTGCAAATTTTGATGAAGACAGCTTTGAGATGGTCCAAATGGTCAGTAAAGATGGATCTGGACACTGTTATATTATATAGATATAAAAGTACACAGGAGAGCTTCAGATATTGTGGGGTGGAATCCACAGCTTGCTGGAAAGTAGTAGGAGTGTTAAAAAATTCCTAGGGCATCCAGGTTGGCTCAATGTGCCCTTCAGATGTAATGAGGGCAGCCTTCTCAAAATCTTCAGGGGATAAGTCTACTTGCCAGTACCCAGAAGCTAAATTAATTACAGAGAAGAATTTGGATTCTCCCAAACATCTAAGGGCATTATTAATTTGAGGCAGAGAGTATGAGTCCTTTTTGATAAGAAAGTTAAGGCAACAATAGTCCATGACAATTTGGTGCCCTCCATCTTTCTTTTTGAGGATCAGCAAAGGAGAGGCCCATGGACTTTAAGACGGGGCCAGCAATTGAGCATCTATGAGTTGATTGAACTCTTTAGATACTTGAGCATCTTCTACTTGACTGTGTCTATAAGGTTTGGCACAGAAAGGGGGAGCATCTCCTGTATCAAATTGATATATAACGCCTTTGGACAGCCCATAGTTGTTAGGTCCAGAGGCAAAAATATCCTTAAATTGGTCTAAGAGATCAAATAAGTTCTTCTGCTAGATAGTTGAGAGTTGATGAAAGTCAGCAGCAGTGAATAAGAAGAGACCTGGGGATCCTCTTCAGGCAAGTTGAAATCACCAAATGTACCAAAGGGATAGAGAGAGGCCACCTGTTCTTCCCCTAAGATGTGACCATGCCCCACAACCTGACCCTTAGAGACCTACATGGGGAAGGCAGTCAAATTGGCCAGCAATAGTTGCACAGGCTCCTTGTGAGTTTGGTCTAAGATCCCAGGACACAAGCGGGGCTCTTTGAAACTTAGGGATTCAGGAGATTATAACTCCAAGAAGAATTTCTCAGGCAAATCATAGGATATCTGGGAGTCAATGATCACCTGGGAGCCAGGAGGGATAGTGACAGCGGCTGGGACAAGTAGCTAGACACCTTCCTCAGCAGGGCAAGATAGTGAAGGGGAGCGTATATTGGAGGAGTGAGCCCTATACTTAGCAAAAAAATGCCAGTAGGATATTTGAGGGCACATGTCTTAAGCCTTTTGTCAAAGATACACAGAGGTTCATCAAAGATTAAGGGGACCTCATACCCTAGAAGAGAAAAATATCTATCTCAAAGGATGGCAATCCCATTGTACTCTTAGATGAACTTTAAGCCTATCAAAGAGGTTGTAGCTTTTTTTCTTTAAAAGAACCACAGGGGAGGCAATGAGGAGTTTCCCAAATCTCATTGGCAGAGCAGAGTAAGCGCCAATAGCCCTGGTTTGGGCCATACCAGCAGTCTTGTAAGATTGAGTGTAGTTAATATTTGGATTAAATTTGAGCTTCTTCATCAACTTAGACAACATGACATCAATGGGGGAGCTAGTATCCAAGATAGCTTTAATCTTAACTTTCTGGATAGATACTTCTACGCGGGTTGTATCTTTTCCAAAAGGCAGTAAGACTTCTGGGACATCTTGAGCAGCTTTCAGCTCTTTTTTCTACTTTGCCAACATGCATTTCAAGGCAAGAATTTCCTTGTAAACATTTTTTAATGGCAGGGATACAGAGACATTCTGGAAGAGGGCCTCAGATAGCTCAGTGGTTTCTTTGAGGATTCCACTAAGACAGGGGGTCAGTGAGCTTGAACTAAATAAGGACAAGCCACCATAGCTCTGGCCTCAACTGAAGGTGGACAGGTTGTGGTGGTGGTTTTCCAAGAACAGAGTTTGTAAGGAACAGACACAGTTTCAGGAACAGCCCAAACAGAATAGCCATAACTATCAGAGTCATCATAGTCAGAATCCTTGGGTTCAGAATCACTCAAGAGATCATGGAATAGATGAAGGATAGTTGGGCCAGAAGAGGGAGGTAACTCTTCATAAGAGGGGGAATCAGAAGGAGACAGGAGAGGTTGATCAGCAGAGAGCATCTCTGCCTCTAAGCTGACCTCTTTTTTTCCCAACTGTTCCTTAGGATTTCATTCTTTTATGGGTGGGTTAGTGTAGGACCGCAAGTGGTGCCCTATTTGGCCAAAGTTGTGACAGCCCTGTTGTTTGGGCTGTCCATTGGATCCAATAGTCATGATACAAGGGGTACAAGAGGTAGTGCCAGAGTTGTTGGCCTTATTTTCAAACCACAGTCCCACCATGAGTTAGATGGATATCTTGTAGGAGAGTCTAAATACTCTTCATATAGTTGAGGGACGCTTTGTGCGCCTTAAAGCGTAACCACAGGAGTTGGTTTACTTTAAGGGCGTTAGAGAAGGCGATGTATGACTCCCAGGGAGTCAACTGGTGACTGGTAATGATTTGTTGACCCTCAATGTAGAAGCAATCAGAAAACTCCTCCAATTTTATCTTAGGGGTTAAAGAAATATGCATAAAGGCATCTTTCTTAGCCTCCAGACTAAGATTGCCTCCAAATTCCTCAATGATGAGATGTTTCATGTCCTCTCAAATGACTATGAATGGGAGCTTGGGGACTACAACCTCTTGGCAAGTGGGGTGTAAACAGGTAAAGATGTGCTCCTTTTTGGTGCCGTCAGTATCCCTCTTTGTGGCAGTCTCATAAACTGTCAAAAAGCAACAATGGTGGAGGTCTTGGAATCAAAAATATTCTTGAAGGTGGGTTTATAATTGGGATCAATAGAGAAAGACATAGATTGGCTGTTATTGCCCTGATTGAGAACATTGATATTTGGATTCCCTTCAAACTCAGATTCAGCAGCAGGCTTTCTAGCCCACAGAAGACAAAGACTTTCTTCTAATTTATCTAGGGTGGAGCTATTCTGGCCCCCAATGTCTCTGACTGTAGACACAACATTTCCAATCTCATCAATTTGTATCTGCTGGACAGCCAACATATCTGCAACCCCATTGACTCAAGTGATCATGGCTGTAGCTTGAGATACTAAGGGAGAGATTTTCTCATTCATAGTATCTGATAGACAGAAGAGATTCTGAATATATTTTTCTAAAGCATCCTGCCTACTGGCAACTTTGTTGGTCACTGCTGCCAGGTTATCCAGAGCAAGGGCACAATTTACACGTGGCTGTCCTTCCAACCCTGGGCAGCACCAGTGATTATTGAGAGCAGGTACTTTGTCAGTTTCTTCTTTGCCTACACCACTTAATTTAGAGGAAGAGTTGTCTTGATCTGAGAGGCGTTGACATAGGTAAATAATCTCACTGTGACAGTCCACATGGAAGCTGTTGTGCAGGCAAGGGCTGATTTTGCCACAATAAAGACTCTATGCTTAAAGTCGGAGAAACATAGTGGCTTTAGAACAGGTTAATGCCTAGTAGGTAACAAAGGTCTACTAGAGGTAGAGGATGCACTTTTAAAAGTTAAATGGCAAGCAGCGCTATTCAGGGAAAAACAATGAGGATAAATTAAACAAATTGTTAGCTGTTTAAGCAACAATAAACCAGATTGGATGGAGGGGCTCACTAATTTTGAGCCTTTGGAGGTATAGCAGAAGACAGCCACCAAGACGGAAATTGAGAAGAGCATTTGGAGGGGAAAATCAGAGACAGAAGATGTATGCAAGGCAGGGTACAAGGCAGGTTAAGGGACAGCAAAAGACTTGGCAGCCAAGTGGAATAGGGCCAAAGAAACATTGTCAACAAAAGGGGCCAGAAGGCCCAAGTATTCCAACAAGAGATCAAACTTCTTTTATTGTATTTTCACCAGTGATATTTAGCTATCTAGAAACAAGTTTCTAGAGTGAGATGGGGAAAGTCTTAAGGGGGTTCAGGATGAGGGAGAAGGGGATTCAGTGGCATCTTATTGGTTGGCAAGAATATTTTCAGCAGTTGGGGGGCCTGCATTGGAATTTGATTCAATGACGTCATAATTTGAAAAAATTCCAGCAACCAGCAGGTTGAGCACTACCATCCCCAAATAGTATATAATGCGTAATTTTCTTGTCATAATTATTTGGGAAAAAATAAGGTAAATTCAGATTTTCCTGGGCTATTTGAGCGACCCCAGCTTTGACCCATTTTTTTGTCTATAACAGTGTTTAAGTTGTCTATTTCCTTCAAGATTTTGTCTGCGGTTCTTTGCTAGTTTCTGGTTTTACAGGGGTGCACTATCCCTTCCATTTGGTTTTCTACTGTAACAGTACTAGCCTATTAGGTAACAAGGGCTACTAGAGTGCTGGTTAGTGTATGAACCTAGTAGATAACATGATCTACTAGGGGAGGATAAAGTCCCCACCCAGTAGGTAACAAAGGACTACTGGGGAAGGATGGCTCTTCAACCTGGTAGGTAACATGGGCTACCAGGAAGAATGGGTTATGTAACCTGGAAGGTAACAAAGGACTTCTAGAGAAGAGAGGAGCTTAGGTAGCTCCACAATCTCTTGGCCACTTGCAGAAGGTCTGTAAGTGGGGGCCTTACCTAACAGATTGGTAAGGTGGCCTCATCTGTGTTTTCCTGGAGGCTTTGAGGAGGTCCTGAAGCCACCAAAGGGGCATGAATATGACCAGTAACATTATCAGTGTAGCTGCTATGGGAAGCAGCTGCAGAACTTGATAAAAACAGGTCTCTGGGAAGTAAAGTTGGTTACTTTGCAGCTGAAAGCTCAGGATTAACCACCTGGGTGAGTAAAGACAACTGCACAGACATGAGGATTATCTGTGATTGAATGGCCCAAGTGAAGGTCACTTATAGGGTCCCAGTCAAACACTAGTAGCCTTGTAGACTTATTGCCTGATTCTGAGGTATTAGTAACAGGGACTGCAGATGGGACCAAGGTGATTCATAGTGAGGAAAGAAACAAGGGTGGTTCATAGTAAGGAATGGAAGATCATGGAGCAGGACTAGCTAAAGGACTGGAAGATCATGAAGAAGGACTAGTTGAAGGACTAAAAGTTGGCTGAGAAGAACTAGCAGAAGTAGATGAAGAATCAAGAAGAATGAACTTGGACTGCTAGAGATAAGATTAATGGAAAGAAATAAGCAGAGAAATAATTAATAATAAGATGATAAAAAGATATGATGAAAAGATTAAGATAAATATTATAAAAAGATAAAGAAAAACAGGAATTATTTCACAGAAAATACACTGTGAATTTATAAGAGATTGATTGAGTAAGAAGGAGCCAGAGCAGACGGAAACAGAACAGAGAAACTCTAAGGGCAAAGGCTGGAGTTTTGCCAAAATCATTAGGAGAAGCAAGAAGCAAGCAGAAGGTGGTTTTGAATGGTTGAAATGTTGAAGAAAAAACGGGGAAATGCAGAGAAACACTGAAGAAATTAAGGGTCAAAAAACCCTTAAGTAAAACAGACAAAAGCACTCAATTTTGCCCAGAGAAATGTGACGGGAATCACGGTAAAACCGTTCAAAACGCAGAGCAAGTATTTATCCAGAGCAAGACAACAACAGGTTTGAACCAGGGTAAAGAGCAAGTCATTCAGATAAACGTTTTGGAAAAACAGCTCAATCCAGGAAAATGATTGGCTGCAGGTCAAAACCTTTTTGATCAAGGTTTTAAGGGCTTTAACTGAAGAGTTTAAGCCTAAAAAATGAGGGAATGGCCCAGGAAAAACTGGTTTTTAATTGGCAAAAGTAAGTATAAAGGTTCAATATATTATAAATCAGAAGAAACTGGATAGTTTAAGCCTGGAAACCCAAACATCTGAGAAGAAACAGGGACTGAAACAAGAAGCTATAAAAGGGGGGAGCAGTCTGAGGCTTTTCAAGGATTGGAAAACAGTGGATAACAAAGGCCTTTAAGACAGAGCAGAGAGCTGGAAACCTATGATAAAGGTGCAAAAGACCAAGATAAATTTTCAAGAGCCCCCAGATAAAGGAGCTAGAGCCTAGGATAAGGAGATGAAGTCCAAGAAATTGTTGAAGGACTCTAAGTATTGGCACAAACCAATTGATTCCCATACCCCTAGGCCATATACCAGAATGTTTCTAAGAGAATCCTCTTTTTGAAAGCAAATAAAAGCCCATTTTGACCCCTGCCCATATTTCTAAGTAGTACAGATAGTCCCTATGAGTGAATTGCTCAATATCTTCTACCCTAGCCAAGGGGAGAAAGATACCTACTGCAAAAGCTATCAAAAGTTCATCACTAGTAAAACTTCACAGGAGGAATGAGAAAGGTTAACTAGACACCTTGAGATAACAGACAAGCGTGGTGTGGAAGGTGGGATACCAAAAGAACAAAGCTGAGCTACGCCTGCTTTGCCCTTTTATGGCATCCCACCTGGGTACACGTCCAGATATCCTAGCTGAATTTTTTTGTTTTTTAAATTAGCTAACTTTTAAATCTTTATCTTATACTATATCTGGTAAAAGAAAAGGTGTGTCAGGTATGCTACCAAAAGAGCAAAGCTGTGCTATGCTCAGCTTCACTCTTTTACAGCAGCTTGCTGGTATGTGTTTTCAGTTATAGCTGGCAAAAACTATTATCAAAGAGGGGTGTGAAGTTATATTTTTTGGATTTTAAATTTTAAATTTTTTGGCTTTTTAATGATCTTTATCATAAATCTTTTGAGTGAACCCCAGGGGTGATGTCAGCCTGCTATAATGCATTCCTGGTCTCATACCTAGTAAAAACCTGTTTAAAGATGCAGCCTAATTATGGTTTGTTGGTAAAAATTATATAGATTTGTTAATGAAAAATATCAGAAACCTAATGAGTATATAAAGTTGAGCGGTGAGCAGCTACCAAAAGAAAAAAGTTATGCTAACTCAGCTCTATTATTCACAGCTTCACACTATTATCTTTTTTGTTTTCCCTAGCAGAAATACATTTTTGGTAGTTCAGTATGTCTTTTTTAAATTTATTTACTATTCTGGTTCTTAAAAGATGATTTAATGATATATAAAGTAATTTATAATATAAAAATGATAGCTTTATTATGATTGCTACTTTTAATTAGAGAAGTATGGGTGTATGCTTTGTAAATACTCTATTATACTGTTATCAAGGCTTTATTAGTTGTTTCTACCCTTTATTATGCATTATATTTTAACATTTAAGAGCCTGGAGATTAATTAAAGTACTTTTAAGAGCTGTTGAGATACATAGACAAACCCAAATATATAACACCAAGTTTTCTCACATAAAAAATTAACAATTTATACATGTTAAAAAGAAAATTAGCCCGCTTAAGATTTGTTTTTTGCATAACTTCTGTGTGCTCAGCACTTGGTTTTGGTTATCTATTGCAACAGCTCTGAAAAGTACTGAATTTTTATCCACATTATGAAACTGCAGCCCTTTTAAATTCTTTATTTTCAGTATATATTTTGAACTCCAATGGACATTGAAATACCCATATTAATAAAGATCAAGTACATGTTATAAAAAGCTCTTTTTTTTCCTGAACAATTATTTTGTAGTTTATAGGCTTAATATATTCTTTTTATAGTACACCTTTTTACTAAGATGCAGTCTTTAGTTGTCGGTGACTGCATATTTTATTTATTAACATACTGATATCAATTTCCTTTTACATATATGTAATTCTATGTGATACTCTGATTTTTAATATCATTATTTCCTATTTTTGATAAGATACTGTTTGATTTTGTAGATCTTTTTAGTAATCTAAAGTGATGTTATTTCATCTTCATAGCATTTGATTTGATTGCATTTTATTTTTGTGTGTTCAGTACCCTCTGGTAAGTTATTGTTTTTGATGTTTACAGAAAACATCATAAAATGAAGCCATTGTAGTATGGTCTAAAAATTGATTATTTATGAGTTTCTAATATATTTTTGTTATCTCAGAAACTTAATTAATTATGGTGGTCATTTTTAAAAGAGGAACCCTCTAATTTTATGAGCAGATGAAAGTTAAAAGATCTATAGTAGCTACTATATATGATATTTAAAGTAGTTTATGTGGTGCTAAAGTTTTGCAGATGGGGGTGAAATAAAAATCATTATAAATGTTCTATTTGGGTGAAAAAGATTTTAAATAAAGTCAGGACACTCTTGTTTTTTTATAATAAGACAAAACTTGACTATAACACCTAAAATATGAAGATTAATTAGAAGTTTTTTAAGCAAATTATATTTTCTTGGTAGAGAACTTAAAACTAAGTAACTTTGAAATATGCATTTTAGTATTTATTAATCATATAAAAATAAAATAAAACTTAAATACAAAGATATAGCTAATGGAAGTTTAAAACAAATAAAGTCAAATAAGACCTTAATAGTAAAAAGTTGAATTTTGGTAAATAAAGAGCTAGTTGGATAAAAAAAACTATTTTAGACAAACAGTTTTTTAGTAAAATATCTGTTTAATCTGAAAAAAATCACCCACCCCAGGATCTGCTGTAGGAAGAAATCTGGAGCTTGAAATTAATATTAGTAGTTTGGAAAAGATGACTTATCTGATCCATGATCTGCTGCAGGGGGAAATTTTGTACATTTTTATAAAAAGGTTAGTAAGTTAGTAAAAAGCTTACCCAGCCCAAGATTTGCTGCAGTGAAAACTGGGCATTTTTAAAAAAATGCTATTAATTAGCAAATTCACTTACCAAACCAAGATCTGCTTCAGGGCAAAAATCTGGGTTTTCTCAATCCAGGTTAGTAAATTTGGTGAAAATAACTTACCCACCACAAGATCTGCTGTGAACTAAGTCAACCTAAAAGAGAAGGTTAGTAGTTTGAGTGAAATGGTTACCTGAAATGAAGCTTGGCTAAAAAATATTAGTTAATCAAAAAAATACTTACCAACCCAAGATCTACTTCAGGGCAAAAATCTGGTTTTTTAATCTAGGCTAGTTAATTTAGGTAAAGAAGCTTACTTTTAATCTTCTTTGGGGTGGAGGTCCTTTTAAAAAGAAAGGAGGTTAGTAAATTGGGTGAAATGCTTACTTAAATTCAGCTTTGATTTCAATCTCCAACTGATTAGTTTTTTTAACAAACTTATTACCTTTTTAAATACCTTTTTAAATTAATGTTAGCTTCAAACTTTTAAAAAAATTCTTACCTTTAAAATCCCTGATCTACTTGGTTAAAAAAGTTAATATTATATATATTTTGAAGCTTACCTTTATTTTGAAGTAAATTTACAGTGTTAAAATTGAAAAGTTAGTACTGTGTTTTGTGATGGCTTACCTTGGCTTAGTAAATCTAATCTTATCTTTTTGGAGGAGAAATAGATTGGATTGACCAATAATAGTTGATGAAAGCATTCTAAGCTCCAATCATTATTAGTAAAGTTTTATATCATTTTTGACTCTCTTACCTTTTAGGCAAACATGACTAAATTAAGTCCAGTTATATATATATTTACTTTTATTAACACTGCCACAGGAAGGGATGCTGTGAAACACTTTAAAGTGTCCAACAACCCCTTTGAGCGACAGCACTATCTATTAAACCAAACTATTTTATAGGCTTTTTGTATTTGTTGTCAGCTTTAGTTAGACTTAAAAGAAGGTAAGTTCTTTCAAGCAAAACATATGTAATTAATTTCTCCTACAACTCAAGCAGTTATATATGATAGTGGGAGGTAATTTATTGGGAATGAGTTTACTAGGCTAATAAAGGATTGGTACAGGCCCACAGAGAGTCTACACCAGCTGAGGTGAAAGTACATGGGGAGGATGTCCACCTAGTGATAGGGAAAGTATTGAAAGAGTTTGCTGCAATGAAGGCCAAGTATAAACTTCAAGCTAGCTACCTACCTCTACTAGGGAATGACAACTACTTCCAGCCGGTCCCTGGCTATGACCCAGGACACACAATGGGGACTGGTGAACAGAAATCCCACACCCACCCTGTTTCTGTTAAGAGTAATAATCAAGGTATCCCAGTTGATATATGGGCAATTATGGTGCAAGCAATCTAGACCTACTACTATATCATGACTGAGCCCGGCCATGTTAGGCCCAGAGAGCCTGACCTGAACGTTAATGTAAAGACCCAACAATTGGGGGAGTATTTTAGCAAAATAAGGCACCTAGTTGGCAACTTGGAAGCCTGTGAGCGCCGTCACAATTGAATAGACCGTCATCATCCATCAACAGACTTTGGCATGTACGTTATAACGTTCAAAATTACTGGTGAAATACGTGTTTACGTAGTATATACAGATGTATATGACTACAGACTGGGTGGAGTGGGGCAATACCAGCATGAGCCAGGTGTACTGCTTGGAGGAGTTGAGTGTCATGCCCTGCCCCAAAGGGCAGGCTATTTAATTTTAGTATATTTGTTGATTTTTGATTGATTTAAAGCTTCAGTATTTTTAATATTGAAGTTTTTGAATTAAGAGTTAATATATAGGTATTCTAAAGTTAATTACCTTGTTTTCCTTTTGCAATTTGCATTGAAATTGTTGTCATTGTTGTTTGCTCTGTTGTTTAATATTGCTTTATATATTTCTACTCTAAAGTTAGAATAATTTTCACTTCACTTACTTTTGAACTCCTGCTTACATTGTTGCTGCTCTCCCCAGTTTCCACGTTGCTGATCTGCAACTTCTGCTGAGTTTTCTTATCTCCTTTCTTTTTCCAGGTCACCCCAAACTTCTCCAGTTGCTCCTCTTCTTGGCTGCTCTCCCTGATGATCAAAACCAACTGGAAAGGCCATTTCTTCTATAAATAAAGAGCTTTTTAAGAGTAGGCTTTAAGCCAAAATTCTAAGTGATTTCTTCCCTTCAATCTTTTACAATTTTTAAACTTTGAGATCTTAATTTCTAGAATTTTTTACTTTTTTATTAAATTCATTTTTAAGTTTAGCTTTTTATTTCCTTAAAGCCAATGAAACTTGTAAAACAACAAGCCTTAGGCTTGTTGTATCCATTTTTCCCCTTAAGGAATCTTTCAATAGTTATATGTATCAATTTTCTGATGGAGAATATCCTAATATTGATATTCCCTTAGTTACAAATTGTTCACTATTGAACACTTTATTTTATCTTCTTTGCTTAGGGTTTTTACACTCTATTACTCCATTTGTGACACAATATAGGTTTTTAGCAGGTTTCTGTAAGATTATCTTACAGACAGTTCCTACGGGTTTATATCTTTTAAATTTGAATCCTAATGCCTTGCACGCTCTAGTCTATAACCTTGCACCATTATGGGCAAGACCTTACATTATTTTGGCTTCCCATGAGATTGACCCAGGCAATACCTTCTCCATCTCTTCTATCATCTTTCTAGCCTTGTTTCTCTCTATTATTATTGTAACATTGTTATCTCTAGTAGTTTTTTTTACTTAGTGGGGTATATGATAAAGGTTTTTGTAAGAAGGAGGGGCATACTTCTACTTTCTACACCAACCAAACAGTAGTTCTTAATACCTTAGCTCATAGTTTGCCACTCCCTAGTATTTTTAACACTTTAGCTTATGCACAGGCCCACTTTACTGCTTACAGATCCAAATTCTCCACCAACTCCCAGAAGGTCCTCTATCTTGCAGAGAAGCTCACCGGTCACTACAGAGATTGGTTTAGCTCTCACTCAATATGCAACCCAGGTATTCTCCAGAACTACAACCTCTTTGTCAGTTCACTACTATCCTTCTCTGGAGAGGATAAAGAGTCATCCACTCCCTCTTCTTCTTGTTATGCAGGTCTCACCCAAGGTTTGCTCCCACTTGACAAATACAACCGGGAGTTTTCTCTCTTCAGATAAGACTACAAGCCTCTGACGCTGAGGCTTGTAGCTTCTACAAGTTAGGTCTCAACAGGTTGCTCCAGGAATTTTTGGTCCACCACAACTTTCCTGAAAAACTAGAATTTCCTATCAGAGAGGTGGTTAAGTGGAACCAAAAATACCTTTCCTAAAAAGCACCTCCTTCTTCTAACCTATCCCCTGCAGCTTGGCTGTTTGTACCAGACAAGGTACCACTTCATTCAAACCCTCCATCTGGCACTGAGCCAAAAGTCTGGGGGAGGTTTCTGCCTTACTGCTGAGGAAGTCCTTAGAAGAAGGAACAATAACCTTTGCTCCTACTGTGGATCAAAGGACCATCTCCTACCAGCCTGCCCTCTCTCCAAGCATTTCTCCTTTGTCAATAAGAGCTCCACTCTCACTTTGCTTTCCCTTATTGACACTTCCAAGTCACCTACTGTATTGGTAACTATTCATGGACCTTTGGGAAAGATCAAGGTCCTTGCTCTTCTTGATACTGGCGCCAATGCCAACTTCATTGAGGAGAAACTTGCTAAACTAATTGGACTCTCCGGTTCCGATTCCCTTGACGTTAAGGTGGGAAACAGCACTATCATTAGCACCACACCTATCCTCCAACTCGTCATCATTGACTTGGAGGGCTCTCCATTCTGCGTCACATGTAACTCCTCTCCCAACTTATCCTTCCCGTTCATCCTTGGATTCCCGTGGTTGAGAGAGTCTTTGCTTAACTTTGATCACCCAAACAACAAGATTTCATTTACATGCAATGACATTGTCAAATTGCTTCCCCTTGTATCCGGTACTCTTTGCCCAATCCCCCCAAACTGAACCTGACTACCATCTCTAGTACAATCTCAGATACTCTTTCCTCTAAGGATGAGGATGGATTACCTTATTGTTACTCTGACTTCAAGAATTGCTTTAGCAAAGAAGAATGTAATCTGCTACCTCCTCATAGGCCCTACAATATTCAGATAAACCTTAAGCCAGGCACCACTCCCCCTGGGGAAGGATTATTCCTCTCTCTGATGCAGACAACACTTTACTAAAGAAATACATCAATGAAGAACTCTCCAAGGGTTTCATCTCTCAATCCACGTCCCCATGCTCCTCTCCCATCTTCTTTGTTGGTAAATCAGATGTCTCTAAGCGCCCTTGTGTAGACTATAGAGCCCTCAACAATATCACAATCAAGGATAGATGCCCTATTCCCTCTTCTGAGGTTTTGACCAATTACCTCACAGTTAGTTCTGTATACACTAAGATTGAATCCAAATTGCTTTCAACCAGATCAGAGTCTCCCCTGGCCACTAATGAAAGACTGTGTTCTGTACCCCATTTGGGTTATACAAGTACAATGTAATGCCCTTTGGGCTATGTAACGCTCCGTCAACCTTTCAGGCCTTAATAAATGAGGCACTTCTGCTCTTCCTTAACAAGTTTGTTGTTGTCTACCTTAACAATATTCTTATATACTCCTCTTCTATTGACAACCATGTCACCCACGTCTGCCAGGTACTCCAGAGACTTTGAGACTACAACCTGTTTGCAAAATCTTTCAAGTGCTTATTATTTTGCACTGAGGTCAATTTCCTTGGCTACATTGTCACCCAAAACGGTTTTGCTGTCTCTCCTAGCAATGTGGATTCTATCCAAAGCTGGTCTGTTCCCAAAACCCACTCACAACTTTGTGGTTTCCTTGGATTGGCAAACTATTGCCATAAGTTTGTGGAAAATTTTTCTTCCTTAGTTTTGCCTCTCACTACCCTTACCTCTCCTTCTGTTCCTTTTGTCTGGACCCCTGAGGCCCAGCTTGCGTTTGATGCTACCAAAGCAGTCTTTGTCTCCACTCCTGTCCTCCTGATGCCAAATCCTTCCAACCCATTCTTGGTTGAGACTGATGCCAGCAACTATGCTGTTGGTGGTGTTCTCCTTCAGCTTGGGGGAGATGCAACACCCTGTTGCATACTTCTCTCAAAAACACCTTCCAGCTGAACAAAACTACCCTGTACACTACAAGGAACTTCTTGCTATCATCAAAACACTCAAGCATTGGCATTTCTAACTTGAGGGACTTGATGAGCCCTTCCTCATTTACACAGACCATAAGAACTTGCTTTACTTCACTGAGTCACGCCGAATTTCCCAAAGACACACTAGATGGGTACTAGAGCTGTCAAATTTCTGCTTCAAGCTTGTGTACAAGAAAGGTATGCTCAATACCCTACCTGAAGTGTTTAGTCATCATCCTTCATTATCTAATTTTGACAAAGACTACAAACTCCTTAACACTAAGATGGTCCTTCCACCTGAGAGTTTTCTGAAACTTAATGTTATCAGTACTACAACCCCCAATATACTGAAGCAAATCCATAAATCCCAGATTTCCTATAAAGCCTTGTCTCAGCCCATTGACGCTCTTACAAACAATAAGACAGTCAAGAATCCTTCCTTCTCCCTGCTAGATGGTGTGTTATACTTCAGCAACCTTTTGGTAGTTCCTTCTCCAGACCTTCAACAGCTTCTAACCATCATGTTTCATGACTCCCTTGCTGCAGACCACTCTGGATACAAGAAAACACTTTCTAAACTCCGCAATTACTTCTGGTGGCCAAAAATGTCCACTTTCATCAAGTCATATATCAGTAGTTGCCTAGTTTGCCAGAGAAGCAAACACTCTATCCAGAAACATGTAGGTCTTCTATGCCCCCTCCCAGTCCCTTAAGGTCCTTGGCAGTCTGTCTCCTTGGATTATATTGTCCAGCTTCCTCAGTCCAAAGGCTTTGACGCCATACTGATCATTGTAGACATATTGTCAGGGATCCAGTCTTGGGCAACCAGCCCGTCATTTTCAGGGGTAACTTGGGCCAGGTTTTTTGCAGGCAATGTCCAACACAAGAGGGGAGCTAACTTCAAAAGGTAGGAGGCAGACTTCCCCAACCAAGACCATGGGCCGGCAGCCAGGATTATAGCGTCAATCACCCCTGTGAGGGTGATGTACACAATCCCAAATAGCTTGCCAGTATGGTTGGTTAGGAGGTTGGGTGCGGAAGCAGGCATGGGTTTTGGGATCATGGGTGGTTCCATGGACAGGTTGTAAGCAGGGAGATAATTGAATTTTCATCTGAACAACTTGGGTGTTGAAAATATCCACATGCCTTGCCGGTTGTATCTAACTGTGGATTGTATATGGGCCAGGGGATTGAGTTTGAGTATCTTTTCCAGGGTGTAATCTTTGTATTTAGACTTCAGAGGGTAGTCGGTAAAGTGGACAGGTCCAAAGGGTACACCAGGAGGATGGAAAGCAGCAGGCAGTGGGGCAGGCAGGCCAGGAGATCTTGAACTGAATTGGTAGACAGCAAATACAAAATAAGGTAATAGCTGTATGAGCCAAATTAACATAACCTTTATTCAAAAATGGCAATAAGTTTGGAGCGTGGTGTCCTTGGTTCTATATAGTACCCCCCTCCAAACTTAACATTTTTCATGGGGGGTTCATCAGGGCATTGGGAAGACCAGGGCTGGAGGAACTGGGTGCTTGGGTCCAAAGGCAGCAAAATGGCACTCAGCCCGGGAGTTCTTTCATTGGTCCAAATTCTTGATTTGGCTGCCTGATCATCTAGCTTTAGTGTTGAGGTCATGGGACTGAGTTGCGGGCTTGTGCCTCTTTCCTGGGTTTGCTCTTGATTGATTGCTGGTATAGACTTTGAGTTTGAGAAGCTACTAGTTGACAAATCAGTGCCTCCATTAGGAGCTGTGATTAATCCTCCATTTGGCGCAATGATTTCTTTGGATTGTCTCTTTTTACTGCATGGGTTAATACACTTGGCATCAGCTTGTGGGTGCTTGATCACAGAAAAACGCGGGCAGGCAGTCTCACAGTCCACAGGCCTGGTAGCCCAAAGGAATCCAGGGTTGGGGTTCAATTCCTTCTCCTTGACCCAGGTTTCCAGAGAGGAAGAATTGTCAATCCTGACACCATCCCCTTCTTCCCCCAAGGACCCGCCCTTCTGGTTCTTCTTGTTCAGGTAGAGTTGGACAGCTTCTTGGGCGTTAGTCAGGTTGCTTGGCGGCTCCCAAGTACTTTCTTCTAGTGGGTATCCTTTCCACTTGACATAATTCTGGGGTTTTTGGTAGTGAGTTTGGTTGCTGTGTATGTATTCAACTTCATATTCCTCAGCGCGGCCTGTTTGGATAGGTGGGGGGCTGTTTTAATCCGTTGGTGGGGAAGAAAATTCCCATCTTTCTTTAAAAACAGGGAATGGTGGAATATACCATGAATCTTCCAGGAGGGGGTAGGTTTAGCTTGAAGGCAACCTCACCAACTAGTTTGGTGATTTTGTGGGGGCCGCTTCTTCTGTGAGCTAATTTCCTGCAGGGCACGTGCAGGGGTACGTTCCGGGAGTCTAGGTATACTTTGTCTCCAACTTGTAAGGGTTGGCCTGGGATTTTTTTGCGGTCAGCAAAGGCTTTGTATGTCTGCAATGCGCGGTTTAGGTTGGTCAAGCATGTTTTTTGTGTGTCGTGAATCTGTTCAATCCAGGAGCACTCAGTGGTGTTTGATTCCTTTCCGCCAATCTGGGGGTCCCAGGTGGGGTCAAACCCATAGTTGGCTCTTAATGGGGACATGCCTGTGGAGGCATGGTCCTTACTGTTGTAGGAAAACTGGGCCATGGGGTATATCCAAGGGTCTTAGAAGTCCCTCAGGTTTGTTTCTGTGAGTCTTGGTCCGCCCACAGGTCTCACACCCCTTCAGGTATGCGCTTATGTCTTGATCCATTTTTGGCCAAGCAAAGTTTCTTCTGATGCTCCAGAGGGTCTTGAGCCTACCCAGGTGTCCAGCCATCTTGGAATTGTGGTAGTCTCTCAAAAAGTTGGTTCTGATGTCCCCTTCTGTTACAAAGATCCTGTTGTGGAGCATTAGCATGGTTCCCTTCAAGGAGTAGCCTTTTTGGTAGTGGGCGCTATCCAAGGATTTGGAGAGGTCAGAGGTCAAGGTCTTGGTGAACTTGTCTAGTGTTTGGGCCCTTAGTACTTCTGGTTTGCTGGCTCTGATTTTCATCAATCCCAGGTGAATGCCTAGGCTTACTGTGTCCAAGAGGACTTGAGTGTTGTGGTTGCAAGTTTCTAGGTGGGTAGGCACCAGGTCAGTTCTTTTACTTAGGGCGTCAGGTACCACATTCACCTTTCCTGGCTTGTAGTCTATGGTCAGAGTGTAGTCAGCCAGTTCCAAGGCCCATCTTTCTTGTTGTTGGTTAAGCTGGCGTGGTTTGAAAAAATTAACCAAGTTTTGTGGTCTGTCAGGACCTTTACTGGGTATTCAGTGCCACATAGGTATTGGCGCCAATGTTTCAGGGTCTTTATTATGGCTAGCATCTCCTTGTCATATATTGGGTAGTTTACTTCTTCAGGTAGCATCTTCTTGGAGTAATATGCTACAGGATGTAGCATACTATCTCCTCCTTCCTGAAGAAGGACCCCGCCCACCGCAAAATCTGATGTGTCGGTTTCCAGAACAAAAGGTTTTTGAGGAATCTGGCATGGCCAGGACAGGGGCGGAGGTGAAGGCAAGTTTCAAGGTGTCAAAGGTGGTGGTAAATTCCGGAGTCCAGGCAAAGGTGACCTTGTCAGAGCAAAGGCGGATCCGGGGGAGGGTAATGTGAGAAAATTTTTGGATGAAATCCCTGCAATATTTTGCCAGGCCCAAGAAACTTCTCACATCCTTTCTGCTTTTAGGCACCAGCCAAGATGTTATTGCTTCTACTTTGTCTTGTGCCATGGCAAAGCCGCCAGTCTTCACTATGTATCCCAGGAATTTGAATTCAGATTGAAAGAATTTGCACTTCTTAAGCTTAGCGTGTAAGTTGGCTTGGGAGAGTTTCTCCAGTATAAGATCCAGATGGCGCAGGTGTTTCTTGTGAGACTTGCTGTAGATGAGAATGTTGTCCCGATATGCCACATAAAAACGGTCAAGGTATTCTCCTAGGACGGTGTTGATCATCCTTTGGAAGGTGCTGGGGGGCGTTGCAGAGGCCGAAGGGCATTACAAGGTATTTGTACAGCCCATATTAGGTTTTGAAGGCCTTCTTGTACTTGTCTTCATCCTTGATTCAGATTTGGTTGAATGCATCTCAAAGGTCAATTTTTGAGTACACCTGGGCTCCAGTCAGTACATCACAGAGGTTGTTAGCATTGGGGATGGGGTAGCGGTTCTTCACCATAATGTTGTTCAGTTTTTGGTAATTCACGCATAGACACATCCCACCATCTTTTTTTCCTACAAACAGCATGGGTGACAAGCAGGGGGCTTTGGACACCCGGATGAACCCTTTTTTTGTCATATCCTCAAGGTACACTTTCAAGGCCACTTGCTTGCGGTGGTTACAGCTGTAGATGGGGCCGTGGTGTGGTTGAGTCCCTGGTAGTAGGTCTATGGCGTGGTTGTAGATTGAATGGCTGGGTAGTTTTGTGGCTTCTTCTTCACTAAACACATGGTTTTATCTCTGTAGGGGGTAGGCAGTATTTCAACACTAGGCTTTATCTTCATAGCCAAGAGTTTGTTGGTAGGGGGCCATTAATGGCTCATGCAAAAAGGAACTGTGTCACAGGATTCTGGTTGGCCCAACGTGGCGGTTTGCTTATGGTAGTTCAGGATTAGGCCATGTTTGACAGAACAGGAGTTGTCCAGTATAAGGGGGTGGGGTAGTCCTGGCAAGAGGATCAGGGACAATGGGTATACATTGTGTTCAATGGTCAACAGGAGTTCTTGTTCACACTCATAGCTGGTGTCCAAGGAGCTTTTTCCCATGATTACTTGTAGACTGTGTTCCAAGGCTGTCAAGCCTAATTCCTCTGCTAGGCCGACGTTGATAAAACTTTCATCTGCTCCTGTATCAATATAGACTTCAATCTTGTGCTTGTTTCCTGCTACATCTATGGTCACTTGGATGAATTTGTAAGACTGGGAAGAAGCTTTTATTTGCACCAGTGAGATCGGGGCAGTGTTTTTCTTAGGGCAGGCTCTGGTCAAGTGGCCCGCCTTGTGGCAGTGGAAGCAGAGTCCTTTGTGGTAGTATTGTTGGAGCTCTTCAGGGGTCATCCCTGTTCTGTTGGGGGTCAGTGTTTGGGGTTGACAGGCCTGGGAGGAGCCAGCGTTCTCTTGGTTCATGCTAAGACCCTTGCACAGGGGAATTAGCTTGTCTAGGCTGAGGGTGGGCGGATGGTGCTTCAACAGGTCCTTCATTGCTAGATTGACGCCCTTTTGGAAGATAATGGCTGCCAGTTTTCCTTGAGTTGGGTGAGGGTTTTCAGTTTGAGGAATTTGTCAATATACACTTGGATGGGCCAGGGACCTTGTTGAATTTATAGCAGGGAGTTCAGGGCGTAGTATCTAGTGTCGCAATCTTCTCCTGTGGCCATTAACTCAGCCTCAAACTTGGTGTAGTCTAAGTAGAATTCTATGTCCTTGGCTGTGGCCTTGTCAAACTAGTCCAAGGTGTCCCCTGATAGCATTGAAGCAATCCCAAGGATCTTCTTGGTGTCACTGGCATAAGAGGGGGAGTTGGTAAGGAAATACAGGCAGAGGACTGGCATGGCACATCTAGCTTCCTCAAGCGTGAGCTTCCCCATCTGAGGCATCTCCACCTTTGTGAGGGATTGGTTCACAATAATGTTTTGTACTTGGGAGGAGGGGGCCTTGTTTGTATCAGTAGCAGCAGTGTTTTTTCTTTTTGGGTTAATCAGATTTGTACTCTTCCACATGGAAGAGATCAGGTTTTTGGACATCTTATAAGTGTAATAAGTGATTATCAATAGCAAAAGCATACAAGATGCCCCAAGAAATAACAACATCTTGGGGCTCAGGGTACCAGTTTTTATAAAGATTACCATAATTTCAGGGATCCAGTCTTGGTTGGCTGGCCTGTCTTTTTCAGGGGTAACTTGGGCCGGGTTTTTTGTGGGCAATGTCCACCACAAGAGGAGAGCTAACTTCAAAAGGTAGGAGGCAGACTTCCCCACCCAAGACCACGGGCCGGCGGCTGGTACAATGGTTTCCACCACCCCTGTAAGGGTGATATACACAATCCCAAACATCTTGCCAGTATGGTTGGTTGGGAGGTCAGGTGCAGAAGCAGGAATGGGTTTTAGGGTCACAGGTGGTTCCATGGACAGGCCGTAAGCAGGGAGATAATTGAATTTTTCTCTGAACAACTTGGGTGTTGAAAATATCCACAGGCCTTGTCGGTTGTATCTAACTGTGGATTGTATGTGGGCCAGGGGATTGAGTTTGAGTATCTTTTCTGGGGTATAATCTTTTTATTTAGACTTCAGAGGGTAGTCAGTAAAGTGGACGGGTCCAAAGGGTACACCAGGAGGATGGAAAGCAGCAGGCAGTGAGGCAGGTAGGCCAGGAGATCTTGAACTAAATTGGTAGACAGCAAATACAAAATAGGACAATAGCTGTATGAGCCAAATTAACATAACCTTTATTCAAAAATAGCAATAAGTTTTGAGTGCAGGGTCCTTGGGTCTATATAGTACCCCCCTCCAAACTTAACATTTTCCATGGGGGGTTCATCAGGGCATTGGGAAGGTCAGGGTCGGAGGAACTGGGTGCTTGGGTCCAAAGGCGGCAAAATGGCACTCAGCCTGGGAGTTCTTTCATTGGTCCAAATTCTTGATTTGGCTGCCTGATCATCTAGCTTTAGTGTTGAGGTCATGAGACCAGGTTGCGGGCCCGTGCCTCTTTCCTGGGTTGACTCTTGATTGGTTGCTGGTGTAGACTTCAAGTTTATGAATCTATTAGTTGCCAAATCAGTGCCTCCATTAGGCGCTGTGATTAATCTTACATTTGGCGTGATGATTTCTTTGGATTGTCTCTTTTTAATGCATGGGTTAATACACTTGGTGTCAGCTTATGGGAGCTCAATCCCAGAAAAATGCGGGCAGGCAGTCCCACAGTCCACAGGCCTGGCAGCCCAAAGGAATCCAGGTTTAGGGTTTAATTCCTGCTCCCGGGCCCAGGTTTCTAGAGAGAAAAAATTATCAATCCTGACACAGATTCTCAAAGCAGGCATTTTTTGCTCCCAGTAATTCTAACATTTCTTCAAAGCAGACTGCTTCCCTCTTTGTTAAGAACGTCTTCATCCATCATGGTACTCCAAGAGATATTATCTCTGACTGTGGACCACAATTTCTTTCCCTGTTCTGGAAAAAGTTTGTGACTCAGCTAGGTGTCCACCTTTCTCTTAGCATCTCCTATCATCCCCAGTCTGATGGGCAAACCAAACATACAAACCAGACACTACAATATTTTCTTTGCTGTTTTTCCAACAAACAACAAGACAATTGGGCTTCTCACTTACCTTTGACCCAGTATTTCTGCAATGCTACCCCCCATTCCTCTACCAAGATGACTCTGTTCATGGCAAATTTAGGCTATACTCCTGCCTTTGTTCCTTCTGTCACCTCCTCTGTCCGTTCCCCATTAGCCAAGGAGTTTTTTGTTTGGCTAAAACTCATCCAGAATTACTTAAAGGAGAATCTCTCTAAGGCTATTGAGATTTACAAGGTCCAGGCTGACCGTCATTGTCAGGAGGGGAAGAGCATCCAGGTCAACAACCTTGTATATCTAAATACAAATAATCTTCCTATCAGATGGCCTTCTTGTAAACTTGGCCCTCGTTTCATAGGGCTTTTTCTTGTAACAGAAAGAGTTGGGAAGGTTGCATACCATATCCAACTTCCTCCAGGTTACCGCATTCATGACGTCTTTCACGTGTCCCTCCTCAAACTCCAGAATTTTCCTCCTCCTTCCCATCAGAACAACAAAGCACCTCCTCCTCACATAGTCCAAGGGACCCATGAATATGAGGTTGACTCCATTATCAACCATTGTTACCACTATGGTAGAATCCAATACTTGGTTCTTTGAAAGGGATATTCTGTTGAGGAGAGCTCTTGGGAGCCATTGTTCAATATTGAAAACTGTCCTGATGCCATCAACTTTTATATCCAAGAACATCCTGAGCTTGGATCTGGAGGGGGTAATTTCATGCCCTGCCCCAAAGGGCAGGCTATTTAATTTTAGTATATTTGTTGATTTTTGATTGATTTAAAGCTTCAGTATTTTTAATATTGAAGTTTTTGAATTAAGAGTTAATATATAGGTATTCTAAAGTTAATTACCTTGTTTTCCTTTTGCAATTTGCATTGAAATTGTTGTCATTGTTGTTTGCTCTGTTGTTTAATATTGTTTTATATATTTCTAATTTAAAGTTATAATAATTTTCACTTCACTTACTTTTGAACTCTTGCTTACGTTGTTGCTGCTCTCCCCAGTTTCCACGTTGCTGATCTACAACTTCTGCTGAGTTTTCCTGTCTCCTTTCTTTTTCCAGGTCACCCCAAACTTCTCCAGTTGCTCCTCTTCTTGGCTGCTCTCCCTGATGATCAAAACCAACTGGAAAGGCCTTTTCTTCTATAAATAAAGAGCTTTTTAAGAGTAGGCTTTAAGCCAAAATTCCAAGTGATTTCTTCCCTTCAATTTTTTACAATTTTTAAACTTTGAGATCTTAATTTCTAGGAATCTATACATTTTTATTAAATTCATTTTTAAGTTTAGCCTTTTCTTTCCTTAAATCCAATGGAACTTGTAAAACAACAAGCCTTAGGATTGTTGTATCCATTGTTTTCCCTTAAGGAATCTTTCAATAGTTATATGTACCAATTTGCTGATGGAGAATATCCTAATATTGACATTCCCTTAGTTACAAATTATTCACTATTGAGCACTTTATTTTATCTTCTTTGCTTAGGGTTTTTACACTCTATTACTCTATTTGTGACACAATATAGGTTTTTAGCAGGTTTCTGTAAGATTATCTTACAGACAGTTCCTACGTTTTTATATCTTTTAAATTTGAATCCTAATGCCTTGCACGCTCTAGTCTATAATCTTGCCCCATTATGGGCAAGACCTTACAATGATCTGTGCTGGCTCCTTGTAGTAATACTCGCCAGGTGGTTTGTTGAATGGCTCATGCTGTTGGTTATATTGGTGGCCCCAATCCCTAGGCATGCTGTGAGGACAGCTGAGAAGATTAGGTGATTCATCTCCTGATCCTGGGGAAGGGCAGACAAAGCTTAGTGTCTTGTTTAACTTCTTGTAGGTAAAGTCTTTGAATTAATTTATGTGATGCTATTGAGGGGTAATTTCACTCAACGATAGCACAAACTATCATCAAGTGATTGGGCTTTATTATATACTATCAGCCTTGATGGGGCATGAATAGTGTAAAACATTGGACAGGGAACCCCAAACACTTGGAGTTGTCTGGAATTCCCTTTTGGGATTGGGATTGGAGAGGTTTGGCCATCAATGTATTGTTGATCTCTGATTTGCATTGCCCTTGTTTCCCTTTAGGTGCTTTCATGCACCCAAATTCCAATTCAGTAATTCCTGCATTATGTGGATTGTATGGCAGACTGTCAACCCCTCCCAAATTTGGTAGATTTCAAATTTGAGCAGCACTTTCCTCTATTTTTAGTTTTGGGGAAAATGCCTTTTTGGGTTTCCCAATTAGGAAATTTCCTCATCTGGCAGGGGTGGACAGGCCTGTTGTGGGGGGTGCGCCGTTCCTTGCGGGCAGGTGTGCGGCCAGCGCGCGGCCCGCGGCAGCGGTATAATTATCAAAATTTGAATTTTTTGAATTTTCAATTCCTGATTTGATGTGCGGCTGTTTTGCAGCAGTTTCTCCAATTAGGGGGAACTGCTGCAACTTTTTTTGTTCTGTTAGTCCTACAGAACACAAATTTTTGCCTTGCAAAAGTTTGTTGTCAGGAATATTCCTGATAGTTATCCATTCTTACTGAGAAGGGTAACATCTCATGGGTGACAGCTACTTTTCAGGAATCTGCCACACATTCTGCTTTGAAGCATCTGGGGACTCAGTCTAACTGTTGAGAGTCTGCAAATTCTTGATTGAGCATGGTGTGATTGGCCCCAGTATCTACCAGGAGTCTGTGGGTGTTTCCAAAGAAGCAAAAGGGATAGGCCAATAAAGTAATTTTATTTGATGAATGGCTGGCTTGGAGGGCAGGGTTGCCACTGTTTACTTGGAATATGTTTAAGGTTTCCACCTTATGTACATTATAGTCACAGGGATTTTTAGCCAGGAGATATTGGGAGTATGGATCAAGCAGGGTTGCAGAGCCTCTTGTGTCTACAACCCCCAGGATTTTTCCAAATTCTCAATATGTGCCGACTGCAACTCCCCCTCTTGAGGGTTTTTGTTGTCATTATTCATTTGGAGGGGTTGGTAGCAACCTACTTGATTGTGGTCACTGCCAGGTGCAGGGCAAGGTTGAGGGAGTGCATCATTAGATCTTTGGAAGCCCCTTGTGGCTTAGTTATTTGTTTCTACAATGGATTTGTAGCAATCATTGATGGAGGTGCAATGCCACACAGGCACCCATTTGAAAATATGGGGTTTCAATCTATTGATGATAAGGGTGAAGAGCATTGCATTCCCGTTGGTAATGGCTTCAGGGGCAGCATCAAGTGTTTGTGCCAAGCAGCAAGGTATTCAGGGATGCTCCCTGTTTGCTTGATTGCAAGCAGGGGTGTTCCTACTACAATGGGTGAAAAAAATTTACTTGAGAAGGACTTGGCATTGTCTCTGAAGGTCTCCCAGGTGACCTTGTGTTCTTGTCTAGCCCAGTTGATGAACCATAAGCAACAGGCCCTGTGATGCGCCCTGACACAGTGACAACCCATATGGGCTCGGGAACTTGACAAATGCGGAGGCAGGTTTCTGTGGAGTGTATCTAACTTACAATGTTGGCCTCCTCCACACCACCCTTGAAGGATTCCAGTTGTAGGTTCATCATTCATCATGACAGATCAAACTGGGGCAGGGTGAGCTTAACGTTAGGTTGTCTAAGGCGGAGTTGGTTGTAGATGCTGGTGAGAACTATTTGATACTGGTATACAATGTAACCCTCAGTATGTCCCCATAAGGGATGAGGAGGAAGATCTCTTGGTGAGCTGTAGCCATACAGCCAGTACTTTGTCCTTCAGTGGGGGATTTTATTATAGTTAGGTTGTCAATTAAACCTACTCTGCTACCACTGTTGCAACTGAACCAATAATAAGTCAGCATTTAGATTACAAAAGACAAATTTCCAAATAGAAAGGACAAGAATAGGAATAAGATGTGTTTATTTCAAGTACTAGGTGGTTGCCCAATCCAAGGACAGATATAAAGTTGAATTTAATAAATAAATTTAATATATTTTATTGTATTTTTTAGGCTGGGATTAATTATCAAATTCAAATTTAATTTCTATTTAAAAAAATTTCTTAAAAGTAACTTCAATTATATTTATTTAAAATTAAAGTTGCATATTCCAAGTATAAATATAGAATAGAAATATGAATAAGTAGAGTATTAAAATTAAGTTTAGTAAAGCTGAAATTATAATTATAATTTTTTTGGAATTATAATAATGTTCAATTTTAGAACTGATCTGTAGCTTTAAAATAAGCTATCACACATCAATATTGGCCTAGTATTTGCAGAGATACATTAATTTTAGTTTTTTAGTGTGTATTAAAAGTAACCTCAGATATTATCAAATTGAGTCTGAGCCTTTGATTATGATGCTAGCCCAATTCCAGCACTTAAATATATAGCTGAGCATCTAGAGAAGCTAGAGCTATCATATTTAGTACTATTTTGATCAGAATCATCTGAAAAATTGATCTACATCCTCTAGATTTCATGAAAATCATTATATTGAATTTTAATTTTATCATAGCTAGTTTACTCCACTGATGTTCTTTTGGGATGAGGCTGTGGCAGGAAAGGTTTACTCTGAAACAATGTGCAGACACTTGGATCTGGTGATGCATCTGTTGCAACTGAACCAATGAGGATTCAGTATTTGGAATTGGGGAAGATAACAGTCCAATAGAAAGGACAAAATAATAAGAACAAGGTATTGTTTATTGTAGAATATAGTGGTTAATATACTATATGGGGAAAGCCACAAGGCCACAAGGGGGTGGCATGGTAGGGAGTTCCATGTAAGGTTTGGAGCCAAGGAATAACTCGTGCAGGGATCAGCAAGTCAAATTGGTAGCTCTCCTAATTAGGATGAAGTACCCGCCATTTGATATTGCCATCAGATTAATCCATAACGTTAGACACGTCAAGGGGCAACTCGTCAAGCGCCCCCTGTGTATTGTAAGATACGTTAGCAGGTAAGGCTGGAAACTTGGTTGAAACACCCCCCTTGCCCCCTGCTTGTCGTCAGACACCAAGACCAGAGTCCGCAGAAGGTCTGGGAAGGTCTGCACAAACAACTTTTGTGTGAGAATGGCGTGGCAGGGGCGCAAGCAATCATGGTGAAGCTTCTTGGTGCTTCCTTGGGCATCTTCAAGTTGATAAGTGTGATTGTCATAGACTGCGGCTATCTTGAAAGGCCCTAGGTGGTTGGGTTCCAACTTGGCAGAATTGGGATTGAGGGTGTATACAGGGTCACATACAGCGTACCTAGCTTCAAGGTGCTTTGTCCCTCCTGCAATCTGCTTGTGTTCAATTTCTTGGGCTTTGGCACGCCATTGGTCTAGGGATGGAGTTGTTACTAGGGGGGGCTTGTTGGGAACCTTGGATTGTAGTTTTCCCTGTTCAACCCCTGTCAGACTGTCGGGTGTTCCAAAGGCCATGGTGCTAGAGCTGAACCCAGTGCCCCTGTTAATTCTTGCTTGCAGGATAAGTAGAGCAGTGGGCAGGTGTTCAGTCCATGCGGTGTTAGGGTGTTCTTGTGAGAGCTTGGCAATCAATTGAACCAGTGAGCCATTTAACCATTCCACGCGTCCATTGGCTTGAGGATGGTAGGGGGTTGTAACTATACGTTGGAGTGCGTTCTTGGCACAGTATGCCTTCATGACATTCCCAAAAAGTTCAGGGCCGTCATCTGTGATGAGACATTTGGGTTGCCCAAAGTGAGCCACAATTTCCTTGCAAATAAAGCAGGTGGTGGTGGTGGTGGTGTGGTTGGTTTTTGCCCAAGCCACTAGACAGCAAGTAAAGTAGTTGATGGCAGTGATAATGCACTTCTTTCCCAGCTGTCCTTGGGGAGTGGTCCCACAATGTTGAGGGCCCACTGCTCAAATGATCCCATGGCCTTGATGGGCAGTGTAAATTCACTGCCACCTCTGGCTTTGGACCGCTCAATCTTTCCCTGTTGTACTAAGAAAGGTCCCAAAACGCCTGCCTAACCCCTCCATTTGTTGAATGATTTAGCTCACACGGTTGATGAGAGGTTTGTGCTGGCTTATCCTGTGGAATCCCTGCCTTTGGTTGCTCCTTCCTGGGAAGAAACCCTGGTTAATTTGGACTACCTATTAGCCTGGTGCTGTCCGTTTTTAAAAACTATCAGAGCCACCCAATCAGGTGTTGCCACATCAACGCTTGATAACCCAGTTGACCCCCAAATGCCTGGGATCTCTTCCAGCCAATCAGATTTGATTTAGGAAATTGGAGTAAAACTCTCCAGTCCCCCTGAGCCCATCCAGCAAAGTTTTGTACCTAGCCAATCAGGCTCACCCCCAACTGTCATGTGACCAGTTTTTTGCAATCCATTCCTTTTAACCAAGCAAGGGGACTTTCAGTCCCCTGCTTGTCTATTTTCCACTTACACTAAAGTTTGGAGTCACCTGCACCTTAATTTTCTAATTTTTGAGTTGCCTGGAACCAGTTGCATCCCTAAAGCTCAAAATATTAGAGTGTAGCCCCTGCCCTAAGCTTACCTTTAGCCAGCCGGTTTTGAACCCGGCTTCTCTTCTGGCTCCTTGTACAAGTGTTTTTTCACTTAGTTGTTGTCTCTTTTGCTCTTGCCTTCAAAATCAAAGTTCAAAGCTCAAAATTCCAATTGAATTTTTCTATAATTTCTATTATTATCTCAAATTTTCCTTTAAAAATCATTGTTTTTGAACCCAATTTTGCTTGCAGTTATAATCCAAGGGCCCCAAGACAACAGCAAGGCTACCCAAACCCGTTCTGCTGTTTTCCCAAGGATTTGCCAAAGACTACCCTAGTCTTGCCATTTTCTCTCCGTTTTCTCCAGAAACTATACCATCCTACCCCAAATTTTGTGCTGGTTCCTTCTATGATACTGCTGGCTCTTAAATTTGTTGTCTTTTCCCTGGCTCTGTTTCTCTTGCTTCTGTGGTCCACCTCCCCTGACCTGTGGGGGGAAATCTCCTCATTGGCCCATCTGGTAGGTAGCAACCCTGCCAGTCTCTGGGACCTCCCCAGCAGTCTTCTCCTTTCCGGAGAGGCTGTGGTTAAGAGCCTGACGTGTGACAATCTTGACCTGGACGTCGTGGAGCTTGCTTTGCCTAGTTCTGAAGAGGTAGTGCCCCCCACACCTCCTCTCCCCTCCATGGTTCAGAAGAATGTGGTAGCCCCCAGGTCCTCCAAGGTGGCCTCTCCTGCTCCTACTTGCACTCCCTGGTTGCTCAACGGTCTGATTCTAATAGGTTTGAACGCCTACTTCCCCCAGTTGTCCCTGGTGTCCTCCCTGTGGTCCCCTCTCTGAGCGGCCATCCCAGTTGCGCACTGGATGGCATTCTGGTGGTTTGTTGCACCGGGATGGGAGCTGAACTTAGTTAGTTTAGCCCCTCTCTCTCACAGGCAGGACAGACTTGGGGGTGCAGGTTTGGACGCATTCTTTTCACACAACACGCACATTTGGAGGAGGTCTAATATGTCTTGACGCATGCGCGGCCACCAAACCTTCTGTTTCATAATCTCAAAGAGGTTATGCCCTCTAGTGGGACCCAGGGTTTGGTGGTAGTGCAATATTGTGTCCCCTTGTTGCGTGGTGGGAATGTAAGGCGTCTTCTCACCTGTCTCTGCCCGGCAGCAGACGTTACCAGCATTGGTGGTGAACTGACTTTTGTTGTCCTTCAACTTGGAGATGGTGACCAAGTTAAGGCCCTCGTAGCAAGTTGCCTCAGGGAGGAGGTAGAGCATGGGCCAATATGGGTCCAAGCCATCATCCCCAGTGATGGACACTACGTAGAGTTGTGAAAGGGCGTCAGCTGTGACAAGCTCCTTTCCAGGCTTGTACTTGATGCACAACTGGGAAGGGGATAGACTCTCAACCCATCCTGCTTTGGTGGCGTGTCAAGTGGGACTACGTGTTGAAGTACTGGAGCAACTTGTGGTCCGTCAGAACGCGGGGTGGGAAGGAAGCACCTTCCAGGTAACAGCGCCAATTCTCAATGCAGTGTAAAATGGCTGCCAATTCTTTATCATGAATGGGGTAACGTTATTCCAAGTCAGTAAGCTTCCTGGACTTGTATGCCATGGGGAGGAAGACGCCATTGTCAGTTTCTACCCTTAGCACACCCCCTATGACCCTGTCAGAGGCATTGGTCTTGAGTTTGTACTGTTGGTTTCAATTGAAGAGCTGCAGTACTGGTGCTGTTGTGACCCTTTGCTTCAACATCTCAAAGGCTTGATCTCTGACAGGGGTCTAATGGAAGCACTGTTTGGTATTGAGGAGCTCAGTGAGAGATGCAATTAGTTCCCCACAATTGGGAATGAACTTGTGTATGTAGGCAACCATGCCTAGGAATGTCCGCACCTGGCCCACATCAGTGGGAGGGGGCATGATGGTGATTGCCTTGATTTTGGAAGGGTTGGGCTTTATCCCTTGTGCAGAGATGGTGTGCCCAAGGAATAACAGCTCTGATATGAGAAACTCTCATTTGGAGGGTTTAGCTTTTAGCTGGTTTTTCCAAAGGGTGTCAAGGACAGCACAGAGGTGTTGGAGATGTATGGTTTGATCCTGACTGAAGACAATAATGTTGTCAAGGTACACAACCACACACTTTCCAATCAGTTCCTCAAAGGCTTTGTTCATCAACATGGCAAAGGTGGAGGGAGCGTTGGTCATTTCAAAGTTCATGACACAACACTCAAACAACCCATAGCTTGTGCAGAAGGCAGTTTTTGCCCTGTCCCCTGGTGCAATGCGGACCTGGTTGTACCCTGCAGTGAGATCAATCTTGCTAAAGACCTTTGCACCTGCAAGTGTATCAAACAGGTTGCCAATCAGCAGCAGGGGGTACTTGTTCTTAACCGTCACTTCATTTAGGGCACGGTAGTCTGTGACCAGGCAAAGGGACCTGTCCTTCTTAGCTATAAAGAAGACCGCCGCCCTGTATGGAGAGAGAGGAGCAAATGAAGCCCTTATTGAGCACGTCCACAAGGTGCTGACAAGGGTTTCATCTTCCTTTGGTGTAAGACAATATAATAGGTGTGCTTTAGGTAACAACCCTTGAAGTTGTACAGCCTGCTGAATCTTCTGGGGAGGAGGTAGTTGTTCAAGTGTCTCACTGAATACATCCTTGTACTTCTCAAGGAGTGCAGTAAGTGCTGGTGGAGGTGAGGAAGTCAAGGGAGGGACTGCAGATGATTCAGCACAGATAAATTCAACTGAGCATTGGTTAAAGTCTAGTTTCCCCCCTTGAAATTGTATGAGCCTGTCTCTGTTATTCTGAAAAACACAGTATCATGGAGTAACTTGCTCATTTCTACAGGGTAGATCTGGAATACCACCCCATTTCTATTGAGAGTGATGACAGAAGTATCCCAATTGATGTAGGGACAGTTGTGCCAAAGCCAGTTGAGTTCAGCAACTACGTTGTGGCTGAGCCCTGCCATGATGAGCCCAGAGAGCTTAATCTGGATGTTCCCCATTCTCACAGAGAAGGGTACCGTCTTATGGGTGATGGCAAATCTGCGGAATTCAGCTACTTGTACTGATTTGAACCTGCTGGGCACTTGGTCTAATTGCTGAGAGTCGGCAAACGCCTGGTCCACCATAGTGTGGTTGGCCCCGGTATCTACCAGCAATTTGTGGGTGTTCCCACAGAAACAGAAGGGATAGGACAAGTGTGTTACTTTATTTGAGGAGTGGCTCTCTTGCAATACAGGGTTGTCACTGTGAACCTAAAAGACGTCCAGGGTTTTGACCTTGTGAATGTTGTAGTCACAGGGATTTTTTGCAAGCAGGGCTTGAGAGGATGGGTCAGGTGGGGTTGCAAGGCCTCTTGTTGCTACAACCCCCAGGCTTTTCCCTGATCCTTGATCTGTGCTAGCTGAAGCTCCCCCCTTGCGGGGGCGTTTAGTCCCATTATCCTGCTGACGGGGCTGGCGGCGGCCTACTTGATTGTGGCCATTGTCAGGTGTGGTATGTGGTTGGGATGGAGCGTCACTGGTACAGCAGAAGCCCATTGAGGCCTGGTTGTTAGCCTCCACAATGGCCTTGTAGCAGTTATCAATGGAGGTGCAGCAACCTACAGGGACCCACTTACAGATATGGAGTTTTAACTCATTGATGATGAGAGTGAGTAGCATTGCATTTCCGTTGGTCACGGCTTTGGGGGCGGCAGCAAGAGCTTGTTGCCAGGCAGCAAGGTACTCAGAAACGGAACCAGTTTGTTTGATTGCTAGAAGAGGAGTTCCCATGACAATGGGGAGACTTTTTTGCTATAGCAGGACTTGGCAGCATCTCGGAATGCCGCCCAAGTAACGTCAAGTTCCTGGCTGGCCCAGTTGGTGAATCACACAGCGGCGGGCCCCGTGAGGTGGCCAGATGCAGTGGCAACCCACATGGGCTCAGGAAACTGACAGATGCAAAGGCAGGTTTCAGTAGATTGGAGCCAACTGACGATGTTGGCCCCCTCTATGCCACCAGCAAAGGATTATAGCTGAAGGTTGAGCATGCGTTGGGACAGGTCTGACTGGGGCAGGGTGACACTGGCATCACGCTGCCCAAGGTAGAGTCAATTGTACACGCTGGTCAGGACTAGCTGGTCTTTATAGATGACGTACCTGTCAGGGATGTCACCCTTGGGGATTGGCAGGAAGGTCTCTTGTTGGGGAGTAGCCATACGGCCCGTACTCTGTCCTTTCTTGGGGGAATTTTGTTTTAGGTAGGCCGTAAACCTACCACTGCTACCACTGTTGCAACTGAATCAATGAGGATTCAGTATTTGGAATTGGAGAAGACAACAGTCAATTAGAAAGGACAGAATAATAAGAACAAGGTATTGTTTATTGTAGAATATAATGGTTAATATACTATATGGGGAAAGCCACAAGGCCACAAGGGGGTGGCATGGTGGGGAGTTCCATGTAAGGTTTGGAGCCGAGGAATAACTTGTGCAGGGATCAGCAAGTCAAATTGGTAGCACTCCTAATTAGGATGAAGTACCCGCCATTTGATATTGCCATCAGATTAATCCATAACGTTAGACACGTCAAGGGGCAACTCGTTGAGCGCCCCCTGTGTATTGTAAGATACATTAGCAGGTGAGGCTGGAAACTTGGTTGCAACACATCCAAGTGAAATGTTCTATTATTTCATATGAAGAATAATAATTTCAAAATGTGAAAGCCAAAATCTCTTTTTAAAATCTCTTTTTTAAAAGAATATTTATGCTTGTAATTTGAATCATTGCTTTAGTATGACCACGCTCTCTTTTCATCAGTCAATTCAATAATCATCAAAGAGTTCAACCAACCATTCATATTAAAGTATATAATAAAAATCTTTAGCTTCCCTTCCAGTTTTAATCCACACATCCTGGAGCTGGTTAATATTTGTAGCTAAGCCACTTTGATATGACTGAATGTTTTTAGCCACTCATTTTGAAAATTAAGTAGGTAAATACAAATTTATGGTAGTTTGAGTGGCTTATATTCTCATTTTACATAATTTAGGCCACACTCCACTGAATTCAACCTGAGTACTTTCCAAGGTGCATGTAAGGGATTGAATGTAAGGATGTGCCAAATCAAGCTTTTGGCTTGATCATCAACTTTTAAAATTTTAATTTTTATAAAAATCAATCCATTCAAATCCCTTACGGCTTGAGCCCACTTGAGGCAAATTTAATAGACAGACAGAGTTACTTTTATATATATTAATAATACAGTTGATATACTATGTTTGGGAGCCACAAGTTGCCAGGGGGCATAGTGATGTGTTCCATGTAATGTTTTGGCTGGGAATAAATTGAGGGGTGGATCAGCGCATCAAGTTGAAAGCACTCATATTTAGGAGATATTGACCATAATTCAACATTAACCACAGGATATCCATGCCTTTAGATACATTATGGAGAGCTTCTAGGGAATCCCTGTGTATTGTGAGATACATTAGTGGACAGGGAGGTGACCTTGGTTGCAAAAACAAGATTTAAGCCTCCATCCTTCTTAGCTACAAAGAAGACAGCTGAACCAAAGGGGGATTTGGGTGATCTTATAAGTCTTTTTTCCAACACTTCATCTAGATACTTCTTTAGAGCATTTTCATCTTGTGGAGTTAACTAGTAGAAGGGTTGTGCTTCAGGGACACCTCCTTTCAGGTCAATTTTGCTTTCAATACTCTTCAGGTGGTAACTCTGGAAGCTTCTCCTGGAATGCAGAGGAAAGCTAATGGAAATGTTGTTGATGCATAGGATCCTGTTCTTGTGAGGCTTCCATATTTTTCAGATAGGTGATCTTGTATGTACAGGTATTCCAGCCAACCTTACCAGCATCCTTTTCCTCCTCAGCCCTGCTTTTCAACAAACACACCATCTCTCATGAGCCTATCAAGGTGCCCAGGGTAGACATGTGGTACAATCTGCTTTACTGGATGGCACAGGTGGAGCCTTCTCAGCCAACAGGAGGTCTTGTTTTCTCATCCAGCCAAGCCCCAGTGCCACACTGTACTTGGGTATAAGAAGGATGGGCCTATCAAGAGTCATTTGAACATCTTCCATCCCGGCCCAGAAAGGGTCCGCTTCTCCAATGGCTGGAGAGCCTATGCTGTCTGCCACCATCCCCCCTCCATTATCTTGGATTGCTGTCAAAGTTGTACCTGGGCCGGGGTAGCAAAGCTACACCAGGAAATATCTGGGAAAGGGTCATTATCTTTATTGAGGTGATTCCCTACATAGTTTGGGGGATGGGTTTAAGAGTAAAAAGGTTAGGGCAATCCATCATTTGGATCAGGAAGGGGTGGCTTGATCCATGTAACAAGTCAAGTGCCAAATCAAGCTACCCACTGGGTTGGGATTGTCACTGGTTCCAGTTGCCCAGTTTGGGGATTCAGGTTGATTTCTGCACCTGGCTTTGAGTGGTGGGGGAGTCGGGTTGAGTGGCACACTGTCCCTTGCCCAGGACCTTACCCAGGGCCAAGCCTGCTGTTTGGCAGTAACTTTATAAGGTTGGCAAACCTCTTGTCAACAAGGGCCTGGTCTGCTCCAGTGTCAAATAGTGCTGTGCCTTGATATATGCAATGGCAGAAAGTATAGGCAAGGAGCTTATTTTGATTTTGGGCAACAATAAGTATAGAATTGTAAGAGATTACTTGTACCATGGTGATCAAAGCCATGGCTCAGTCCCTATAAACGTCTTGTAAAGTGGGGGAGGTGGCTCACTTAAGCCCCCCTGTAATTTTCCCTCTTTGGGTAAGGTCTTGGTGCTCATCTGGTTTGCCTGGGTGTTACGGCTTCTGCTTTGAGGATTAGGGGTATTGAGCAATTGGTTTGCTTATTTGGGCAAGTGTCTCTTCTGCCTACAGGGCTCTCTGTTTGCTTGCTGGTTGTGTGTAGATCATCAGATTTTTGAGCAGCTTGCTCTAATTCCAAGAATCCATATCAAAGGTTCCTGCATCAGCTCATATCAAGCTGAAATCTAATGTGGGTTGGGAGACAATTATAGAAATCCACACGTGGCCCAGCTTATCAAGGTTGATGGTGCCAGGGGCTCAGCCATGTATGCCTCATATGCTGTGATATATTCTTCAGGGGTTCTAGTCATCTTGAAGGTTCTCAGTTCTGTCATGACCACTACATCAGAGCCAGTTATTGAAATTTCTCCAATCAGGCCTTCTTGAACATATCCCAATCTTTTTTATGTGTTACAAAAGTAACATTTTTGAAGCCCTAGGCAGGAATTGAACCCGCTCCTAGCCACCAGGCGGGGCTAGCGGGTGGGGGAGATTTGCCTGCACCTGGATTTTTGCTTTCCAAAGCAAATCCAGGTGCAGGAATCATTACTGCCCTGGTGGCAGCTGAGGGCCCTGTTTTGGGCCCCAAAAGCTACTCCCAAGCCTTGGTGGGTTTGGCTGGGCCTGGGCAGGCTATTTTTAGCTGCCCAGTAACCCCAGATCAAGCCCACCCTCCATTTAGTAATTTGGGGTCCCCAATTGGGGACGCCTTTTTTTAATCAAGTTCTTTGGGCTCAGGAGAGACTGCCAAGCCAGTCCAAAAATGGTGGTCAAATTGGGAAAGCCCCCATAGCCCCAGAAGCCAAACCTGCCAGAACCAATGGCCAGCCAAGCCAAGATGGACCACCAAAAAGCCAAACAACTGTTCCTGAAAACCCCAAAAATGGCCATGGAGCAGCCAACCAAACAGCAGAACCTGAGATGCTAAGCCTTGCCACACAGATAGCACCAGAAGAATGTCCAGAGGCACCTGCATGTGAGTAAGTATATAAATAAGAAGCACTTGAAAAAGTTCTGTATCATCATCCTTACCAAATAAATTTGTTATGAACCTTTGGTTCACCAATCTGTTTCCATACCTATTTTTGATACTCTTCCATCTGCATACACCTAAGCGTCAGTACCCATCCACTGGGATAGATAGTCAGACTCCAGTTGATAAAACCAAAGCCTTTGACTACTAACTGTCCACCCAACGCTCCATTTTCCCTATGCATTTCACTGAGTATCCCATCAATCCTGACCACAAACCCTGGACATTGGAAGACTTGCAGTGGTACATCCGCCCAAATGCACCCAAGGAACCCTACCAAATTGTCTGTGATAGCAAAGCAATCACCATCTACCCTTTGATCTTTGATGGGAAGTACATCAATCCTGCTGCCTACTTGGTCCCTATGGAACTGCCCCCAACACCCAAACCAACCATCTCAACCCCCCCCACTTCTGATGCCACTGGCCAGAGTAGTCAATTCCTGGGAGTGCTTTGCCTGGCGCTCACAGGATTGATTGACTCTGCCTTGCCAGGAGCTGGACCTTGGGCTGTGGCTGGGAAGGCCCTTTCCTACCTGGTAAAGTTAGGCCCCATCATCTGGTGGGCCATGCCAGTACCTGCTTTAACTCCTCCCTCACCTGCTGGAGCTCCAGGGTACTCTTGGTATCCTGAAATTATGTATGGCTGGGGTGCTGTTCAAACCAGTTGCTCACAAACTGGGAGGCAGCCCCAGTAACTTGCAAGGCCATCTCACTTGCCCAGAGTCTTTGGGGATAGCCAACCTATGTGAACTTGTTCTGTGAGGTTTGAATCCAGAGGCTGGCATTTTCACGGCGTAGTCCTGAGAACGTTCCAACTTCTGCTGTGCAGAGATGTTGGGATACAATGCTGGGTATTTTGGGCATGCCCTGGATTGGGGGTGGGTTCAGGACTCCTTGTGTGCTGAGGAAGCTGTGCTGTTTAGTTATGTGCAAGGATGCTGTTGAAGACAATGTATCCCCTAGGGATGTCCTGACCTTCATCATATCTTCTCCAGCTGGTGGGGAGGGCCATCTGCTGGGTTATTTTCTTGCAGGGGATTTTTTTATCTGAGCTGGGTAGATTTCAGGATTGCATATTTTCACTGCCATATTATGGACAATTATTAGGTTTGGGGGCTCAATTGCACAACTTTAGTTCCAGCTCCACTACTCTACCCTTCATCATTATTTTGCCGCCCTTTCTATCCAAGCCAGGATTGGTTTAGAAGCTTGAATATTACCTCAAATATTTGAAATATTCTGATTTACAAGTCCTAAGCATAATAAATTTTACCTTCTGGTGCTTTCAGATCCAATTTAACCTAAAGATGTTAGAAAAAGACCAGTTTGGCTTATCTTTACACTTTCCCCACTTTGGATCCAATTCTCCCTACTTTCTAAGACTTTGGGCTTAATTTTCTGCCTTGCAGCTTCCTCCTGAACTTGGTTTTGCTTGCTCTTTCTCTTGGGGTTCTCTGGCCACTTAAGATGTTTATCTTTGGGTATGTTTTGTAAAGAAAAGATCCAGATGGTTTCTTTTGTTGGTTTGCTCGCTCCTGCCTCCTTACTCTGGCGGTTAAACCATAACTGGGTCATGCCTTCACTCAGCTACATCCCATCACTATGCCCTTCTAAGCGTCTAAATCTCATCCACTTTACCCCATTCTTGATGGAAAATAAATGCCTGGAGCCATCTCTCTCAACATCAAGTTGAGATTGTTTGACTTGGACATGGAAAAAAGGTCCTGGTTAGGGTTCAGAGCTTGATCTTCTGTTTATTCTTTACCCCCATTCTATTCTCCACTCAGATAGTTGGTAAGTTCCCTCTATGGTTCCCTTTGACTTTTAAGTCACTGGCCAGGTAACCTTTATAGCAGTACCTGATCTTTGGTTCTGGACAGCTCAAACCCTGCTGTTGACTCTGAACACTACCTTGGCCTTGAAATTAGCCACTTAAACCAGCATTTGATCATCAAAACAGGGCTTGCTTCCATCTCTCTTGGTTTAATAAACTGTCTAAGCTCACACTTCACCTTGTATAAACTATTGGGAGCTATAATTCAACTACTCTTGCAAATTTTTCCCATATTCTGATATTTAACCAACATTGGTATCTTGGGCCTAAAGGTATTAGCTTATGGTCATCTTCTAAAGGGCTTATGACCTTAGGATAGGGGTGGATAACTTACCTGTGCTACTGCTGTTGAGAATATCTTCTTGGAAGTATATACAATGGGATAAAGGGGGGATTAAGGAGATAATGATACTTTATTTGATATAAAGATAGAGTATTATATAGTATCATAGGAAGCCACATGTTGTCCATGTATCAGTCATGGGGCTTGTCCAGGTAATCTTCTGCTTAGGATTTGAATGGGTTGATCCCTGTACGGCATGAGTATCTGATAGGAGTGCCTCTGATTATTCATTAATTGGGGTGCTTCTCGGGGAACTTTTTTAAATGAGGGTAAGTGATTTTAGATGCTGTGGCATTATGTATCATTGATAGCCTGTTTTGGAATTGGAGGGTGGTAGCATTACATTTTGTCAAAGCATGCCATAAAGAACATGGCTATAGAATCTTTTAAATGATTTGTTATGATCATTTCTAACTTGCAGTAACTTGAAAGGCTTAAAATAAAACCTTGAAGAGGCATCTCTATTTGGCTAAGGATACCAGTAAATCCATGTAGTTTATGAATATTGTAGATATATACAGGTTTCCTGTTACAGGCTAAATCAATCCAGATATTTGGCTTTGGGATGGTGAACTTGATGCCTGGCTCAACTTTATAAACGATCCACCAGCTACATCTTTCAAGAAGGGAAGCCGATGATCCAGCGATTTCTTACTCGTTCAAGGATGGAGCAGCCCGATCAGTAAGGGTTGTTTTTATAGATACTTATGGGGTGCATGGTTATTACCCATTTTTGTAAAAGCTCCAGTGGCTTCTGAAAGCCTAATTGAGAACCTCATTATGGGTGGTCTCTGGTGGGTAGACGATTTGCGATCGATGTGAAACAGTAGAGGTCGAGCAACTTCCTTTTTCAGAGGTCCCCACGTCGAATAAACCTCTATAAACTAAGTTTTTATTAAAGTCGGATTGATCCAAGCCAGACTCGAATTCTGAATTAAGCATTTTCTAATCCCTGTTTAAACCTATCCACCCGTGGATATTGGTTGGCATGGGAGAAGGCCGATCTCCACCAGCTCCAAATAAAATATATATTTATATATGGAGTTTTATAAGGAACGGAGGTTTACTTGGAGGTTGGCAGATGATTTTTTTGGTGTAAAGAACTTAAACTGGAAATTTATTTAGCCAAGCTGTTACCTTCCAATCACCAGGGGGTTTCTGTTGTGGGTTCAGCCAGTTAAAAGGGAAGTGATTTTAATGGGTATATGTACGCTTCCGATTAGGCCAAGGGGATCGAACTCCCCAAGCACAACAGGGTTTTTTAAGAATGTTGGGTTTATAGTTTATGGGAATGCGAATTTGTGTCAATTTGTTTATGATTTATACTGCTGGTTAAAAAATCAATCTTTAAACAAGTATTTATATTTGATGGGGTAAAAAGTGGATTAGGCTAATATGGGCTTAGCAGTTTGTATTGGCTTGGGTTAAAGGATTCGTTTAGGTATGCACGAGGGATGAAATTGGCATTGTAGTGAGTGAGCCGCTTGGTGGATATGGTTGGAATGTGAAGAGATGCTAAGGTGCAATAAGTGGCTACGACGGGACATGAGTTAGATTAGGGTTTTATTAAGAGGAGTAAGCGCATATTGATGATGTGGGATGCAAATAAAAACTAGAGAGGGTATTTTGAGTTTGAAACTGGTAAGTGGCGCGCAGCCGCAAATCAAAGATACTCGGGAGGGTTTAGAGGGAAACGGACATGTGCCAATCATGGTGGGTGCCGAGGGTGGTAACGAATTAACAGTGGGCATTGGGGTGATGAAGCGTATGAGCTGAAATGAGATAAAAGGTGGATTGTGAAAGGTTAATAGGAGTGTTTGGGAGTGTAACTTATGATGCTTTGGCAATTGGTTTTTCTCTTGGGAATTTTACAAGCTGCTCCTGTTCCTCACCACAGAGGAAGGGACTATCTTCCTTACTTCAAAAGCTTGAGATATAACAGACCAGAGCGGCAGCCCGTGGATACGCGAAGACGGTCGTACCACGAATCGCGAGAGAAAGATCCGAGAAAGGGTTCAGAATGGAAGGGAGACGAGGCCGAGTCTGAAATGGATGATCCAAGAAAGGGTTCGAAATGGAAGGGAGACGCGGCTGATGGCACGAACGAGGCCGAAAATGATGATCCAAGAAAGGGCTCAAAATGGGAGGGAGTCACGGCTGCTGGCACAACCGCAGAGGAGGCCGAGTCTGAAAGCAATGCCTCGAATGCTGGACCAATGGACCTTAACCTAATGCTACGGCTAGTCAACTCAGTACGCGCACGCGTGGGTGCGCGTCCCCTGCGACTCAACGGCCGACTGATAGCAGCCGCTCAGAAACACAGCCAGTATCAAGCCCGCATACGCCGCATGACACATAATGGCTCAGGTGGGTCGTCCCCATCGCAGCGGATCGAAAGAGAAGGCTACGACTGGGCAAACGTGGGCGAGAATGTAGCATGGAACCAAAGAGATGTGAGAAGAGTCATGACTGCTTGGGTCAATTCTCCACAGCACTATAAGAACTTGATCAGCCGCGATTTCACTGAGTTTGGTGCTGGAGTTTACAATCTCTACTGGACTCAGGACTTTGGTTCAAGATTTTAATTTAATCCTACAATTGCACCCAAGTAATATATACTCCTGACGGACAAATTTTAATAAACCCACTTCAATCAAGCCATACATTGTTTTTAAAAGCACATGATTTTTTCTTGCCAATTAAATGCTCTTTTCCAGAAAAGCATCGATACATGTTATAACTCAAGTGTACCTTGTTTATTCAAAGTAATCCCGAATCACACTAACCAAAAAGGCGTTTTACAATAAACAAAACTCCATGTACCAGCCACGCTTTAAAAACACCTACCAGAACTTGATCCCTCCCAACAACCCTAACATTGCACAAGGTACATCTTACATAATCAATCCAACATAAATCCACATTTTAAAAACCACCCTGATTTAAATATAAAGTAACGAAACTTGTAACACGTTGCTTGATCTCGGATCAGTCCAAGACCAGCCTTAATCCATCTCCTAAAATAGCCAGCATACCAGATTGATCACATTTCTACCTATTCACTGCAGCTTGGATCATCCAATCCTTCACTCAAAGAACACTCAACCACCAACTCCGTGATAGCATTTCGGGTTAAGAGCATACAGATCCCAGTTCTTCCAAAACAACACTCTCTTTAACCTCTATCTAATCTGCTAGAAATAGCACAGCTACAAACCTGATAACAAAAGGATATCTTCTCCATACTGCAATCCAGTAAAAATCCCCATCTACACTTGTACCAAGAAGTGCATGGTAAACTAACCATGAACACCGTTTTTAATAGATGGTGTCAGGAATGACAATTTCACCATACCCAAAACCCGAGGTATGGGGCCATGGTCAAACTCTACCCAAACCCCTTCACTGCCTGCCAGTTCAGAAGACTGGGAGCTTGGCAGCCCATAACTTATTGACAATTCACCTGCTATTAAAGTCAAAGCCAACCCACTGGGATCTTAATCCTTGCCTACATCACATAGTTTTTCAAGCAAACTGCCCATGCCTGATGCTAGGAGTTTTCCTGAGGTACCAACACTTGACACCAATGTTTTTCTTGATGAAATAAGCAAGCCTACCAATGTGAGCCGCCCCAAACTTGCCCAAAGTCCAGGAAGTGGTACTGGACCTGAACACCTGTCCAATGCCAATATCCAAACCTTCAAACAGAAGGGTTAAAAGGCCTATTTTTCAGAGATAGCCAATAGTGGCCTGCTTGTACTAGATGCCACTCCACCACCCAAGATTTCCAACACCAGCCTGCCCAAACCCAAGAATCCTGACCAAAAATGAGGCCTGACAGTGCGGTATAAGTACCTGCCAGGCCTATATCAACTCCAATCACCATTTTTAAAGAAAGGTTATGAGGGATCAGGCTCCTCAAATATTGCCTTATTTTATCTTAGCTATCTGCCAGTTAAGCCAAAGATTGTCAGATCCTCCTGCCGCCCTGCCAGCTACCTACCCTCTTCCAGGTGCTCCTGTTGGTCCGTTCTAAAGAATTGTCCTTGAAGCCTGAGTATAGAGGTTACCCCTGGGACGGGATGCTAGCATGGGATCCTGTGGCTGGATCTAAAGCGTTGATCAGAACTAACAGGAAGGGCCCTTAGGGGGTACCCAGCCTGGCCTGTTCAGAGATGAATAAAGCTTCCTCCCTGCCTACCTGTCAGGCATGAGCTTCTAGTCACCCCCAACAAATGCCCACATCCCCTGCTGAGCTTTCCTGGGCTGTACCAGCAAGCTACTTTTGACGGGGTGAGTTGCCCTCCCTGGGGTAATTGGCAGGACTTTCTCAACCATTGGCTGATGGTGGACAAACTGATTCCCTGTCTGGTTGAGTTGGCACCCATCCTGGGGTGGGCATAGCCCACCCGCCAGCAGGCCGCTCAGGGGTGGTTCCTGATCAATGGCAGCACTACACATCCGGAGAAGTAGGTCTTGAATAGTTTACCCCCATGTTGGTGTTGCCTTTGGTGGAGGTGGGGCGCTGCTGCGGCAAGGTGGGGATGTCACAGGCAGGAGGCAGTATGGAACAGCTACCTTGGTTTCTTTTGAGAGGAGATGGACTGGGAATGAGCCATTCCATCTTTTCTGGAATGGAGTGAGAAAGAGATAAGTAAATGGGGCAAACATCCATCCAGGAATTTAGAGCCCTTACACGGTTCTTGAAGTGGCTAGTGAACCTTGACATGCTTTTTTAGGGGAACACAATTTCATTCAGGGTTTAAGACAACATTAAAAATAACGCAGCCAAGAGAAGGGGGATTGGTAATAGATGGTTGGGAGCTAGCAGTGTGAGGGATTTGGATGTCCTTCCACTTAATACCCTTATGGGATATCATAGAGTCATGGTAAACCCCCTTCAGTGTCAGGAAGCCAGTCATAGGTAGAGGCATTGGGCGGCTCAGGATGAGGTGCAGCCAAGCCAGCAGGTAAGGCCCACCATAGAATGGGTGCTAACTTGATAATATAAGATACAGATCACCCAAGTAAGGCCCAGGGTCTAGAGTTAGGGACCATGGAATCCACCAATCCTGTCAAAGTAATGTAGAGTACTCCAAACAGTTGGGTAGAGGTGGTCTCATCTGTGGCGGTAAGTTCCAAGGGCGGTCTGGTCTTGGGGTTAATGGTGGAGTCATGGGAACAAAGTACGCTGGTAGGTAGTTGTACTTATCTTTGAACAATAAGGGCGGTATCTTGACCCTCTTTCCTTTGTGTCCTATGTATTTGGTACTTCTAGTCCTTGCCAAAGGGTCAGCAATGAGGATGTTTTCCAAGTTGTACTCCAAATAGGCCAGGTTGGGAGGGTATTCAGTAAAGTGCACAGGTCCAAAGGGGGCTCCTGGGGAACAGTATAATGCCTGGGGCAATTTGGCAGATTGGTCTCAGGAGGGGGCAGCGGCCTGATAGTCTACTTGACCGGAATTAAGATGGAAGATCACTAAGACTAGATAGGGTAAGATTTGTTTGGACCAAAGGTTCATAAAACTTTATTATCAAAAATGATGATGTGGTCTTCATCACAATGCTGGGGTTTTTATACCATGGGATTTTGCTTCTTCAATTTTTGCAGGGTTCAGGTTTGCAGGCAAGGCACTGGCGGGGCACGGATCTTGGCTCAGAGTCTTGAGGGCGGCAGATCCAGGTTGTGCCTGCTCTGGTGAATAGAAGTGGCAATGCTTCATTCCGCCGCCACTGTTTGCTATGTCACCTGAGTAGTTCAATTGTACTACCCATTCTGGATGGAAGGCTGGCAGTTGCTGGCGGTCATTGAGAGTTTAATAGTAGGTTTTGTTTTAACCTCCTTAAGGCAAGCTACAACCTCTGCATAGGTCCAGATCTTTGGTGGCTCAAGGTTGGCATCAATCTGGTGACCATTTGGGGAATTGTCCTTGGGAGACTGGTGGGTCTCGGAGTAACTCATCAACTTGGTTTTGCAATTTAACAAGTGGGCAGTTTCCTGTCCACTTTGTGTGATTTGAGTAGTCTTGGAAGGGTCAGGGTTTGATTCCAGGGTTTCCAATGTTGGTTTCAAAACTCCAGTATCAGTGTTGGGAAGGTTGGAAGTAGGCCCTTCCCCAACCTCCTTTAGCCAGGTTACATCTCCTTTGCAGGTATGGGTCTTCATTGGCACCAGTTTGGCGGCAGACTGGCAACTATTCAGGGAATCCTCCGTAGCAGGCCGGCGGGTTGCGGGATAATTTAACAATTTGAGCCTGTGGTTTAATGGATTGGCGGGTCTTGGTCTGTCCTGGAGGGCTTGATCCGCCTTCAGGGAACTGGGGTTTGACTCTTGGGTTTTCAATACAAGTATTGAAATGTCATTAATGACATTCAGGTGTTTGTTTGCTCCAGGGACCATCTTGCCTATCTGAAGTTGCTTGTAAAAGCTCTTCCCATGAGAGGTTGGTATTTGCATCCACCAGTTCAGGTTGTTTGGGCTGACCTTGTCAGATTCTTGGGCAGTGTATCCAGAAGGAGATGACTTCAATAAATATCTAGCCAGCTCTTCAAAAGGACTGAGATGCCAGCAAAGCTGGGGAAGGCAACTGCTATTGCTTGCAAGCATCAAACTAATTGTCCTGACCCAAACACAGATCTACTAGGATGGGATTCAGTGTTGGTGAATAGCTTTTAAGTTGAGGTTAACGCACTTACAGCCCAAAAGGATCACCCTCAAAAGAATTCAATTTGAGTAAGGTAATGATAAGTTTATTGATAATAAAAGTGTTAGGTATTTATACCCTTGAGTGATTGTCATGGTATTAAAGAATAAATTGTGTATCCACACTATTCTCTGTGGCTTGGATCATAGGGGTTGACACCATTAAGGAATATAGTGCCTTTGTATTGCCTAGATGTGGTGCTGAATTTGTTGAACTAGTTTCAGAAGTAACTATTTACCCCTAGTTCTAGATTGAGGGAAGATCAGTTCATCTGGCTCAGTCTTGGAAAATGGTTTTGGATTATTTGCAGAGTGTCAGGACTTTGGAAATATATAGTAGACTTGACCATCATTCTCCTGGCTGATTGGCTCCCAACGGCCAATTGCCACAGAGCTGTCAAGCTTAAAGAAGTACTGGTTGATCCTGTCAATAGCTTCAGGTAATCAGAATATTGATAGTTACCCTGAATCTTGATTGGGATTCATTGCTGGACTTCTTATTGGTTTTCACTTACATCAATAAGCTTGATGGTTCTTGAATATGATTGCAGGACATGCCTCTGCCAAAAATTTGCGCCTGGACTCAAATCATAACATATGGCCAATATAGAAGGTTGTTTAGAAGGATAATGCAAAATGTGAAAACCCATTGACAGGGTAACTAAATATTGAATATGCAGGGGTTGTAGACGTGATGCCGCCAAGACCGCATTACAATGAGCTGGGGTCCAGTAATCAATTGAAGTCTCATGCCAGACCAGCATGACTGCCTAACTCTGGGGGCTGAAACTAGCAGTCTGGGGAACAGATAGGCTGACTGGTAAGAGTTAGAAGCATTAGATAATATCTGGCAAGAGGGCTTATCCACCCTATAAAATGTGCTCTCCTAATTAGAGATTGAGCAGAATGTTCACTCTTGAAGATAGAGATTGTAGATCTCTATCAGTGTATCACTACTAGCCATCACCTAGCAGTCAGAAGTATCCAAGTAGAGTGCCTCACTGTCTACTTGCAGACCCAGTGTATTTTCTCCTAAAGACCAACAGGACACTGCCATGCCGTAGCTGCATCCAAAAACCTGACTGGTAGCTACAGAATTTTGCCATACAACCTCCTATCAACAACTCTATACAATGATAAATAATAAAGATCTTTCCCTCAAGACCAGAAATCTTGACACAGAGCCAAGAGGCTTATCCAAAGACTTGGAGTATATTGATTCTCTGACAGTCATGTCATTAATGACATTTAAATTATGGTATTTAAAACAAGTCAAAAGCAGCAATCAAACCCTTGTCCTAAGAATATGTGGTCTGCCAACCCAGCAAGCCAAGGGCCCAGCTGCCCATTTTTTGGGGCTCAAATATGAAGGTTGTTCAATGACCTGCCCACAAAGCCCAGGAGATTTCCTGAATAAAATATGTAACTCAGTCAAATGTGTGCCACCAAATATCCTAGCCTGCACAGAAGCAGCTTCTTGCCTAAAGGAGGTCAAGACTAAACCTGAAATTAAACCCTTCAATAAGCTTCAGTCAATATCAACTCCTAGTGCCAAATAAATGATGTATTTGTCCAGGACACATAATGCAGGGAATAGAGGCAGAGAAATAGAGCATCACAAATTCTATTCTTTAACACCAGTCAACCCAGAATTAGCTGCCTGTGAAGTCTCCCCAAGTGCCAAAGTCCATTTAGAAGAATAACTGCAGACCTAAAGCCTGCAAATTTTGGAGACACAAATTTCAACAGTATAAAGACCATGCTATGATGAGAATGGTGGTATTGTCATTCTGATAATAAGTTAAATGAACTTTTGGGTCACACAAATTCTACCTTATCTAGTTTTGGTATTCTACCATCTATACTCAAGTCCCTCAGGCACACAGGCCCTGCCACTCCCATTGACCAACCCACATACACATTGCCTGTGTTATTCTGTCCCCAGGGAGCACTCTTTGGACCTGTACATTTCACCAAATATCCTCCAAACCCTGTCTATTCCAAGTTCTCCTTAGATAATATGCTAATTGCTGACCCATTGACAATAATTAGAGAACCAGAAACCTTCAACTGTAAAGGAACTTAGTACAACGTGTAGCCCAGACTCTTCTGTGATAAGTACAAATATCTACCTGACTACCTTGTACCAATGACCCCACCTCCAATCCTGCGGCCCAACCACTCAAAGAAATTGCCATCACTTCTGACTCCACTTTCAACCAGATGTTTGGAGTACTCTATATTGCTCTTATAGTCTTGGTGGATTCAATAGTGCCCAACTCTTGCCCTTGGTCCTTGCTTGGTTGATCCCTATCCTATCTTATCAAGTTTGCTCCCATACTATGGTGAGCATTACCCTCTGTCCTGGTGGTCCCTTTGCCCATGTCAAACAGTGTCCTCACCAGCAATTAGTATCCTGTCACCAAGAAATAATATCCTACCAAGTAAACCAGGAGGAAAAAAGTTATTAGTACATACTAAGGAGATTTCAGATTCAGGAGTACTGGGGGGAGGACGTCTTTAGTTGAATTTTCTCACCCAGCAGCCTGAGTTGTATTTAAACCAACAATTAGCCAAGAGCTTTTCTGTGTGAGAGTTGGCAGGGGATGGATTTCTCCAGCCAGCAGTACAGGTAGGGCCTTCCAGGGAGAACCCCTCACAAAGGAAATGCCATCAGATACCAGAACAGGAATAGCTTCCTCTTCATGGTGTCAGAGATGTGTCAAAATAAAGATCTCAAAAGTGAGAAGTTAATACTAAAGAGAGGAAATTTTATTGCTGCTAGAATCAGTGAAATAATAAAAACAAGCTCACTTAAGTACTAGTATGCTCAATTCAGACATTTAAGAGGCTTATAAAAAAGGAGAGGGAGAACCCCCAAGTGTGATGATCCACATGTAAACGGTTTTGCAGGCAAGGGTTGATTTGGCTTCAAATAAAGACGCTATGCTAGAGATTAACAATGTGTTGTTAGTTGATTGCAGGTAGAGGCCTAGTAGGTAATGATGGCTATTAGGGAAGGTAAGGCCTGGCTAGTAGGTGAAAAGACTACTAGGGGATAGAGTTTGGTCTCCACCAAGCAGAAGATATTGGCTTCTGTGGTCTAGAGGTCTTCACCCAGCAGGGAACTGTGGCTGCTTAGGGTGAAGAATGAGATAGCTCAGCAGGGAACTTTGTCTGCTTGGGGTGGGGAGTGATCCAGCTTGATGGGTAGCGTTTGCTGCTCAGGCTGGAAGATGTGTAGACTCTGGAGGGTAACACATGCTGCCAGAGTGAGAGTATGGGCCAGCATGGTAGGGGATGCCTACCAGGGCTGTAAGTTTTGGACCCCTAGTAGGTAACACGGACTGCCAGGGAGGGGAAGAGCTTTGAGGGCTCCACATACCATGATACACTTACAGGAGGTCTGTGAGAAAGCATCTTACTGGGCTGGTAGGATGTCCTCATTTATGTCCCTATGAGAGCTTTGAGGAGAACCCAAAGTGAGCATTGGAGGGAATAGATTTGCTTAGAGGTGTCACCAAGGCAGTTTGATTGGGGAAGCAGCTGCAGAAATTGGTGTGATCAGGCCTCTGGGAAGTAAAGCTGATTACTTTGCAACTGAAAGCCCAGACTTAATCATCTGGGTGAGTAAAGACAACAGCATAGACCTTATTTGTCTATGGTTGGATGGCCTAAGTGGATTGCCACTTGCGAGGGCCCAGTCAAACGCCAGTTCAATGTAGGCTCATGCCTGGGTCTACAGGTTCTGGTAACGGGGACTGAGTTTGGAATAAAAATGGTTCATTGTGCAGATAAAAACCCAAGGTGGTTCATGTTTAGGGATCAGCAGAGAAGACTAGTAAGAAGGACTGTATGATCACAGTGAAGACTAGTTGAGGGACTGTTGGTTCATGTTGGAGTTTGGAACCAAAATGGTTCATTGTACAGGTTGAACCAAGGTGGTCCTTAGTGAGGACTTGTTGATGGACTAGTGAGGATAAGTTGGAGGGCTCAAGGATGATGATTCAGGAGTAGCTGGTCATTATCAAGGAGTAGCCAGAGGACTGATAGGTTGTTTGAAGGCTAGGATGAGCTGTTTTGTGGACCAAAATGGACTGACTGCTGGTTAAGCTGAAGAGCTGAGAAATGTAGTTAAAGAACAGGCAAAAGGACCAGAAGATGTTAGTGTAGGACTAGCAGATGACTGAAAAGGACTGGCCAGACTGGAGATAGAATCTGGAAGGCTGATTTTGGTGTCTTTAAAGAAGAAATATTAAGAAAAGAAGCAGTTAAAAAAGGAATTAAATACTGCCAAAATATGATAGAAAATAATTAAATATCATATGAACAAAAAAAAAGAGGAGGAAAAATGATTTACAGGGCTTAAACTGTAATTTTATTAAGGTATAATGGAGTTAGTAAGAAGCCAGAAAGAGGCTGAAAACAGGACAGAGAAACTGTGAAGGCAAAAGAGCAAATTTTGCCAAGAACAACTAGGAGAGGCAAAAGGGCGAGCAGCAAGCAAGTTCAAAGTTTTGAAACGTTGAGGAAAACATGGAGAAACGTTGTAAAATCAAGGGCTCAAAAATTTCTTAAGTAAAACATATGCAGAAGCGCTTGAGATTTGCCAGGGAAACGTGATGGTTATCACGGCAAAACTGTTTAAAACACGGAGCAGTTGTTTACCCAGAGAGAGAAAGCTTTGGGTTTGAACCATAGTCAAGAGCAAGTCATTTGGGTGAACTGTTTGTTAAAACTTTTGGATCTGAGAGTTTGATTGGCTGCAGATAAAAGCCTGTTTGATCAGTGTTTTGAGGGCTTTAATTGAAGAGTTAAAGCCTAAAAAATGGGAAGCAGAAGCAGAAAATTTAGGGCTTTCATTGGCTAAAGTAAGTTTTAAAGTTTAATAGATATTGTAGAGGAAGAAAAACTGGATAGTTTAATCTTTATAAAACAAGAGTTCTGAGAAATAATTTGGACTGAAACAAGGAGCTATAAAAGGGGAAGCTATATGAGGCTTTTCAGGGACTGACACAAGTGGATTTCAAAGGCCACAAGGACTACACAGAGGACCTAAGTGTAAGACAAAGGTGCAGAAGCCCAAGATAAAGCATCCAGAGCTAGAAAGAAGGAGTCAGAGCTGGAGCAGACCGCAGGAGCCCAAGACCAAGTACAAGGAGTCCAAGAAATTGTTGGAAGACTCCCAGTATTAGCAAACCCATATTTTTTCCCTTACCCAGGCATTATATCATAAGGTTTCTAAGGGGATCTTCCTTCTGACCGTGAATAAAGGCCTATTATGGCCCCTTCCCAAATTTCCAGTAATTAGAGTACACGCCCAATAAGTGAACTACCACATATTTTTTACCTTAGTCAAGGGGAAGAGGATACCTATTGTCAGAGTTGTAGGAGATTTGCCACTATTAAGTCTTCCCAGGAGGACTGGGAGAGATTGAAGGCATCTTGAAATGACAGATAGGGGAAGGGAGTTTATAGAGAATGAATTTACCAGGTTGTTACAAGAGTGGTACAGACCCACAGAGAGGTTGGCGCCCGCTGAAGTACAGGTGTATGGTGGGGATGCCCACCTAGTGATTAGAAAGGTGCTGGAAGAGTTTGCAGTTATGCAGGCTAAGTACAAGCTTCTGATCAACCCCTCACCACTGTTTGGAAATGACGGCTCCTCCAAGCCGGTCCCTGGATATGACCCAGGACACACTTTGGGGACTGGTGACCAGGAACCCTACAACAAGTTTATTAAGCTTTAGGGGTTGCAAGAGAATCTGGAACAAGAGGGTTTGACTGTGATAACCAACTATAGATGAAAGGCAGTGGTAGAAAAGAGGCATAAACCATGTGAACCTGGAACTATTAGTGATTTAAGAGGTTATTAAAACTGCTGGGCATAAGACAAGATGTAACTGGTTGTTGCTTATTATACTTTAACATTGATTCCATGAGCAGTAGAGGCTTCTAATAAGCCAATCATGTGTTGATCAGTAAGTTGTATAGTTTGTGATCCTTTTAATCTTTTCAAATTCTTCTGCTTGCATTGTTGCAACCAAGTTTTTCTTCTCATCTGCCAACATATCTTATGATACACAGGGGGTGCTCAATGAGTTGCCCCAAGACATATCTAATGACATGGATCAATATAATGGTAATGTCAAATTTTGGGTACTTTCTCCTAATTAAGAGCGCTACCAATTTGACCTTGATGATCCCTGCACAAGTTATTCCTTGGCCTTGAACCTTACATGGAACCCACCACTGTACCACCCCCTGTGGCCTGGTGACTTTCCCCATATGGTATATTAGTCACAATATTCTACAATAAAGTACATCTTATTCTATTCATTTTTGCCCTTTCTATTGGAGTGTTGTCTTCCCCAATCAAATACTGAACTCTCATTGGTTTAGTTGTAACAGCATCATTTGAATTAAATTAATATAAAAGAGTAAAGTAAATTTATCATCAATTTAAGACTATTATTAGTCTCTATTTCAGGGTTTTGGGTTTGATCCCTGTGTTTAATCTCTGTCACAACATATACAATAACTCCCTCTCAGGAAATGAATTCCCTAAGTGACTAGCTGAAAGGTTCCCCAACTAATCATTAAGTCAGTGGCACTGTTATCATTTGACCATCTATTACAGGAATCAAACATTTCAAATCCTAAGCAGAACATAACTTGAACAAGCCTTGTGATTTAAGAGGAACAATTACTCAGATAAGCTCCATGACTACTATGACGTACATGGACAGTACGTGGCTTTCCATGATACTATATAATACCCTATATCCCTATCAAATAAAGTATCATTCTCTTCTTAATTTCCCCTTTTATTTTGTTTTATATACTTCCCAGAATTATATACTCAACATTATTGTCATGAAATTCCAACCTAACAACACTCACCTCATAAAAGATATCAATTCTTGTACAAAGTTGAAACTTATGCACCATAATTGACTTTGCTTGTGAAAAGCAAGACATGTTCAAAGAAATTAACAGTTACCTGTGCCTAACTGCAATACCCTAAACTTGTAAGTATTATCTGAAGAAGCTAAGGCAAGAGGTTGGAAAACTGGAAATCTATCAAGGCTGTGACACTGGAATAGATGGTCATCAGCCATCAGAAGACCTTGGCAGGAGTATTATAGTGGCCAAAACTCCTAGCAAAGTATGTTAATATGTAGTAGATAGAGGTGTACATGGCTACAGATACAGTAGAATGAGGGGATACCAGAGGGGGCCAGGATCCATTGTATAAAGAGTCTAGTTGCACTGTCTCTTTATAGTAGCTTTCCCCAAGTCCTTCTGGTGATAGCCCAAAGGTGGCAAGAACAGGTTGATAACCTCCAATCCCAAGGCAATCTGTAAGCACAGCTGTGAAGATGAGATGGTTCATCTTCCCCTGATTAGGGATTGGGGGTTTGATTAGAGTTATTCTAGTTTCCCTATATAGTGTGATTAAAAATGATATAATTGAGATGGGGTAATCTCTCAAGGATAGTGTTGCAACTGAGTTCCCCTTCTTGACTGTCAATGTATCTTTTAATACACAGGGGGTGCTCAATGAGCCGCTCCTTGATGTATCTAATGGTATGAGCCAATCTAATGGCAATACTGAATTGTGGGCTCTTTCTTCTAATTAGGAGCACTGCCAATTCAACTTGCTGATCCCCGCACAAGTTATTCCTTGGCTTTGAACCTTACATGGAACACACCACTATGCCACCCTCTGTGGCCTTGTGGCTTTCCCCATATGGTATATTAATCACAATATTTTACAATAAAGTACATCTTATTCTATTCATTCTTGTTCTTTCTATTGGACTGTTGTCTTCCCCAATCAAATACTGAACTCTAATTGGTTCAGTTGCAACAATAGCACAACCTATCACTGAGAGGGTGTCAGGAAGCCAGGCATAGGTATAGTCATTGGTTGACTCAAGACAGAGTAAGGCTGGGCCAGTGGGTAATGCCCACCATAGGATGAGTGCTAACTTGATAATATAGGATACAGATCGCCCAAGCAAAGACCATGGCCCTGATTTGGGTACCATAGTGTTTACCATTCCTGTAAAAGTAATGTAGAGTACTCCAAACAGTTGAGTGGACATGGTCTCAGTGGCAATGGGGGGGTTCCATTAGGCAGTTAGGTTGTGGGGTTAAGGGCAGAGTCATGGGGACAAAGTAGGCAGACAGATAATTGTACTTGTCTTTGAACAATCTTGGTGACCTTTTGTACCACTTTCCTTTGTGTCCTATGTATTTGATTTCTCTATTCCTTGCCAAAAGGTTGGCAATAAGTACTTTCTCCAAGTTGTACTCCAAGTAGGTGGTGTTGGGTGGGTATTTGGTAAAATGCACAGGTCCAAAGGAGGCTCCAGAGGGACAGTATAGTGCCTGAGGAGGGTCGCAGGTTTTTCTCTGGATGGGGCAGTTTCCTGATGGTCTACTTGGCCAGAGTTAAGATGGAAGATCACTAAGACTAGATAAGGTAAGATTTGTTTGAGCCAAAGGTTCATAAAACTTTATTATCAAAAATGATGATGGGGTCATCCCCATACCGCCAGGGTTCTTATACCAGGCGGGTTGGCTTCTTTTCTTTTTGAGGACTTCAGGTTTGGGACAGTTCATTGGCAGGGTTTGGTCCTTGGTTTAGAGTCTTGAGGGCGGTAGATCCATATTGTGCCTGCTCTGGTGAATAGAAGTGGCAATGCTTTGTTCTGCCGCCACTGTTCACTATATCACCTGAGTAGTTCAATTGTACTACCCATTCTGGACAGAAGACTGGCAGTTGCTGGTGGTCATTGGCAGAGTTAACAGTAGGTTTCTTTTTAACCTCCTTAAGGCAAGCTACAACCTCTGCATAGGTCTGGATCTTTGGTGGCGCAAGGTTGGCATCAATATGGTGACCATTTGGAAAATTGTCCTCAGGAGACTGGTGGGTCTTGGAGTAACTCATCAACTTGGGTTTGCAATTTAACAAGTGGGCGGGTCCCCGTCCACTTTGTGTGACTTAAGTAGTCTTTGGAGGGTCAGGGTTCAATTCCAGGGTCTCCAATGTTGATTTTGAACCTCCATTATTGACGCTTGGCAGGTTGGCAGGTTTCTGTTCCCCCTGTTTGGGGTCATCTATCTCTGGTGGTCCAGGGCTTGACCCAACTAGCAGTTGGGTGGTTCCCTGTCCACTCTGGTCAACATAAGGCTTTCCCTGAGACTTGGGTTTCAATTTCCAGGTTTTCAATACTGTAAATTCAGAACCTGAACGTAAAAATGCGGGATTGTCAAATCCTTGGTCCATATTTCAAATCACTTTTGCGGGCAACTCAGCTGAGTGAAAAATAAAATATTTAATAAAATCAAACATTTAATTCAACTTTTTTTGATTAATTTAAATTGGCAAATCTTGAATCTCTTGAGCAGATAACTCAACTAATAAAAGACAAAACAGAGCAAACAAATGTGGGATATATGAATCAGAAATGCGGGATTCTAATGTACAATTTGAGATTTTCTGTATGTTGAACAAATAATAGACATCATGTAAAAATTAAAAAATCTGAAATTGCAGGATTGTCAAATCCAAGAAGCAAATTTCAAATTAAAAATGAAGTGAATTTGAAATAAATATAATTTATGAGTGTCTCAAAAAGGATGCTAAAGGATCTAGAGTGGATTTGTACTAATTTTTTTAGGAATCATAGGCATTCTCAAAAATCACCCTATTCCATTTTAGGACAGCTAAAATTTAGATGCTTGATTACAATAGATTTTAAAAAACGCTAATAATAAAATAGAATTATATATTAAAATCTATTTTTATCATGTTGCCTTTTCCTTGGTGTGTTGATAGTTCATTTGCTGTTGATAATGTGCTTACATTTAATTGGATAGTTTCATCTCCAGTTGCCTTGGCAATAGGAAATCAAGCCGCCTCTCTGAGACCAACTGTGGTTGCGGAAGCAACTTGATTTTCTATTGCCAAGGCAACTGGAGGTGAAGATATTGAATTAATTGCAAGAATATTATCAACAGCAAATGAACTATCAACGCATCAAGGAAAGACAATGTGATAAGATAGATTGTAATATATAATTCTACTTTATTATTATTGTTTTTAAAATCTACTGTAATCAAGCATCCTTAATAGCAATACATGAATACATAGTGTAGTAAACTGATGGTTTATCTTTTCCCCCTCTCCTTCTTCCTTGAAAATATTTTTGTTGGCTCCTGGCTACGCCAGGCCAAAAAACTTTTAAAAAATTTCTGCGTCATCAGGAGGGTAGCTCATATATCATTATATGGTTTTGTGGTTGCTATATTAGTGATTTAGAGTGCAGAATATTACATCATTTCCAGTTTAGACAATTTTACATTTCAATTAATTTCATGTCTAAACATGGTTGTTGAGATTGAATTTTTCATTTGATTTTATCCAGAGTGGAGCTTCTTGATTTGGGTTGATTTATCCTAGTTACTTACTGTACATTCAATTTGGACTCCAGTTCCCGAAATTAATATCTGAGTTTACTAGTGGCATTCAAAAGTGATTTGAAATTTGGTTCTTGGATTTGACAATCCCGCAATTCCAAAAAACATAGTAAACTTAATGAAAATGGTTGATGGATTTGAACACTTCAAATCTGATTCCAGTTACTTCATTTTGTCCATTGGAAATATGCAGTTTGGCTTGAACTTTGCAAAGTGTCTATGAGTTTCCGCATTTTCAAAAATTCAAATAAAAATACAGAGAATTCAATTTAATTAAAAAAAGGCTATCTCACAAAAGTGATTCAAAATTTGGACCAAGGATTTGAAAATCCCGCATTTTTACATTCAGGTTCTGAATTTACAGTACAAGTATTGAAATGCCATTCATGACAGAGGGGGTCCTTTATTTATAGTATATCCTACTGTGTAAAGTTTTGCAAGTGGGAGTTAAAGCAAGGGGTGGGAAAGCCCAAGAGTTTGGACTGTGAGGTTTGGAGTTTGGAAGTTGGAGGTTGGCCAAACTCTTGTTCCTCTCTTATATGTGGTTGGGTGGGAAATTCTTGGCTTGGGCCAATAGATTCTGGCTTTGCTACTGCCAGGAAGATATTTGGGTTCAGGGTGACCTTAGTTTCTAAATTTAACTTGGGTGGCAGATCTTGACAAGAGTTTGACCTCAACTATTTGGTCTGGGTCCCAGATCTCCATTGGTTGGGGCCAGGATTGATGGTCAAGGTTGAGGAATTAGTCCCATGTTGTTCTGAACTGTAGGATTGATGGCCTATTTTTATCCCTTTTGGTAGGGTTGTTTTTGATTGGTTAACCCCATCAATGTCTTCTGATTGATTGAAGGGGAGCGTGGGCAGGTTCCTGGGTGGCTGACTGGCTGGGCTCTGGGAGGCAAGCAGGCGGGCTTGAGTCTGACAGAAGGTCCACTGGTAGCTGGATGGGCCCTGGGTGGCTGGTGGTTGGGGCTGGCGCCTGCTCAGATGTTAAATCATTCCAGTTTGTATTAAGTCCTGTTTGGACTTAAAGTATTTTGTTTTTTCCCTGGTTTAGTGGGTGGAAATTCTGCCCATATTGAACTGTATTAGGAAGGGGATTTTCTTTTTGTTCCCAAATTGAGATGAGGGTGGAAATTTAGATAGTGCCAGTAATATTCCTGACACTAACATCAAACTGGATTAATGTCAGACATGCCTCCCAGATACTCTCAAAAAGACTCACAAATCTCTGCTTTCTATTACCCTAGGGGGAGATGTTTGTCAGGGACCCAGTCTTGGGCGGCTGTCCCGCTGTTTCCGGGGGTAACTTGAGCCAGGGTTTTTGCAGGCAGGGCCCACCACAAGAGAGGAGCTAACTTTAGAAGGTAGGAAGCAGACTTCCCCACCCAAGACCACGGGCTGGTGTCTGGTACAATGGTGTCCACCACCCCTGTGAGGATGATTTACACTATTTCAAAAAGCTTGCTAGTATGATTGGTTAGAAGGTTGGGTGAAGAGGCTGGCATTGGTTTGGGTGTTACAGGCGGTTCCATATAGATATTGTAGGCCGTAAGATAATTGAATTTTCCTCTAAATAGTTTTGGGGTGGAGAATATCCACAGGCCTTGGGGGTTGTATTTAATAGCGGATTGGATGTGGGCTAGCAGGTCAAGTTTGAGGATTTTCTCTGGTGTATAATCCTTATATTTGGGCTTCAAGGGATAATCAGTGAAGTGAACGGGACCAAAGGGTGCACCAGATGGACAGAAAACTGCAGACGGTGGGGCAGGAGGGCTAGGAGATCTTGAACTGAATTGATAGACAGCAAATACAAAATGTGGCAATAGCTGTAAGAGCCAAAGTAACATAACCTTTATTTAAAAATGTCAATAAGGTTCAAGCGCAGAATCTATAGGCATATATAGCATTCCGCCTCCAAACTTAGTATTTTCCATCAGGGCTTTATCAAAATATCAGAAAAATTGTGGGCGGACAGCCAGAGGGCCCGGATGTGGGAGCGGCAAAATGGCACCTTGGCTGGGTGTTCTCTTATTGGTCAGAACGTCCAATATAGTCACTCAATTTTCTTGATTCTTTGCTGTGATCATGGGGTTGGGCCCAAAGCCCAGGTTTATCTTTGGCAGTAGGGTTTGATTGATTACTTGAGAGGACTTCAAGCTCATGAAATTCACACAGGCGCCATCTCTGCTTTCATTAAGAAATTTGATAGGCTCCTCTTTGGGCGCCACCATGGTCAAGATGGTGCAGGTATTCTGGCTTTGGGACTTAGCAGGAGCCTCAGCTTGCAGGGCTCAATCCCAAAAAAATGCGGGCGGGCGGGTCCTTGGCCCATGGGCCCAGCGGCCTGCAGGAATGTAGGTTCAGGGTTTGAATCCCACCCTTGGGCCCAGGTTTCTTGGGGTAATGAATTGTCAATCCTGACATCATCCCCTTTTTTCCCCAAGGGCCCTCTCTTCTGGTCCTTTTTGTTCAGATAGAGTTGGACAGCTTCTTGGGCATTAGCTAGGTTGCTCAGTGGTTCCCATGTACTTTCTTCTAGCGGGTATCCTTTCCATTTGACATAGTACTGAGGTTTCTGGTAGTGAATCCTGTTGCCATGTATGTATTTGACTTTGTATTCTTCAGCACAGCCTATTTGGAGGGGCAGGGGGTTTGTCTTAAGCCGTTGGTGGGAGAGCAAGTTCCCATCCTTTTTAAACAACAGGGATTGGTGGAATATGTTGTTAATCTTCCAGGAGGGGGGTAGGTCTAGCTTATAAGCAACTTCTCCAATTAGTTTGGTGATCTTGTGAGGGCCACTTCTTCTGTGAGCTAGCTTCCTACAGGGCACATGTAGGGGCACGTTGCAAGAGTCCAGGTATACTTCATCCCCAACTTGCAAGGGTTAGCCTGGTGTTTGTTTTTGGTTGGTAAAGGCTTTGTGGGTTTGCACTGCGCGGTTCAGGTTGATCAAGCATGTTTTTTGTGTGTCGTGGATCTGTTCAAACCAGGAACGTCCAGTGGTGTTAGTTTCCTTCTTGCCAATCTTGGGATCCCAGGTGGGGTCAAAACTGTGGTTGGCTTTGAACAGAGACATCCCAGTGGAGGATTGGTCTTTACTATTGTATGCAAACTGGGCCATGGGAAGCATGTTGGCCCAATTGTCCTGGTTGGTGTTGGCATAGCATTAGAGGTATTGTTCTAGGATCTGGTTTACTCTTTCAGTTTGGCTGTCAGTCTTTGGGTGGTAGGAGGTAGATATGCACCTCTTGATTCCCAAGTCTTTCATCACTTGCGTCCAGTAGTTTGATGTGAATTGGGGTCCTCTGTCTGTGATGATTTCCTCAGGCGTCCTGTGTTGGGTGATGATGAGGTCGTGGAAGTGTTGGGCTGTCTCTGCTGCTGTGCAATGAGTGGTGGTTGGTAAAAAGTATACCATCTTGGTGAAGCGGTCTACCATGACCAGGATTGCATTGAAGGAGAGGGACGGGGGAAATTCAACAATGTAGTCCATGGAAACGGATCTCCAGGGTCCAGCAGGTATATCCAATGGTCTTAGAAGTCCTTCAGGTTTATTTCTGCAGGGTTTGGTTTGTCCACAGGTCTCACATCCTTTCAGGTATGCACTTACTTCTTGGTCCATCTTTGGCCAGGCAAAGTTCCTTCTAATGCTCTGGAGGGTCTTGAGTCTCCCTGGGTGACCGGCCATCTCAGAATTGTGATAATCTCTCAAGATGTTGGTCCTGATGCTTCCTTCTGGCACAAAGATTCTGTTGTGCAGCATTAGTGTTGTTCCCTTCAATGAGTAGCCTTTTTGTTAATGGGAGCTATCCAAGGATTTTGAAAGGTTGGCAATCATGGTTTTGGTGAATTTGTTGAGTGATTGGGCCTTCAGTACTTCTGGTTTGCTGGCCCTGATCTTCATTAATACCAGGTGTATGCCTAGGCTAGCTGGTTCCAAGAGTACTTGAGTGTTGTGGCCGCAAGTTTCTATGTGGGTGGGTGCCAGGTCAGTTCTTCTACTCAGGGCATTGGGTACTACATTCACCTTTCCTGGCTTGTAGTCTATTATCAGGGTGTAGTTGGCCAGTTCTAAAGCTCATCTTGCTTGTTGTTGGTTGAGCTGTTGTGTTTTGAAGAAATTGACCAAGTTCTTGTAGTCTGTCAGGACCTTTACTGGGAATTCAGCGCCACAGAGGTACCAGCACCAATGTTTCAGGGTCTTCATAATGGCTAGCATCTCTTTGTTGTAAATTGGGTAGTTCCCTTCCGCAGGCAGCATCTTCTTGGAGTAATATGCTACAGGATGTAGCATACCATCCCCTCCTTCCTGAAGAAGTTCCCCACCCACCGCAAAGTTGGATACGTTGGTTTCCAGCACAAATGGCTTGGAGGGGTTGGGCATGGCCAGGACAGGGGTAGAGGTGAAGGCAAGTTTCAGGGTTTCAAAGGTGGTGGTGCATTCTAGAGTCCAGGCAAAGGCAACCTTTTTGGAGCACAGGCGGGCCAGGGGCAGAGTGATGTGAGAAAATTTTTGGATGAAATCCCTGCAATAATTTGCCAGGCCCAAAAAACTTCTCACGTCTTTTCTGCATTTGGGGGTTGGCCAGGAGGTCACAGTGTCCACTTTATCCTGAGCCTTTGCAAACCCTCCAGTTTTCACTATGTAGCCCAGGAATTCCACTTCTGGTTGGAAGAACTCACTCTTCTTGAGCTTTGCGTGTAAGTTGGCTTGGGAGAGTTTGTTCAGGATTAGATCTAAGTGGAGTAGGTGCTCTTTGTGGGTCTTGCTGTAGATGAGGATGTTGTTGAGGTAGGCCACATAGAACTGGTCAAGGTATTTACCCAATACTGTGTTTATCATGTGTTAGAAGGTGCTAGGGGCATTGCATAGTCCAAATGGCATCACCAGGTATTTGTAGAGCCCATACCTGGTCTTGAACGCCGTTTTGTATTTGTTGCCCTCTTTGATTTTAATTTGGTTGAACACATCTCTAAGGTCAATCTTGGAGTACACCTGGGCGCCTGTCAGCACATCACACAAGTTGTCAGAGTTAGGTATGGGTTAGTGATTCTTTACAGTTATCTTGTTCAATTTCTGATAATTAACACACAGGCGCATGCCACTGTCTTGCTTGCCCACAAACAGCATTGGTGACAAACAAGGGCTCTTAGACACACAGATGAAGCCTTTCTTGGTCATGTCTTTGATATATGCCTTAAGAGCCAGCTGCTCCTTGTGGTTGCAGCTATAGATAGGTCCATGTTTGGGTTCAGTGCCAGGTAGGAGGTCAATAGCATGATCATACTTGGTGTGTTTGGGGAGATGGGTGGCTGCCTCTTTGCTGAATATGTTGGATCATTTTCCTAGGGAAGCAGGGAAGACGCCCACACTTGGTTCAATATGTATGGTCATGAGCCTTTGGGTGGGTTCCTTGGGATTTGTGCAGAAGAAAACAGTGTTGCAGGTACCCTTATCACCTAAGGTGATGTTCTGTTCTTGGTAGTTGAGGATGAGGTCATGCCTGTCTGACCAGGAGTCCCCAAGAATGAGGGGGTGTGGTAGGCCTTTCAACAAGATGAGAGATGATGGGTATGTGTTGTTTCCTATTACCAAGGGTAGTTCTTGTTCACATTTGTATCTCATATCCTTGGTGCTGTTTCTCAAGGTGATCTGTAAACAATTTCCAGAGGCGGACAGGCCTAGTTCCTGGGCTAAGTCAGTGTCAATGAAACTCTCATCTGCTCCAGTGTCAATGAACGCCTTTAGTTTTTGGATTGTTCCTCCAACGTTAATGGATACTAGGATGAACTTTTAAGACTGGGAAGAAGAGTTTATTTGGGCCAAAGAGACAGGAGCAGGGGGTTTTCTTAGGGCAGGCTCTGGTCAAGTGCCCTGCTACATGGCAGTGGAAACAGAGTCCTTCTCTGTAGTGTCTTTGAAGTTCCTCAGGGGTCATCCCCCTCTATTTGGTGTGGTGGCTCGGGTTTGGCGGGTCTGGGAGGGCCCAGCATTCTTTTGATTCATGCTGAGGCCCTTGCATAAGGGGACTAGGTCTTCCAAGCCAAGGGTGGGTGGGTGGTGCTTCAATAAATCCTTCATGGCTGGGTTCACTCCCTTTCAGAAGATGATGGCTGACAATTTGTCCTCAAGTTGAGTGTGGGTCTTCAGTTTAAGGAATTTGTCAATGTATGCCTGAATGGGTCAGGAGCCTTGGCAGATTTCTATCAAGGAGTTCAGGGCATAGTATCTGGTGTCACAATCCTCCCCAGTTGCCATTAACTCAGCCTCAAACTTGGCATAGTCCAAACAGAATTCTACATCTTCTGCTGTAGCTTTGCCAAACCAGTCTAGAGCGTCTCCAGAGAGCATGGAAGCGACCCCCAGTACCTTCTTGGTGTTGCTGGCATAGGAGGGGGTGTTGTTCTGGAAATGCAAGTGAAGGACTGGCATAGCGCGTCTGGCTTCCTCCAGTGTGAGCTTCCCCATCTGAGACATCTCAACCTTGGTGAGGGATTGGTTCACAATTACATTTTGCACTTTGGAAGAGGGCTTGTTGGTATCAGTGGTGGTGGTGTCAGTTCTTTTCAGGTTGTTTGGGTTTACATTCTTCCATGTGGAAGAGATCAGGTTCATGGTCATCTTATAGGTGTAATAAGCAATTATCAATAACAAAAGCATACAAGATGTCCCAAGAAATAACAACATCTTGGGGCTCAGGGTACCAGGTTTAAAAAAGATTGCCATAATGTCAGGGACCCAGTATTGGGCGGCTGGCTTGCCGTTTCCGGGGGTAACTTGAGCCAGGGTTTTTGCAGGCAGGGCCCACCACAAGAGAGGAGCTAAATTTAGAAGGTAGGAAGCAGAATTCCCCACCCAAGACCACGGGCCGGTGGCCAGTACAATGGTGTCCACCACCCCTGTAAGGGTGATGTACACTATTCCAAAAAGCTTGCTGGTATGGTTGGTTGGAAGGTCAGGTGAAGAGGCTGGCATTGGTTTGGGTGTTACGGGCGGTTCCATATAGATATTTTAGGCCAGAAGATAATTGAATTTTCCTCTAAATAGTTTTGAGGTGGAGAATATCCATAGGCCTTGGCAGTTGTATCTAATAGCAGATTGGATGTGGGCTAGCAGGTCAAGTTTGAGGATTTTCTCTGGTGTATAATCCTTATATTTGGGCTTCAAGGGATAATCAGTGAAGTGAACAGGCTCAAAGGGTGCACCAGATGAACAGAAAACTGCAGGCGGTGGGGCAGGAGGGCCAGGAGATCTTGAACTGAATTGATAGACAGCAAATACAAAATATGGCAATAGCTGTAAGGGCCAAAGTAACATAACCTTTATTTAAAAATGGCAATAAGGTTCAAGCGCAGAATCTATAGGCATATATAGCATTCCGCCTCCAAACTTAGTATTTTCCATCAGGGCTTTATCAAAATATTGGAAAAAGTGCGGACGGGCAGCCAGAGGGCCCGGGTGTGGGAGCGGCAAAATGGCACCTTGGCTGGGTGTTCTCTCATTGGTCAGAACGTCCAATTTAGTCACTCAATTTTCTTGATTCTTTGCTGTGGTCACAGGGTTGGGCCCAAAGACCAGGTTTATCTTTAGCAGTAGGGTTTGATTGGTTACTTGAGAGGACTTCAAACTCTTGAAATTCACAGAGGCGCCATCTCTGCTTCCATTAGGTAATTTGATAGGCTCCTCTTCAGGCGCCACCATGGTTGAGCTGATGCAGGTATTCTGGCTTTGGGACTTAGCGGGAGCCTCAGCTTGCAGGGCTTGATCCCAAAAAACGCAGGTGGTTGGGTCCTTGGTCCATGGGCCCAGCGGCCTGCAGGAATGTAGGTTCAGGGTTTGAATCCCACCCTTGGGCCTGGGTTTAACAGGGTAATGAATTGTCAATCCTGACAATGTTGCTCATTTTTGATTACTCTCTCTTGGGAAATCATTCCCCCAAGAAATGAATCAACAACCAAATAATTAGTGGCACTCTTATCAGAGGCTCATACTGTACAAGGATCAAACATTCCAAATCCTAAGAGAAATACTACCTGGAAAAGACACACAACTGCCCTTATGTACATTTACAGTATGTTGTGACAGAAATTGTGGGATAGTATATGGCCTTTTCTAAGTGATGGGGAATTACCACCCAAATTCACATAGAATTAATGATTAACCACCAACGTGGCTTCAAATATCTTTTTGTGAAATTTCCAATTGTAATACCAGGATAAAGCAGAACAATTAATCCCAACCAAAGTAGCCCAAGATAAATGGCCTGAGAAAGCATCAGTGAATCTTCAGAATAAAATTCTGGACATTGGGAGGCAACACAATTTTCAGTTTCAAGAATGGGGGGAGGAGCTGCGAAATTGGTTGGCGCAAAATTAGCATTGGGCAGCACCAACAACAAAGTTCCAACTGAAGGACCCTATCTTCTAGAAATGATTCTGTTGATAATCAGATTGTACAGAATATATTGTAACAACCCAACCACAGGATGCATTTTTAAAAAGTAAATTAGAACTTGGGATAAATGATTTTTATTGAGTAAATTTAGGAGGACTCAACTCTTAGAGTTGAAACAGTGAAAATTATTCAATATATATCAGAAAAATTGACTAAGCAATACCACCTGAGTCTTGACCTCCTATTCCTTCCACATTTTCAAGTAAGTATCTGGTCAAGGTTGCAAAGAACCCTTGTGTGACTAGTTTCTGACAACCATGCTGATTGACAAGCTCATATTGGATGACCCTCAAATTATGCCAATTTATCAATGTCAATTTGCAAGGGGGAACTGGTTTCAGCTGACAGACTGGAGCAGCCATAACCCATTTTTGATTGACCATTTGATTTAAATCTGTTAACTTGGTCAATTTTGATAAAGGTTTTCTGGATTTTTGAGCCTTCTTGCTTGGGCAGATAATACCCAGCATGATGAAACCTACCGTGACATTACCCTCTGCTTTAGCCCTGGGCACAATACCCCCATCCAGGATATGAGATAAGGAGAAATTCTTATGGGCAGGTGGGAGTTTCATAGCGGCCAAGGTAAGTTTGGGATGACCAATAGCAGTGGGATTGCGCTTGTAGAACTCATGAATCAGATCTGGGGAATTGGAACAATTTTAGTGGGAAACCCAGAAGTTTTCAGAATCAGGATAACCCTTCCACAACACCAAATATTCCAAGTGTTGTCAATTCTTGCGGGAAGCCAAAATACAATTTAAATCATACTCAGGTTCTCCCTCCACAAGAATGGGTTGGGAAGAAGGAGTCTCTGTACCTTTAAAGGGAGTAAGAAGACATTTATGAAAGGTGTGGAAAATCTTGAAAGCAGGAGGTAGATCCAGCCAATATGCAGAGGAGCCGATTTGATTTTCAACTTTGAAGGGGCCAACTTGTTTAGGCCCTAACTTACAACAGGGAACCTTCACCTTCATATTGCAATCATCAACCATGACTAGATCACCTGGCCTGTAAGTTGGACCTTCCTGATGCTTGTAATCTGCATATTCCTTTTAAGTTGTCACAGCAGCAGCAAGAGTAACCTGGAGCTCCTGATGAACCTGCTTCAATGCAGCATCCTGATCAGTTGCAGCTTCCACGTTAATAACCAAACAAGTACCCATATTAGAAGAAGGGTTGTAACCCACATTGGCATAGAAGGGTGATACTTGAGTTGAGGTGTGAGGGGCGTTATTATATGTGAACTCTGCCATGGGTAGATTATCACACCAGTCATCTTGTTGCGCATTAGTGTAGCAATGTAGGTAGACCTCTAAACTTTGGTTTGCCCTCTCTGTTTGTCCATTGAATTGGGGGTGAAAAGCCGTGAAACAACACAATTTGATACCTAGAATCCCAGTGAAAGCTTCCCAGAACTGAGCAATGAATTGGGACTTGCGGTCACTCACAATCTCTATTGGGATGCCATGTAGGGAAAAGATTCTATTCACAAACAACCTAGCCGTTTCTACCAAAGTAATTGTGGTTGAGCAAGGTAAAAAGTGCGCCATTTTTGTGAAGCAATCTACCACCACCATGATTGCATTAAACCCATTGGAATTGGGAAGTTCACCAATTAAATCCACCAACACAGACGTCCAGGGTCCTGCAGCAGGCTGCAGTGGAACCACTAAACCTGTAGTCCTGTTCCAGCTTGCCTTAGATCAAACACATACCAGACAATTGCAAACAAAAGCTGCCACCTGCACTGTCAAACATTTCCAGGAAAACTGCCGGAGGATTAGTTCCACCGTTTTGTTTTTCCCTGGGTGGCCTGCCGTTGGACAAGTGTGATGAGTCTCCATGATTTCATCCCAAATAGTTCCTTCTGGGACCCACAAGCAAGCTTGATGATATAGGACAGGACCTATATTATGATAACCCTGAGGCTGACCCACTGGGTTTGTGCATGCTAGCTCTAATAGCCTATCATAACCTTTGGACAAAGGTTGCAGAAACTTAACTTTGGAATATAAGTCCAGGTCTGCGCCCTCAGTTAAGGACATGGTAGCCAGCGTAGCAGGTGGAGACAATACAAAAGGCACCACAGCCTCATTGGAATCATAGTATGTGTGTTAAACTTGGCATCCACACTAGCATCTGGGAGATGGGAAGGATTCCTGCTTAGTGCATTGGCCAAGTGATTCTCTGATCCCTTAATAAACTTGTAGCAGAACTTGTATCTTGTCAGGTCACCATGCCATCTGGATTGACAACCTGAAAAACCCCTGGGTTTTCAATAATCTAGAAGAGCTTTGTGGTCACTTCTACTACAAATGGATGATGTGCCAACATGAGATGGTGATGCCAATGCTTTAACAATTCCACAACAGCCAACAATTCATTGTTGTAAATCATGTAATTGCGTTCACAAGCTTCCATCTTCCGGGAGAAATACCCTACTGGTCTCTCAATCCTGTTACCAGCAGCCTTCAAAAACACACCAGCCACAGCGTATTTGGATGCATCTGTGGAAACCACAAAAGGAAGCTCAGGATCCACCTGTTTCAATGCTGGGGAGGAAAACAAAAGATCCTTGACTGCTGCAAATGCATCTGTGCACTCAGGCGTCCAGACCAGAGTTGTCTTCCCACTAGCTGAATATAACAGGGCAGCCACTTCAGACAGGTGTGGAGTAAACTTCTTCAAGAATGTGCAAGTACCCAAGAAACTACAGAGTTGGGATACTGTCACAGGCGTAGCATATTCTCAAACAACAGCTTCCTTGTCAGGGGCAATGGTGTGGCCATCCTCAAAGATAATATTACCCAGAAAGGTAACCTTACGTTTGAAGAATTCACATTTGCTTCTTTTAATGATCAAGTTGACCTGGAGGATGTGCTCTACCACTGCTGACAAATGGGCTTTATGTGACTCCTCATCTGGAGAGAATACCAAGATATCATCCATATACGCAATGGCACATACACCCAGGAGATCTCCCAAGATGGAATCAATTAGTTGCTGAAAGCAAGCTGGAGCATTCTTCAATCCAAAAGGCATTACTCAGAACTGAAAGATACCCTTCTTGGTTCTGAATGCTGTCAACCATTCCATTCCTTCTGCAATCCTTATTTGATTGAAAGCATTCAACAGATCAAGTTTTGAGAATACCTTCACCTTCTCAACACACCTAGAGATCTGTTCTTTGAGAGGTAAAGGATAGGTATCAGGGATTGTGATATTATTTAAGTTCCTGTAGTCAACGCAAGGGCAAAGATACCCATCAGTCTTTTGAACAAACAACAATGGAGAGAAAACTGACAAAGCCTTTTTAAAATTATAGCCCTTTGCCAACATGTCATGAGTCCATTCTTTCAAACATGCGTCTTCCTTCAAGGTTAAAGGGTAAATAGGAGACACAATTTGAACCAGATCAACAGTAACTTTAAAGTCAAAGTCAAACTGAGTGTGCTTGGGAAGGACCTTGCCTCTGATAGCGTCAAACGCCGCGGACCAGGGCTGTAAACATGCAGATAAATCCAACCTTGTGGGGACAGGGACAGGAACCAATTGAATAGTCTGAGAGGATTTCTCCATTTCAGACATACCTAACAGCAGAATACAAATAGATATACCCAAAGAGTGTTCCACCTGTAACACATTTTCATTTAGTAAGGTGGATACATTATGATCTCTCCACCAACCCACACCCAAAATGATAGAATACATCAGGGAGGAGCAAACGGAGAACCTCAAAGTAAAAGACTGACCCAAAACTACAAAGGTTACTGGCTTCTTCAGCTGGAAAGAGGGAAGCGTTTGACAGTTTCCACCCCTAACAAGCATTCCTGGGTGGTACTTGAGTTGTAGCAAGTCAGCAGTTTCCACACTCATGAAGTTTTTGGAATCACCTTTATTCAACAAAATGTCTGGCTGATAGATAGTCTGACTGTTATCAATGCTACCATAAAACAAGAAGTAACCAGAAGCAGATTTATTTGCAGCAAAGGTGGCAATATTAGCAGGGTCTTGTTTTTCATCAGTGGTACAGACGGCAGCTAAGGAGGAAGGATGCTCCTGGAAGTTGCTCAATCATCTCTTGGACAGCAGCTGGAAGAACGGGGTTATCACAATCAATGGGAACAAGGGGCAACTCTTTGGATGTAACCACAGAAGACTTTGCAGGTACAACGTGCTTAAGCATTGCCAAGGAACTATCAGGACCGGACACTACTGGGGCCTCCTTTATGTTGGCGGGTTTGTTCACCACTGCCAATTGCAACTGAGATGGGCTAAGGGGAGAACAGTCTTGGCTTTGATTGGAAGGAACTACCATGGAGCAAGGACCAGAAAACCAGGAGCACACAGCAGATTTATCCTCACTCACCAACGTACCTTGCTTGGAAGTGGACGGATTTGAGACCAGAGAAAGAATTCGGCTTACCAGGGCCTCAGTTGTGGTTAACAGGGAATCCCAAACCGCCAAATCCTGGGCAGTCTGGTCAACTTCTAACCACAACACTGAGAGTTTATTCACCTCAGGAACATCAATTTTACGGCAGTAGGCAAGAAACTGAGGAAGGAATATCAAAAGCGGAGTAGTACCTTGATGGAAGGCGTACAGCTTATGATATAATTTGAGCTCCTCAATAGATACACACAAATTTTTCAACAAAGGGTATAGAGATGCACTTTCAGTTAAAACATATGAATTGCGCTCCACCGCGGACAACAACCATTCACGAGCATCCTCAGAAACCTTTGTCATCACATGGTAAACTTAGGATGTATGACTAAGGCTTGAACCAGAATAGAATGATAATGCTGACAAAACTTCACGTGAAATCTCATCAGTGGGTGGAGCAGGAAAATAATCCGGACGCCAAAATAATATGACACAACAGAAATAGGAAACAGAAGATCCAGTCTCAACAACTGCAACTGGAGATGGAAACCACAAATTAAAAAAGCCCAAACTGAAAGCTCAGAAAGGAACTGATACAAATAAACATGGTAAATGCAGATATCTCAACAGAGCAGGAGAAAAGAAGCACAAATTCATGACAAACTGCTTCCAAAAACTCATATGTAGAAGAGTTGAGTAATTTGACAGAAATTGCAGGATAGTATGAAGCCGTTTCTAATTGGTGAGAAATTACCACCCAAATCCACATAGAGTTAATGATTAACCACCAACTTGGCTTCAGATACCATTTGTAAAACTTCCAATGGCAACACTAGGATTAAGTAAAATAATTAATCCCAACCAAAGTAGCCCAAGATAAATGGCCTGAGAAAGCATCAGTGAATCTTCAGAATAAAATTCTGGACATTGGAAGGCAACACAATTTTCAGTTTCAAGAATGGGGGGAGGAGCTGCAAAATTGGTTGGCGCAAAATTAGCATTGGGCAGCACCAACAACAAAGTTCCAACTGCAGGACCCTATCTTCTAGAAATGATTCTGTTGAGAATCAGATTGTACAGAATATATTGTAACAACCCAACCACAGGATGCATTTTTAAAAAGTAAATTAGAGCTTGGGATAAATGATTTTTATTGAGTAAAATTTTGGGAGGACTCAACTCTTAGAGTTGAAACAGTGAAAATTATTCAATATATATCAGAAAAATTGACTAAGCAATACCACCTGAGTCTTGACCTCCTATTCCTTCCACATTGTCAAGTAAGTATCTGGTCCAGGTTGCAAAGAACCCTTGTGTGACTAGTTTCTGATGACCATGCTGATTGACAAGCTCATATTGGGTGACCCTCAAATTACGCCAATTTATCAATGTCAATTTGCAAGGGGGAACTGGTTTCAGCTGACAGACTGGAGCAGCCATAACCCATTTTTTGATTGACCGTTTGATTTAAATCCATTAACTTGGCCAATTTTAATAAAGTTTTCTGGCTTTTTGAGCCTTCTTGCTTGGGCAGATAATGCCCGGCATGATGGAACCTACCGTGACATATGTGGCTTCCTATGTTCCTATACTATATCATATCTTCTTTCAAATAAAGTAGCATTTTGTCAGGGATCCAACCTTGGGCGGCCAGCCCGTCTTTTTCAGGGAACGCACAGGCCGTGGGGTTAGCTGGCAGGGCCCACCACAAGATTGGGGCTAACTTTATGAGGTAGGACATGGACTTCACCGCTCAGGACCACAGACCAGCGACCTAGATTATTGTGTCAATCACCCCAGTGAGGGTGATGTACACAATCCCAAGAAGCTTGCTTGTGTGATCAGTGGTTGGTCAGGAGAGGAGGTAGGCTTTGGCTTGGGGGTCACAGAGGGTTACATATCAAGGTGGTAGGCAGACAAGAAGTTGAGCTTGCCTTTAAACAGCTTGGGTTCTGATAGGATCCAGGGATTTTGACTGACAGGAATGACAAATTGTCACCCATGGAAAACCAGGCCCAAGAGCAAGATTCAAAACCTGGCCCTATAACCCTGTGGACTGTGGGTCCCAAGGCCCAAAGGGCTGCAAGTCCATGTTTTGCAATGGTTAAACCCCCCAAGCCAAGGACAAAAGATATTGTCCAAAAAATGAGGCCAGCCAAACCCAGGCAATCACCCCGCCAAATAAGGGTTTAATCAAGGCGCCTAATTGAGGCAGCAAAACACCAACCATCAGCTTCATGAGTTTGAAGGCTACGCCAGTGCCCAATCAAGAGTCAACCTTAGGAAGAGGCACAGGCCTGTGGCCTGACCCCATGACCGCAACCATAGGGCCAGAAAATTAAGTTATCAACTTGAGAATTTTGGCCAATGAAAGAACTCCCAGCCCAGGTGCCATTTTGCTGCCCTTGAACCCAAGCACCCAGATCACCTTGGCCCACTTCCCCCAATGCCTTGATGAGCCCCCAATGGAAAATGTTAAGTTTGGAGGTGGGGTGCTATATAGACCCAGGGATCCCACACTCTAAATTTATTGCCATTTTTAAATAAAGGTTATGTTGATTTGGCTTGCACAGCTACTGCCTTATTTTGTATTTGCCATCTACCAAATTAGTACAAGATCCTCTGGTCCTCCTGCCACTCTGTCTGCAGATTTCTGTCCTCCTGGTGATCTCATTGGTCCTGTCCATTTCACTGAGTACCCTCTAAAGCCCAAGTATAAGGATTACACTCCAGAGAAGATCCTTGAACTAGATCCTTTGGCCCACATACAATCCGCAATTAGATACAACCACCAGGGGCCCTGGATTCTATCATCACCTAAGTTGTTTAGGGGGAAATTCAATTACCTGCCTGCCTAAGACCTCATTATGGAACCACCTGTGACCCCTAAGCCAATGCCTGCTTTCTCTCCCAATCTCCCAGCCAACCACACAGGCAAGCTGTTTGGGATTGTGTACATCACCCTCACCAGGGTGATTGACACCATAATCCCGGCCGCCGGCCTGTGGTCCTGGGTGGGAAAGTCCCTCTCATACCTCTTTAAGTTAGCTCCTCTATTGTGGTAGGTTTTACCCGCAAAAACCCCAGCCCAAGTGACCCTGGAAAATGATGGGCTGGCTGCCTGAGATTGGATCCCTGACATTAACAATTGTATCTAATTGCAAATTTTATATGGGCCAAGGGATATAGTTCAAAAATCTTTTCCGGGGTATAGTCCTTATACTCAGGCTTTAATGGGTACTCTGTGAAATAAACAGGGCCAAAAGGAACACCTGGGGAACAGGAATCTGTGGGCAGAAGGGCCAGATGATCTTGTAATGAATTGATAGATGGCAAAGATAAAATAAGGCAGCAGTTGTGGAAGCCAAAATGGCATAACCTTTATTCAAAAATGGCAATAAGGTTAGAGTGTGGGGTCTACAGGTCTATTTAGCACCCTGCCTCCAAACTTAGTATTTCCCATGGGGGCTTCATCAAGATATTGGGAAATGTGGGGCTGGGTGGCCAGGATGCCTGGGTTCAGAAGTGACAAAATGGCACCTTGGCTGGGTGTTCTCTAATTGATTGGAATCCCCAAATTGGTTGCCTGATTCTCTTGTCCTTGGGCCGTGGTCATGGGGCCAGGCCATGAGCCCACACTTACTTCAGGTGACACATCCTAATTAATCACTAGGGTGGTCTTCAAGCACATGAAGCATACAATAGGAATTTTGTTGCCTTCATTAGGAGTCTTGATTGCTCCTTTATTTGGTGTGATGATTCTTTGGTTTGTATGGCTTTACCTTTTGAAAATTCATCCTTGGCCTTGGCTTGGGGGTTTTAGTCTCATAAAAATTCAGACAGCTGGCCCTTAGTCCTCAGGACTGGCAGCTTGTGGAAAATCAGGGCCAGGGTTTGAATCCTGCCCTTGGGCTCAGGTTTCCAGGGGAAGAAAATTGACAATCCTGACAATTTTCTTCTTAATTTTCCCCTTTATCTTGTTTCATATACTTCCAAGAAGTCTATGCTTGGCAAGTATTTGGTTTGGGGGACAACAACAGTCCAGAAAAAGAACAGAGAAGGGATTCAGAATAAGATAACCTTTATTAATAAAAGTGAAGATTCTTATTCTGTGGTGAAGGGTCATTGGGCCACTAAGGGGGTGGCACTGATGGTGATCTGGATAAGGTTTGAGCATGTTCTGGATAAGGTCATAGTTGTGCTTGATATCATAATTGGATTCAATCCTTATATGGGAATATGAGTTTCAATCATATTGGGGGAATCAAGAGGTAATATGATGTTAGATCAGGCATGTGGTGACTTACTGAGCATCCCCTTAAAGTTATGCCTCCACCTTAGGCCTCCACTTCAATCCTCACCAAATGCTTGGGAATTTCTACCAAATTATGTTTGAATATTTATCTAAAATGTTACTGAAAAAGCCCAAAAAAGGCCATCAATTTAATATTTTGGAATTATTCTGAATATGCCCCCACCCAACCCACCCAAGAGACACCTCTGGTTAAATATCATGTGCAAGAGCGGCCAGGAGCAGTGATAATTGCATCCAAAGCATATTCCTGATGTTAGTTGGTTTGGTTTTCCTTTTGACTATGTCCATTCAAAATTTTTCAAAACTTCCTGTCTCAAGAAATCTATTTGTATCCACTTATATCATTGGTCAATTGGTTTGTGACATTCAATCTACCACCCCAATCTTATCACATCCCTTAAATGAATGCAAGAGTTGTAAAAGACCTTGCTTCATCATTCTCTACTCTAATAAAGTTCAAAATTTGTTAGTCTAATTTGGCTATTTGGTTTTTCTGTTGCTTTTGGTGTTCAGTTGGTTCCTTCCCCCCTTTGGCTTCCCAGGAATTGTTGGCAACAACCTTCTGGTTGTTGCTGAAACCAGAATTTTATTGTGGTTGAGAGCTTGGTTTTATTTTCTCTTAACCTGCTCCCCAATTCTTTCACCCCCTATGTTTTGTGAGATATGTTAGCAACTGAGATGACTATTTTGTTTGTAACATGTTATGATATAACATTACTAAATTTAATAGTCTTAGCTGCTATAGATGCTGAGATACAGAGTTAAGTGCTGGAATATAGCTTGTGATACAGTCCAAGGCTCTGAGTCAACACAATCCTGTTAAATTCTCTCTTAAACATTCCAAAGAAATATATTTTCATATCTCTGTGAATACTAAGCCAAACTTGATATTAAGCAGCTCATTTTAGCTACAGGCAGACCTAACATATAAATTTAAATAAAATTAGCACAAATATATTTCCACAATTCAGTTTTTATTATGTTTGACTCAGAAGTAATATTTCATTTATTTACATATATAAATTCAAGTTTAGACTTGCAATATTCATTTTCAATACATAATGTTTTTAACTCAAATTAGAAATTAAAATATTTAATAACCCTATAAATACTTATATTAATTAGATAATATATAATATAGCCTAAAAGCCAAAATAATATATATTGAATTGATATATTAAATTTAACATTTACATGGCTGTGGCCAGACCACCCATCTAGTCTATTGATATACATTCTTTTATATCTTAAAAATGCAGGGTTCAATCTATAGTGTATTCTCTTTTAGTGCACCATTATATTGTACTTAAAAAGCTATTAGCTGAAATCTAAAAGGTTATTAAGAAGGCTTACAATCTATGGAAACACATTAACTTTATGAATATTTTTTCTTACAGGAATAGTTGACATAAACGATTCAGAAGTTGAGTAAGATGGTTGTACAGTGGTATAATATACTTTTTAAATGAATAAATTTTAAATTTAAAGAACTGTGTTTATAATTAATTCAAGTCATTAGAAAAATATACCAATCCGAAAGATTACTCTAAATCAAGGACTCCTAAAATGATCATTTATATCGATTTTGTATCATAATAAGTTTAAATTGAGAAAAATTAACATTACATCACTTCAAAAATTATAAATAAAGCTAAATAAATTTAAGTCTTGCTACATTTCTTACTTACCTTTTTGGTAATTTATCAGTAAAAAGGTCTTTATATTAAATACTTAGTAAATCCACAAACTTGTATCTCTCGGCTATCGTTCATGAAATCATGTTGTCGAAGCAAGCTTTAACTTTGAAGGCTAGATAGTACTAATTACTTTCATTCAAATGGATTCAGATTGCGAGAGGCAGCAGGCTTTGCGGAGTTAGAAGAGACATGGCCTGCACCAAAGTCATCCGTCATGAAAGGATTGTTAGATCTCTCGGGAGAAAATGAGCTGCCTAAACAATAATAGATTTAGCATATTGTGCAATTAATTAGCAGTCAAAATAGATTTCGGTGACTCACTTTGATTTGGCTGAGGCACAGCAGTAGATTGGTTGGGAATCTGCCAAGCTAAAAGGTTGATAGCGGGTCAAATATATTTTTACCTTGAGATTGATGTACTCCTGTTGAAATCACTGTATTTTCATTTGCTCGGCCTAAAAAATCAAGATTGAAATCATAAGCACCGTAAATGTAGAAAGCTTTTCTTACTGACAGGAAAAGAATTATTAGAACTGATGTGGGAAACAGGTGCAATAGGATTCATCATTTCAGGGGGGTCATCTCCTAATAAATCAATCAAAACAGGAGGAGATGAAAGCTCTGTTCTCTTGTGAAATTCTTGTCCAGATTGGATGGGGGAGGCACAACGTCTTTCTAATAGCTTTTAGGAACTATATGCCCATATTATTTTCAAATACCTAACCTAACTTCTTGATGTACATCAAAATTATTAAACTGATTGCTTTGATGCCTTTCGTCATCATCTGAATAAGGGTTGGATTGCCTCCGGTATGTATTTGGATTTAAAAGACTAAGACTGGTCAAATAAGCCATAAAGGAGGATGTACCTTGTGGGTTGTTCGGGAATAGATGTTTGTCCATTATCTTTATTTTTCCCAAATATTCCTATTATTTTTCTTTTTGATTCTAAATAATTAACAGCAAATTTTAAAGTAGATATTACTTTCAACTAAATTCACTAGACTAGAACTAGAACCCTCATTTGCAGGTTCTGATTAAAAAATTAGCTAATTTTTGGTAAAACTATACCTTGGCGCCTATAGCTAGGATCATTCCCCGAACCAGCCGAATCATAAAGGGATAAAGATCTGAGATTTTTCGACATCTTTAAATCTAAGCATACAAATTTAGGGACCAGACATACCTTCCAGATGACCTTGCTCAGCAGCTAAAATAGCCCTTGCGTAATCTTCATCAGCCTTAGATTGATCTGTCTGAATCCCAGTTTCTTGGTCTTGCAAAGCTTTAGCATATTCTTCATCACTAAGAACCTGGTTTTGAGTCTGTGGCTAAAATTAAAATAAAAAATATAAGCTGGAAATATATACGTCAATAGCCAGTGAATTTGTAGTAGGTGGGATGTACGAAGGATCGGAAAGTGCCAATAGTTCATTGAGTGTCTTTTCAAATTGGTTCTGATTGTTTTGAAGTAAAACTTCAACGATTTCGGCATCAACTGTGGGAAATAATTCTCGCAGATTCTTAATATTTTCAGCGAAATTAGCTTCATGTGGATTTTGAGATATCTGATTCTGGTGCTGGTAAGCTTGAGGTGACAAGGAAACGTTGGAGGTTGAATTAAAAGGATCTGAGCGAGAATGGATGGAAGCACCATCTTCTAGAGGCCCGGAAAAAGGATTATCAGATGTAAACCGTGACATGGAGGCTTGAAATAAAGGGCTTGAGGTTTAATTCGGAGAAGGGTTTTTGTATGTGTTGGGTTTTAGAGAGACGATATTGCTTTTGATGCTGATAATATATAAATTTAGCTTGGAATTCACACTAAGTAACCTTATACTAGGTCAAATGATCTTGCTGCAATTCAGTTTTCGAAGAACGCTGTGATGAAATTAAACTTGGTAATCAGACGCGCCACAACCTCTCTTAAAATACTCAACTTTGCTTTAGAATTTATTGCTTCGTTTGTCACCACCTTGAGCCTTCATTTATAAGCAGGGGTCAGGAAGCTTGGCGATAACATCTCTGCATAGCTGATTTCAAAGCAACTTCAAAGACGATATATAATGACGTCTTTTTTATCGCGCTTTAGTATGCTTATCCAGAGTAAGAATGTTAATTGTAAAATTATGTCATGTGGCTCCTTATGTTGTTCAATAAGGCAATTTCTTGGTTTAAAAAAAGTGGCTCCTTATGTTGTTATAGTTTATAATATTATATTCTTAAATAGCTTTGTGTATTTGATCTTATTGGTTGGTTTGAGGCTCGATCCACCAAAATACCTCACAGATTGTTCCACCGCGACAAGTACCTTCAAAGAGGCTTTAGATTTGACTTGATGAATAAACAATTAAATCAAGATGAAGGATATTAGAGGCAGGAAGATATTCAGTCAGTTACGAGGTGAGGTAAGAGAGCCCTAAAGGATGCACGAAAGGAAAAGGCAGCTGGCCCTGATCAACTCATGGTATATACAGTGGCCCAAAAATATACCAGGCCAGCAACATTTTAAAGAAAAAAAGTAAATTTCAATAAATGAAATTTGCTATAAAAAGCATGAGCAGATGCACCGCGGATTTTTACACAAGTATGGTATATGAAAACGCGAAAATAAATAAATAGGAAGAAAAAATAAAAAAGATTTCAAAAATATTTAATAATAAGAGCTGTGCCTTTAAGTATATTAAAGCACATAAAATGAATATGAGACAACACCTCTTATTCAAACTTACCTAGATTATAAAATTAGGGTTAGAGAATCTTTTGCATAGAAAACATAGTTAAAACAAGAGAAATACCTGAGTTTATTTGTGGTCGAGTTGTTCAAGCTAAGAAAATGGGTTTATTTTATAGAAAGATAGCCAAGGAACTCAAAATTGGCAAAGAAACTGCTCGAGAAATTTACCTTAAGTTTCAGGAAACCAACTCAGTGAAGAATTGCCTGAGATCAGGCCGTCCTAAAAAAACTACTGCTTGAGATGATTGGTCTATTGTTAGAATAGTTAAGCAAAATTGGTTTATAACTGCCAGTCAAACTAAAGAGACTATCAAAAATACCTTGGAAATTGATATCCCTGAGACCACTGTTTGCAATAGGCTCCATGAACTGGGGTACTATGGCTGTGTTGCAAGAAAAAAACTTCTTATAAGTCCAAAGAATAAAGCCAAAAGATTGGCCTTTGCTCACAAGTATGCTAACTATCCCATATCCTTCTGGGAAAAGGTGATTTGGTCTGATGAGACTAAAGTTCAGCTCTGTGGATCTTAGAGACACCAAAATATCTATCACAAAGCTGATAAAGCTTACAAATTTGAGTGCTTAAAACCCACTGTTAAAAATGGATGCCAAGGTGTCATGTTTTGAGGCTGTTTCACAGCCAACACAAGAGGGGCAGTCCAGCTGATCAGTCAGAAAGTAAATGCTGATTTTTACAGAAGAATCCTTGATTGGAATCTTCATTCATTTATGAAAGATCTGCAAGAACCAACCAGTTATATTTTAATGCAAGATAACACTCCTATCCACAAATCCAAGAAAGTGTCAGGGCCCAAAATGCCCTGGACAATCAGCTGGCCTTTCTAGAGGCAAAAACCCCCACAGTGTCAGGAATCCAGTCTTGGGCAGCTGACCCATTGTTTCCAGGGGTGAACCAGGCTAGGTTTTTTTGCGGGCAATGCTCACCACACAAGGGGAGCTAACTTAAAAAGGTAGGAGACGGACTTTCCCACCCAGCACTGCGGGCCGGCAGCCAGGATTATAGTGTCAATTACCCCTGTGAAGCTGATGTACACAATCCCAAACAGCTTGCCAGAATGGTCTGTTGGGAGGTTGGGTGAGGAAGCGGGCATAGGTTTTGGGGTCATGGGCGGTTCCATGGGTAGGTTGTAAGCAAGGAGATAGTTGAATTTCCCTCTGAACAACTTGGGTGTTGAAAATATCCATAGGCCTTATTGGTTGTATCTAACTGCAGATTGTATGCGGGCCAAAGGGTCAAGCTCAAGTATCTTTTCTGGGGTGTAGTCCTTGTATTCAGATTTCAGAGGGTAGTCGGTAAAATGGACGGATCCAAAGGGTACACCAGGAGGACAGAAAACTGCGGACAGTGGGGCAGGAGGGACAGGTGATGTCAAACTAAATTGGTAGATAGCAAATACAAAATAAGGCAATAGCTGTGTGAGCCAAAATAACATAACCTTTATTCAAAAATGGCAATAAGTTTGGAGTGCGGGGTCCTTTGGTCTATATAGCACCCCACCTCCAAACTTAATATTTTCCATGGGGGGTTCATCAGGGCATTGGGAAAAGCAGGCCCAGGGGAACTGGGTGCTTGGGTTCAAAGGCAGCAAAAATGGTACTTAGCCCGGGAGTTCTTTCATTGGTTAAGAATCTCAATTTGGCTACCTGATTAACTTGCCTTAGAGTTGTGGTCATGGGGTTGGGCCGCAGGACCGTGCCTCTTACTGGGGACAGCTCTTGATTGGCCACTGGTGTAGACTTAAAATTTAATAAGCTAATAGTTGCCCCTTCAGTACCTCCATTAGGCACTGTGATTAGTCTTCCATTTGGTGCAATGCTTTCCTTGGTTTGGCCTGTTTCACTGCACGGGCCAACATTCTCAGTATCAGCTTGCGGGGGCTTGATCTCAGAAAGATGTAGGCGGGTGGGCTCTTGGTCCATGGGGCCAGCGGCCTGCAGGAATTTGGATTCATGGTTCAAATCTTGCCCTTGGGCCCAGGTTTTGAGGGGTAACAAATTGTCAATCCTGACACACAGCTTGGGAACCTTTATCAAGTATCTCCCAGAGTGAGAAACCCCTCTTTCAACTAACAAATGGCCCGGAATTTGAGAGGCACACAAGCCTCAAATCCCTGGCTTCAATTCTATTATCAAATTTGGGCCTCTCAACTATTGGGAAACGGTACATCAGGAGCACAATTGTTTGATTGCGTGATTAAACACTTCATTACTTGCGGGATCTATAAATAACTGTGGCACCTTGGCATGCTGCAGTTCAAGAAAGGTTCATGTTATACCAACCAATGAGCACCCACCTCCTGGCCCAAGTACAAAAATTCCAGTGAAAATCATAAGTTCAACTGAAATTGATGCCATCAGTTCTCTGGTGGCACAAAAGGCCACTAAATTACCAGTAAGTATAAGTAGTGAGGAGGAGAAGTCCTCCTCACTGTTGATACATTAATAAAACAAGTTTATGCCCAGAAATCATTATCTTATTTCAGGAATTGTCTATTTTTGCTCAAATTTAATTTTTCTCTTTGTATCTGTCAGTAAGCCAGGCATAGGTAGAGACATTGGGTGGCTCAGGATGGGGTTGGACCAAGCCAGCGGGTAAAGCCCACCATAGAATGGGTGCTAACTTGATAATGTAAGACATGGATTGCCCGAGTAAGAACCAGGGTCCAGAGGTAGGGACCATGGAATCCACCATTCATGTAAAAGTGATATAGATTACTCCAAACAGGTAGGTGGATGTAGTCTCTGCAGCGGTGGGGGTCTCAATTGGGCAGTCGGGTCGTGGGGTTAAGGGTGGAGTCATGAGAAAAAAGTAGGCAGGCAGATAATTGTACTTATCTTTGAACAACCTTGGCGGCCTTTTGTACCACTTTCCTTCATGTACTATGTATTCAGTTTCTCTAGTCCTGGCCAAGGGGTCAGCAATGAGGATGGTCTCCAAGTCGTACTCTGCGTAGGCTGGGTTGGGCAGGTATTCGGTAAAATGCACAGATCCAAAGGGGCTCCTGGGGGATGGTATAGTGCCTGGGTAGGATCAGCAGGTTGGTCTCCAGAGGGGGCGGTTGCCTGATGGTCTACTTGGATGGAGTTGAGATGGAAGATTACTAAGACTAGGTAAGGTAAGATTTTTTCAAACCAAAGGTTTATAAAACTTTAATTATCAAAAATGATAATGTGGTCATCACCATGCCGCCAGGGTTTTTATACCATGGGATTTTGCTTCTTTGATTTTTTCAGGGTTCAGGTTTGCAGACAAGGCACTGGCAGGGCATGGATCTTGGCTTAGAGTCTTGAGGGCAGCAGATCCAGGTTGTGCCTGCTCTGAAAAATATAAGTGGCAATGCTTTGTTCCGCCGCCACTGTTCACTATGTCACCTGAGTAGTTCAATTATACTACCTCTTCTGGACAGAAGGCTGGCAGTTGCTGGTGGTCATTGGCAGAGTTAAAAATAGGTTTTTTTTAACCTCCTTAAGACAAGCTGCAACCTCTGCATAGGTTTGGATCTTTGGTGGCTCAAGGTTGGCATCAATCTGGTGACTTTTTGGGGATTGTCCTTGGGAGACTGGTGGGCCTTGGAGTAACTCGTCAACTCAGGTTTGCAATTTAGCAAGTGGGCAGGTTTCTGTCCACTTTGTGTGACCCAAGTAGTCTTTGGAGGGTCAGGGTTTGATTCCAGGGTTTCCAATGTTGATTTTGAAACTCCAGTATTGGCTCTTGGCAGGTATAGTAGTAGGTCCTTCCCCAACCTCCTTTAGCCAGACTACATCTTCTTTGTAGGTATGGGTCTTTATTGGCACCGGTTTGGTGGCAGTCTGGCAACCATTCAGGGAATCCTCCGTAGTAGGCCGGCAGGTTGCAGAGTAATTTAACAATTTGAACCTGTGACTTAACAGATTGGCAGGTCCTGGACTGTCCTGGAGGGTTTGATCCGCCTTCAGGGAATTGGGGTTCAACTCTTGGGTTTTCAATACAAGTATTGAAATGTCATTCATGACAGCATCTATTTAGGAATCCACAACACAATATAAACTTGCATATCCATATCCTCCTGGTTATACTCCTGCTACCTGAGTCAATCTACCCTGTGTTCTTGACTTGGAGTATTTTCACCCCCATCATCTGGATCTCCCACCTGCTATGAAGGAGATTTCTGCTGCCCCCCCTCTACCCAATGCGCCTCCTGCCCAAGAAATCAGTAAGTTGGGGTTTGTCTACATCACAGTATTGGGGCTGGCCAATCAAGTTGTGCCCCATACTGGGAGTTGGCGTCCCCTAGCTACTGCAGTTAACTACCTGGTACAAATCATGCCTATTGTGTACATGGCATTCCAGGCCCGGCCTGCCTCCCCTGTGGGAGTCCAGTCAGACTCTGGTATGGGCTGTGACAGAAAGCCTTAAAATACTTGGATGATAAACAGATTGTTTGTTTGGATTGGCCTCCTCAAAGCCCAGATTTGAATCCCATTGAATATCTTAGGGATGTTGTCAAATCCAATTTGCCAAAAACCTCTAAATAATCCATTATGGATCTTAAATTTGGAGTTGCAAAAGCATGGGAAGAAATTCCTATGGTAACTTTAAAGAACCTAGTCCATTCTATGCCCAGAAGACTTGCTGCTGTGATTTAGCCAAAGGTCGGCCTACAAAGTACTAAGTTCATAGTATATTCAGCTTTGAAATCTATTATTATTTTATATTAAATATTCATATTTTTGAAATATTTTTATTTTTCTTCCCATTTATTTATTTTTGCGTTTTTATATACCATACTTGTGTAAAAATCTGCAGTGCATCTGCTCATGCTTTTTATAACAAATTTTATTTATTGAAATTTGCTTTTTCTTTTTAAATGCTTCTGGACAGGTAATTTTTTGGGCCACTTTATATACAAAGCCCATAACCAGAAATTATAGATGAACTGGCATCACTTTTTAACTATTGTTTGAGCACAGACAATAACATACCAGATGGGAACAAGATGAACATATGCCTCCTTTATAAAAAATGACCCCACTATCATACAGAATTGATGCTGTACAAGCCTATACATTTTTTGGTAAAAATTTCATTCTGGGCCCTATAAGCCTATCCAACTGTCATGGCCCATACTAGTCACTGGTTGCTCTCCTGAGAGAGAATCAGGTCAAGCATAGAAGGCCATTTATACAATAGGGGTGACCCTTATCAGGTAGTTTTCAGCAGTAGCCCAAGGACATCAAGTCTCAATGTAGGGTACAACTTGATCAGCTAACCCTAACACTGTGATATAGATGAGCCCTAATTTGTTGAAATTCTAGGCCAAAGAGGCCTCTGGGGTAAGGGGGATAATTGGGGGCTTCCTTCATTGGTTTGGAGAAGTAGCCCCAGGATGGAAGATCCAGATGGTGAGGATGGTAGTATTTCTGGTCAGAAATATGGTCAGGCATAACCAACAGAGGTAGAGAGAGTTATGGTGGTTGCTGATGTAATAAGGAATGCTGATGTAAAGACCTAATAATTGGGGATTATTCTAGTTAAGGTCCCAAGTTTTCCACTTGGAACCCAGTGAGCGTGGTTACAATGGGATATACCGTCATCATCCATCAAAAGACCTTTGTGTGTACCTTATAAGGTCCAAAATTACTGGAAAAATTGTGAGTACATAGTATACTAGGGTGTATATAGCTACAGACTGAGTGGAGTGGGGGAAAACCAATGTGGGCCAGGAATACTGATCAGAGGAGTTGAGATGTGCCAGCTCCTTATAAAAGTACTTGCCAGTTGGGTTAAAGAATGGCCCATGCAGTCAATAGTGTTGGTGGCTCCCAATCCCAAGACAGGCTGTAAGGACAGCCAAGAAGATAAAGTAGTTCATCCTCTAGTCCTGGGGAATGGAAAACAAAGCTTAGTGTTTTTAACTTTCTGAAGTGTAAAAGTCTTGGTTGATTTATGTGATAACAATTGAGAGGTAACTTTCTTAATAATAGCACAAACTATCATCAAGTGAGTGAGCTTTATTATATACTACTGTAGTTTTAAAAGCTATGGGGGAAACCAAAAATACCTCAGATTTAAACAAAATGATTTCAGATTTGAACAAAATCCAAGTTGTGTAAGATTCAGGATTCAAATAATTTAAACATTTTCAGTTAATAAATGAAGTGTTAAACAAAAACCAAAATTTCACTAGCCCATTATACAAAATTATAGCAAATATCAAGCAGCGTTGTTTAAACCACAAACAAAATGAACTGACACAACAAGTGAGATGAATGGATGCTGTTCCAGAGTATATTATAATCCAATCAGGATTCATAAGAGGAACCAACATAAGGACTAAAATGAAACAAAATTTGAGCAATCTAGAAGCAATATTCCACAAGCACAAAGCAAAATGAAGCACACAAGATGTATAGTATGAGCAGCCTAAAATAGAAATATAACAGTTTAACAGCCAATCAACAGCTATCCAATTTAGGAGCAGAGGCATTTTATTCATTTTTACGGATCCTAATTTGTATGAAATGGTTTTGAGAACCTTCCAAATATGGACTTGAGATTACAATAAAAATAAATCATGAAATTTTAAACTTCTACTTTTAGTGATTTTGTCCTAGGTTTTGTTTCAAGATGGTTTTCAACAGCAACAACATTTTTGACAGTGCCAGCAACCAAGCCACTAGCAGCCAAGCCAGCTTCAATGGAGGCAAGGCTCAGGACGTGGAGGCACCTGTTTACACCCAAGTCTTTGAGGAAGGTAACAAGGAAGCTGACCTTTACCTGACCCCAACCCATATATCTTTGACTTATTCAACAGTCACCTAGTGTCTAGCTCTGCCCCTGCTCCCGTACCCACCCCTGCACAAGCTGCCTGTCAACCAACTAATCAGAATGGTAACCTTAATTTGGAACAACTTCCTATCACAAGCCAATCTGCCCCCTATAGCCAATCAGGCTTCAGCTCCCCCTGCCTAGCACCCCAAACGCAGAATAATTACTGCCCAAATACTTCAGGAAATTGTGGCACTGAACCTGCAGGATTTGTCCTGGGAACAGATTTCTAGCCAATTGCAATTTACCTGAGCCACCATAATGTGGGAGTTCAACAATTTAATGAACAGGGGAAACCTGGTTGGGACAGCCAAGAAGCCCAAGAAGGCCCCTGAGTCTCAAAACAACAAGGCATACCCAATCATTCTTGACCTCCTTCAGCAGGACCCCAAGCCTCCCTTGACCCAGGTCTGGAAGCAACTTGCGCACCATCAAATTTGGGTGTCTGAGCGCATGGTGCAGCTCTGGATGTATGGGAAGGTGGCTTCAGTCTGGGTTCTTACCGATGTTGTCGGCAACCAATGGGATGGCAATGAGGATTCCCCTTATGATCAGGCAATCAAATCCACTCTGGTCCAATGCCTGATAAGTTTTTCAGATGACGTCATGTTTGTCTTGTACTACAAGTTATCAACTGTGTTTGACAATTTCAGTGAGCAAAAAAAAGCCGCTGCCAAGAGTAGAAGGAAGAAGATCAAGAAGGGGACATTCATTGGTGCATTTCTGGCTATTTCAGCCAAGGGTTTTGTCTAATGTCAGCAAAACCCAGATTTCACTAATGGCTACAAGTACAGCCAAATCCTTGGTGAATTGCTTGACTCCTGGGATAGCTCAAATTCCCTTCACCAGGTTTTCTTGAGCCACCAGATGGAGGGTAGCTCCACTGCCCTTGAAGCCATCCAAGAACGCAGACACCAGGCCTCAGTCTACCCTGCAGGCCACAATGACATTCATCTGGCAGATGTTGTGTTCTTCAACATTGGAGACACAGTACGGGAGTGCTGCTCTCAGGCTTTTAATGATATTTATCTTGGGGTCTCTCAACCAGGATTATCTCTTTGGTTGTCAGATGGTGGCCAACTTGTTTGCTCAAATTGTCTTCTATGTGAATATGGGCAACCAATCATGGAAAGACAAGCACCTCCCACCATGTGCCACAGCCACCTATCAACCCATCCAGCCAATGATGGATGAGGAATATAATGAGCATTATATGGCAACCATCACACAAAATCCTCCTACTCCTACCCCCGTCACCACTACCCCCCACCTGCCAGCCCCACCCACCCAATCACAGACACCCCAGGAAAGCACCAGCTCTACGCTTTCCTTCCCGCACTATTCCGCCTACTAGACATCTCTCTTCCCTGCCCCACAATAAACTCCCTGTCACCAAATATTTTCTATTTATATTGTCTTTATTTTGAATTTCAATTGTTCATGTTCTCTTTGTTTATAGTTGGCTTTATTCTGTATGTTCATTTTATATCTATAAAATCATATATTTACTATGCAGTGTATCTAGATCCAAAACACAATTATTTTTAGCACTTAAACACAACCCCTTGTGAAAATATTAACAATAATTTGGTGATCAGGTAAATTTGAATTAGAAAATTACAGGTTAATTGTGTTTAGATAAAGTTGTTACTGATCCAAATTCAAAACCTTAATGATAGAATTTAAGCCAATCAGGAGCTGAGTGATAAAGTGATTATTGTGATATAAAGGGTCACCCAATAACTCTTTGATGCATGTGCGCTAATTAATATGAGTGGCTGGTTGTTTTTCTATTGAGCGCCATTGCCGCCGTGGCAAGTTGTTGATGGACTAGTGCTAACCCAGTAGCTGATTGGGCACTAGTCCATCAACAACTTGCCACAGCAGCAATGGTGTACAATGGCAAAACATCCAGCCAATCATATTAGTTAGCGCACATGCATCAAAGAGTTATTGGGTGACCCTTTATGTCATAATAATCACTTTATCACTCAGCTCCTGATTGGCTTAAATTTTATCATTAAGGTTTTGAATTAAGATCAGTAACAACTTTATCTAAAAACAGTTAACACTATAATTTTATAATTCAAATTTAGCTGATCACCAAATCATTGTTAATATTCTCACAAGGGGCTATGTTTAAGTGCTAAAAATAACCGTGTTCTGGATCTAGATATACAACATAGTAAATATATGATTTTATAGAAATAAGCTGAACATAAAGAATAAAACCAACTATAAAAAAAGAGAACATGAACAATTGAAATTAAAAAAATGATAATATAAATAGAAAATGTTTGGTGACAGGGGTTTATTAGGGTGGGGAGAGTGATGCCTAGGAGGCAGAATAACGCGGGAAGGGAGACGTAGAGGCAGTGCTGGCATGGGGGGTCTGGGATTGGGTGGGTTGGACTTGCGGGTTAGGGGTGTTGGTGGTGAGGATGGAGGCAAGAGGATTTTGCGTGATGGCTGCCATATAACTCTTGTCGTATTCCTCATCAGTCATTGGCTGGATGGGCTGGTAAATGGCAGTGGCCTGAGGTGGAAGGAGCTTATACTTACATGATTGGTTGCCCATGTTCACATGGAAAACCATTTGCGCAAACAAGTCAGCCACCATCTGGCAGCCAAAGAGAAAATTGTAGTCAAGGACTCCAAGATAGAGGTCATTGAAAGCCTGAGGGTGGCGCTCCTGTAATGTGGATCCCATGTTGAAGAAGACAACATCAGCCAGATGGACGTCTGCATGGCTGGCAGGGTAGACTGAGGCCTGGTGCCTGCGTCCTTGGATGGCCTCAAGGGCGGTGGAGCTACCCTTCATCTGGTGGCTCAAGAAAACCAGGTACTTGGAATTTGAGCCATCCCAGGAGTCAAGTAATCCACCAAGGATGTGGCTGTATGAGTAGCCATCAATGAAATCTGGGTTTTTCCAATAGTAGACAAAACCCTTGGCTGAAACAGCCAGAAATGCACCAATGAATGTCCCCTTTTGACCTTCTTCCTTATATTCTTGGCGGCGGCTTTCCCTTGCTTTCCAAAATCATCAAAAGCTATTGATAGCTTGTAGTAGGAGATGAACATGACATCATTAGTTAGACTAGCCAGGCATCAGACCAGGGTTGATTTGATGGCGGTGTTATATGGGGAATCCTCAGCGCCATCCCATTGGTTGCCTGCAAAATTGGTAAAAACCCGTATGGAAGCCACCTTCCCATACATCCAGAGCTACACCATGTGCCCAGACACCCATATGTTATGGTGCACAAGTTGCTTCCAGACCTGGGTCAATGGAAGCTTGGGATCCTGCTGGAGGAGGTCAAGCATGATTGGTTATGCCTCAGATATTTGTGACTTGGGGGCCTTCTTGGGCTTCTTGGCCGTCCTGATCAGATTCCCCTTGTTCATCAGGTTGTTGAATTCCTGCATGGTAGTAGCTTGGGTAAATTGCAAATGGGCAGCAATCTGTTCCCAGGACAGACCCTGTAGATTCAGTGCCACAATTTCCTGAAGAATTTGGGTGGTGATGATTTGTTGCTTGGGGCGCTGGGCCAGGGGAGCTGAAGCCTGATTGGCTGTAGGGGGGCAGGTTGGCTGGTGGCAGGAAGTTGTTCCAAATCAAGGTTGTCATCCTGATTGGTTGGTTGTTGGGCAGATTGTGCGGGGGTGGGTATGGGAGAAGGGGAGAGCTAGACTCTAAGTGACTCTCAAACAAGTCAAAGCCATAGGGGTCAGTGGTCAGGTACAGGTCAGCTTCCTTGTTACCCGCCTCAAAGGCTTGGGTGTAAACAGGTGCCTCCACATTCTGAGCCTTGCCTCCATTTAAGCTGGTCTGGCTGCTGCCTGCTTGGCTGCTGGCGCCGTCAAAGATATTGCTTGTAAAAACCATTGTAAAAAACCTAGGATAAAATCACTAAAAGTAGAAATTTTAAAATTTAATGATTTATTTTTATTGTAATCTCGAGTCCATATTTGGAAGGTTCTCAAAACCTTTTCATACAAATCTGGAGCATTGAAAATGGATAAAATGCCTATGTTCCTAAATTGGATAGCTATTGATTAGCTGTTAAACTGTTATATTTCTATTTTAGGCTGCTCATACTATACATCTTGTGTGCTTCATTTTGCTTTGTGCTTGTGGAATATTGCTTCTAGATTGCTCAAATTTTGTTTCATTTTAGTCCTTCTGTTGGTTCCTCATATGAATCCTGATCGGATTATAATATACTATGGAACAGCATCCATTCATCTCACTTGTTGTGTCAGTTCATTTTGTTTGTGGTTTAAACAACGCTGCTTGATATTTGCTATAATTTTGTATAATGGGCTAGTGAAATTTTGTTTTTTGTTTGACAGTCCATTTATTAACTGAAATTTTATAAATTAATTGAATCCTGAATCTCGTGCAACTTGGATTTTGTTTAAATCTGAAATCATTTTGTTTAAATCTGAGGTATTTTTGTTTGTCACCATAGCTTTTAAAACTACTGTAACAGTCCATTTAAATAAATAACAATGAAAAAGGCATTGTTTACAATGAATTTTATTAAAAAAATGCATTGAGTTATGAACATAATATCAAAATATCAAGAGTTGACGTCTAATTGCAATATTCTAATGGAATATTTACATTTATGGTCTTTAATTTATTAATGATGATGAAAAATATTAATGTGTTGAAGGTAGTACTATAAATTCAGTTTTTTGATGTAATTCAAACAAAATATCAAATATCTACAGCCTTATCAACAAATTAGAGTCAGCCCTCCAAAAGGTTGTTGAGCTTGAACATAACATAAGGGAAATTGTGGTAAATCAACTGGGAAATGAGGGAAGGACCTTGGTCCAGCAAAACAAAACTGCAAAAAATAGCCTGGGAACAATAGTCAACAAAGAATGCAAGGAAATAGTTTTAAATATTCAAAAGAAAATACTCAAGTGGTTATATTTCAAAAGCAAAAGTTACAACTTGTGGGAATTTGCAAAAACCAACAGAAAGAATACTCAAAAAATCAAATTGATTGAAGGAAATGAAAGCTCAAAGGAAATTAACACAAATGAAGAGGAAACTGATCAAATTGAAACAGATGAAAAAAACACAATCAAGAAGGGCAACAGTGCCCATGTAAACAATAATAATTTCAACAGTGGCCATGTTGACACTTTTAATGTCGACACTATAGTAAAGTGACGGCCTGGTTTTACTTAGTGTCGTTCCCTGGATGTTGACACTTTTTTAATTAACAAAACACTTTACCCTGAACATTTTTAATATAAAAAATATTTTAAAATACATTATTATACTAAAATGGCCTCAAAGAGTTCAAAACTGCAATAAAAAAATTATTATAAGTAATAAGAATAAGGAGATATAATCAACTATTTTTCAATTTACTATGTAAATTATACTCTTTATTATAAAATTATTTTTTATTCCCATAAAAATTAAAATTCCAATGAACCAAAAATAAAGATATTTAATATATAATAATAAATACAAAATATAGGAAAATTCTAACTTAAATTTGTTATACTTCATATAAGCATAACTGAAAAAATCTCATAGCTTAAAGATAAATTAACAAAATATAAGATATTTCTTACTAAACCACATTAAAACTGTATCTGAAACTTACTATTTATACCTAAAAAGATTAGTAATATCCAAAAAAATGAAAAATTAAAAGTTTAAAAGTAAAAAATATATAAGCAAAACAAAGCAAAGTTTATTTGGCTAATTAAAGCCACCAGCAAGAGCAGTGGCGACATCTTCAAGGTACTTCTTAATCTCTGTCACCTTATACTTTTTCTTTAAAACCTTCTGAACGTTCTCCTGGTAGCCCTTCTCCTTGGACTTTTTCTTCTTGGGGGACACCCAGTTGGCCAGTTTGCAAAACTTGGAGACAGTCTGGGCCTGCTTGTCAGGATTGAAAATTTGTTACCCCTCAAAACTCAGGCCTAAGGGCAAGATTCAAACCCTGAACCTAAATTCCTGCAGCTGCTGGCCCCATGAACCAAGAGCCCGCCCGCCTGCGTTTTTCTGAGATTGAGCCCCCGTGTGCTAAAGGCCCTGCTAAGTCCTGAAGTCAGAATACCAGTACAGGTTCAATTATGATGGTTCCTGAGGAGGAGTTTCTTGAATTGCCTAATGAAAGCAGAGATGGCGCCTCTGTGAATTTCATGAGTTTGAAGTCCTCTCAAGTAATCAATCAAATCCTACTGCCAAAGATAAACCTGGGCTTTGGGCCCAACCTTGTGACCACAGCCAAAAATCAAGGAAATTAAGTGACCAATTTGGACGTTCTGACCAATGAGAGAACATCCAGCCAAGGAGCCATTTTGCCGCTCCTTCACCTGGGCCTCCTGGCCGCCCGCCTGCATTTTCCCAATATTTTGATAAAGCCCTTATGGGATGAACTAAGTTTGGAGGTGGGATGCTATATATGCCTATAGATTCTGCGCTCAAACTTTATCATCATTTTTGAATAAAGGTTATGTTATTTTGGCTCACAAAGCTATTGCCTTATTTTGTATTTGCTATCTACCAATTCAGTTTGAGATCTCCTGGCCCCCCTGCTCCACTGCCTGCAGTTTTCTGTCCTCCTGGTGTGCCCTTTGGACCCGTTCATTTTACTGACTACCCTCTGAAATCTGAATACAATGACTACACCCCAGAAAAGATACTCAAACTCAACCCTTTGGCCCGCATACAATCTGCAGTTAGATACAACCGATAAGGCCCGTGGATATTTTCAATACCCAAGTTATTCAGAGGGAAATTCAACTATCTCTCTGCTTACAACCTACCCATGGAACCGCCTGTGACCCCAAAACCTATGCCTGCTTCCTCCCCTGACCTCCCAACCAACCATTCTGGAAAGCTGTTTGGGATTGTGTACATCACCCTCACAGGGGTGATTGACACTATAATCCCGGCTGCCGGCCTGTGGTCCTGGGTGGGAAATTCTGCCTCCTACCTTTTTAAGTTAGCTCTCCTCTTGTGGTAGCCATTGCCCGCAAAAAACCTGGCCTGGGTCACCACTGGAAATAATGGGCCAGCTACCCAAGACTGGATCACTGACACTGCTCCTCCTGTAGCTTCTGGAAGAACTTTTTATATTTGAGGTTTGACCCAAACTTCACCTTCAGGTGCTTGTGCCAAACCTCAAGGCTAGAGGTGGTCTTCATCTCCTCCTTGAGGCAGGCGCCCTAGCAATTCCAAGGGGCAGTGGCCCCGCTCTTACCTATCCGGGCAGTCACCTTCTTGCCCACCCATTGGCGCTCAAAGTAATCCAGGTAACCTTTGAAGATGATGGAGTGCTTCTTGATGTAAGTGTCCTCCAGGAGGGCCTCAAAGCCAATCCCAGTATGCTCTGGGTGCACAAAAGCCAAGGCAGTAAACTGAGTCAAGGCAAAGCAACACTTCCCCTTACCATTGTTAAGATGCTTCTCAAAAAGATCCTTCTCACTCTTGAGATTCTTGATGAGGGCCTGCCTAAAATGGAAGAAGCAGCCCTGAACTTCTCCATTGAAGGTGGCCTTGTGACTGTACAACAGTCACTATTGAGTATTTAGCTGAATAAATGCTTCAAAATATAAAGTTATCTCTGTTTTTCTGATTATTGCATGTAGATAGGTTGGATTGGAAGTCTTAAGGTAAAGATACCTGAAAAATGGATATCTAGGTTCAATAAAAGAACAGAAGGCAAGATTGGCCGAGTTAATCTGGGAGGCTGGGTGTCTCAAAAACAGTTTAATTAATCAGGAAGATTAATAAATAAATACACGGGAATATAATTAATGAGGATTTAATTATATTGGTTAAATTGTCTTGACTATGTCAAGAAGTTTGGTTAAGGTCAACCATAAGTAAACCCCCAAATTTTGGGTTAAAAGCGCCGCTTTGGCAAATTCATTGGGTTAAAAGCGCCGCCGCACCGCCCAATGGATTTGCAAAGCGCCAAGGCGCCACTATCAAATTTTTTCAGGCGCTGAGACGCCGCCTGGGAAAGTTCCTGGGCACTGCGGTGGCGCCTGGTTCAAGTTTCAAAGTGTTTTAATGGGTTTTAAGGCAAAAACCCATTAAATGCAAAGATAACTAAATAAAGGCAAGGATGCCTAGGAATTCAGGGTTGATCAGCTGGTTCCTAGTTGGAACATTAATATCTGAGTTTTGGGATGCTTAATCCACAGTGTTTTGGCGCTGAGAGCTGATGAAGCTCCATGCTGAAATGGTACATTGGGATGAATGGAGTCAGGTGACTTCTTCCCATTGTAGGTTGATTCTCATAAGTTGAGAAATATTGGTGATCTTTTAGGTAAAGATCTAGGTTTGGATGAGTCAAACGTCATAGATCATGTGAGATGAATCATAGGTTGATTCAGGAACCGGAGGGGTTTTCAGCCAAATATGCCCTGAATGGTATATAAGCAAAAACAGCTATACTTTAATAAATATATATTGTTGATTCTGATGCTTTCCCCTCAACTATCTTTTCAATTATTATGTCTTCTTTGTTAAATTTTGAAAGGGCCAAATTTGGAGTACTTTGCATGGAAACTGCTGCTGCCAGGAAAGAGGTTCCTACAAGTTTGTTGGAGGAAGCTTGGGCAAGCTTGGAGGTCACCAAGACTGTGCCTGAGGAGTCCTTGGTGGAAGTAAAGGCTGCGTTCAAAGAGTTATCCTCCAAGTACTTTGAAAAAGAAGGGACTCCCGCCCAAGGAAATCAAATCTATGCATGGGATTCCTGGAACCTGTTAGTAGGATGGGACAAAATCTTACAACAAGTGAAAGTAAAGGTAAATTATGAAATTGAGGCTTTAAGGGCAAGGGAGGAAAAGAGCTTTGAGATCATGGCCCGTTGACGGGATGATAACAAAGTGTTGTCCCATAAAATTGCCTCTCTGGAGACAAAGCTCTTCAAAGCTTTGTCAAAAGAAGGTAATGGGAATAAGAGTCAAGGGCAGGATAATGGCGGGATGGACTGGTTGGACCTGTATCCGCCACAAAGCCTCAAAGGCTCTGAACTGAGCTTGCTCAAAGTCCATTATGATAACCTTCAGCCCAACTGAGTGCGCATGAGCTAGCTGCTCAGC